>CM060305.1:165714757-165717257 GCA_030674185.1 Monoplex corrugatus
ATTCTGCACCAATTACGGAGCAAAAACAAAGGCACTTGGGGGGGGGGGGGGGGCCTCTGTGGCTCATGACACAAATAACACATGCTATCAAGATGACCCCTCTGTTCTCATGGCCCTGCAGAGTGACTAGCTCCCTCTTTGGCCAAGGTACAAGAACCAGAAGAGTAGTCCTCCAGTGGATTCCCGTTCATCGTGGAATACCAGAAAAGAAGAGGTTAGATGAGTTAGCAAGGACAAAAAACCCAGGTAGACAGTGTCAGTTACAGTGAAAACAGGAGTTTCAACAGATCATTCCTTAAGCCACGGACAGATAGGGATGACTACCACCTTCTGTCCAGAATGAAGCAAGTGGTCCTGATGAGACTGCTCACCAGCCACAATGGGATCAACTGCAAAAAGTTCAAACTGATGCCTTCACCAGACTGCCCCTGCAATTAAGAGGACAAGACAGCTGAATACATATTGCAGTGATATTACCTCTTTCAAGTCAGTGGAGAGACAGAAGACATGGCCGACTACAACTCCTCTGACCACCAAGCTCCATGGCAGCCAGCAGGAACTGGACAAAACGGCCACAGCCATCGCCACAAGTGTCCTGATCGTGTAAAAGGTCAACCCCCCCCCCCTTAAAAAAAAGAAGAAGAAGGAATGAAAAGAAAAGAAGAAGAAGGGAAATTGTTAATATGGCTTGATCACCCTGTTTATTTTATAAACTTTTGACTTCTATCGGACTTGAAATGGAGGAGTTTGCATGGCTTGACTTCTTGTTTATTTTGTAACGGTACGAGATCGTCAAAAGATTCTGAATTGAACTAGGTTCCCCGCGTACGAGCCCAGCCAATCAAAAGGTTTAACAGCAAACCCATACGTTCGGATTCATTTACAGTCAGGTGGTGATCGATATCGGTGCTCTCACAAGATGTTGGAAGAATTTGATGACCTTCGTGATGGATACAACAACAACAACAACAACAACAGAAACAACAACAACAACAGCAACAGCAACAAAGAGGTATGACATTTTCCTGAAAGCACGTTATGTTATTCTGTTTACAAACTGCGAGAGAAACTTTACTTCAATATAATGACGCCGGTGTAGTTCCATCTTCATGGATTCCCCTTGTGTTTGACAAGCCTAGTTCTCCAGTGGGGATGTTGGGGGCTCTTTCAGTATAAATAGTATCCCCACCTTCTGGAAATTCTGTGCTAGAATTTTCATCGTTTCTTTCACTCTGTTTTTGCCTTGCTCTTTTGCTTTCTATCATTTCTTCCTGTCATTTTCTGCTTTGCTGGTCCATTCACCTGTATGTGTTCGATAAAGTCTTACACACTTTCTCTTAGGATTGATACTTGGGTACATGAATTAAGTGCATTTTTGGCTCTAGAGAAGTGAGATATACGGAAGCACTTTAGGTATCTTAGGCATGTTTTTATACATGTTTTAGTGTCCTTAGTTATGTTTACTTTTGTATTCAGGTATGTTTTTTTAAATCCCCTGTGTGATAAATTGGACAGAGTGGTCAACGCCAAGGGCATATCCTTAGATTATGTGCGCGAATGCATTGATTTGTGTACTGAATTTTCTGTTCTTTCCTTTCTCTCTCTCTCTCTCTCTCTCTCTCTCTCTCTCTCTCTCTCTCTCTCTCTCTCTCTCTCTCCCTCCCTCTCTCTCTCTCTCTCTCTCTCTCTCTCTCTCTCTTCCTGTGTGTGTATTGAAACAGTTATAGCCCTGACATGGCTCTACGCAGTCGGCTGGGCTTTAAACAACAATAAGAATAAGACAAATGTTCACATAGTCTAGAGTCTGGAGGCTACAGTTTGTTCAAAAGGGATTTATCGCACTCGGACAACTCCGTATGCGCTCCACCTGAATCTGCCAACAGTTATCTGGCAGACTCCTTGAGCCTGTGCAAAACGCAATGCGCTGGCAACGTGAAGGTCTTCATATGGGGGAAGGAGCGGGGTTTATGAAACATTGATGGCACCAGAATGATCGGGGCATACTTCTTCTTCTTCTTGGCGTACGCTGCTACACAATCATCTGAGCCCGGGCGATGAATGCAGCCGTCTTTTCCAGCTCCTGTCTGCAGCCATGGAGTTTGGTTGTCAGCCGAGTGTCTGTCGGTCACACGTCCTGTCTTGCCACCTGGTAAAGGGGACATCTTTGGAGTATATATTGGGGCATAAAGATGGGCAGTGAACAAGCCAACTCTTATGTGATCCTGTGGAATTGAACTCTAGACTTGGACTCACGAGTCTACACTGCTCTGTGCCATTCATTGGCCTTCACATCACAGTGTGTGTGTTACTGCCTGTCGTTCTCTTTGTCTCTTTGTTCTCTTTCTCTTTCTTTGTACTTTCACCCTGCCCCAATTTCTGTCTTTTCCCCACCCTCTTCTAAAGCAAATGCACCCAAAACTGTATCTGTCAGGTCCTCTAAACATAATACGTGCCTGTGTGTCTGTATCTGTGAGCCTATGTGTGCCTATTTCACTATTGG
>CM060305.1:165722257-165749757 GCA_030674185.1 Monoplex corrugatus
CGAGCGCGCACAGTGCGCCTTTTCCATCTGTGTGTGTGTGTGTGTGTGTGTGTGTGTGTGGTGTGTGTGTGTGTGTGTGTGTGTGTGTGTGTGTGTGTGTGTATGTGTGTGTGTGAGCGCTCGCGTGCTGCGTGCGTGCGTTTGTCGTGCGTGTGTCTGTGATTTTCATCTAGAAACAGCGTATGTGCTCGCTCTCTCTTTCTCTCTCTCTCTCTCTCTCCCTCCTCCCGCCTTCTCTCTCTCTCCCTCCCGCCTTCTCTCTCTCTCTCTCCCCTGCCTTCTCTCTCTCCTGCCTTTGTCTCTGTCTCTGTCTGTCTATCTCTCTCTCTCTTGCTCTCTCTCTCTCTCTCTCTCTCTCTCTCTCTCTCTCTCTCTCTCTCTCTCTCTCTCTCCCCTTCCAATGTATGAGATGTTTTCGGAAAGTTTTCCGATGATTATTAAAACAAACAAACAAACAAAGAAAAAAAAAAGAAAAGAAGTACCAAACCTCACCTCATCAGATTTAAACTATTGTGTGTATTATGAGGTGAAGGTTATCCTAGATATAGAACCATTGCAGTTAAGGTCTTCGGGAGGGACATGATTCGACTGGATATTTTTGTTTTGTTTTGTTCGTGATGTTGATGTTTATTTGCTTGTTTGTTTTTTTGTTGTTTTTTTTTGTTTGTTTTGTTTTTGTTTTTGTTTTTTATTTTTGATCACAACAGGATTTTTCTCGAGTGAAATGCAGGCCGCTGACTCCGGTAAATACACGTCACCAATATACGGTGCCACCAATCTTATTATTATTGTAGTTTTCCTATAGACAGTCAACACGCAAAGCCAGAACAAGATTGAGGCAGCCGAGATGTGGTTTCTAAGAAGGATGTTGAGAGTTCCATGGACAGCAAAGAAAACAAACGAGACAATCTTGATGGAGGCAGACACAAGAAGATCATTCATAAGGAAGATTAGGAAAAGACAGGCAACATTTGTAGGCCAATTTATGAGGAGGGGGGAATAGGAGCACCTGGTCACGACGGGAAAGCTGGAGGGAAAGAGAGCACCAGGTAGACCCGGGGAGAAGATACTAGACGGACTTGCAGACTGGCTGAAGACACAGAGGGTGGAAGAGATGTTTGAGGCAACATGAGATAGAGACAGATGGAAGTCCATGATCGCCAACGTCATGCGGCAAGGCACCTGATGATGATGATGATGATGATGATGATGATGATGATGATGATGATGATGATGTGCATGTTTGTTTACCTATGAAAGAAGATTATTTTTCTGCAGAACTTTGCCAAGGACGGGTCTTTTGTTGCCATAGGATCTTTTACGTGTGCAAAGTGCATGCTGTACACAGGATCTCGATGGATCGTCTCATCCTAAAGACCAATCCCCCATACCACAACCCAAAGTCTAGTGGAAGGAGCGCGGGGGGCGGGGGGGGGGGGAGGCAGAAAAATGCCTGTCCCATCAGGAATCGTAACCGAGTTTTCCACGTCCTAAACAGGCACTGTATCCACTAGACCACACACCCCTCCCCCAACCACCACAGACAGGAGTTAGGCATGATTATATTCAAGAGGGATTCATACACTGGGGCAATTCCATATGCACTCCATCCAAAGCTGACAGCAGTTAACTGGCAGACACCCTAAGACTCCCAAAGACTGGCAAGTGGTGGAGGTGGGTGGGTGGGGTGGGGGGGGACAGAGACCTGTGAAACACTAAATAGACACCACCAGAACGAAACACTAAACAGACACCACCAGAATGAAACACTAAACAGACACCACCAGAATGAAACACTATACAGACACCACCAGAATGAAACACTATACAGACACCACCAGAATGAAACACTAAACAGACACCACCAGAATGAAACACTATACAGACGCCACCAGAATGAAACACTAAACAGACACCACCAGAATGAAACACTATACAGACACCACCAGAATGAAACACTAAACAGACACCACCAGAATGAAACACTATACAGACACCACCAGAATGAAACACTAAACAGACACCACCAGAATGAAACACTATACAGACACCACCAGAATGAACACTATACAGACACCACAGAATGAAACACTAAACAGACACCACCAGAATGAAACACTATACAGACACCACCAGAACGAAACACTAAACAGACACCACCAGATAGAAACACTATACAGACACCACCAGAACGAAACACTAAACAGACACCACCAGAATGAAACACTATACAGACACCACCAGAATGAAACACTAAATAGACACCACCAGAACGAAACACTATACAGACACCACCAGAATGAAACACTAAACAGACACCACCAGAACGAAACACTAAACAGACACCACCAGAACGAAACACTAAACAGACACCACCAGAATGAAACACTATACAGACACCACCAGAATGATAGAAACATTCAAACTGTCAGCGAACAGGCCAGTTGACGTTGTGGGCTGAGACTGAACTTAATATATCAGATCTTGAGTCCAAGGCTCCATCAAATGAACCATTCAGCGCGCGTAAACGATGGCCCACCCGCCTCGAAGCATGAACTCATAACTCCTGCATTATGAGCACGGCGCTCTAACAACCGACTAATCGGCTTTTCGAACTAGTAGTGTGATAGAAACCTCTCAGATTTCGATTTAACTTTTTGAGAGTGAGATCAGACCCCCCCCCCTCCCCCACCCAGCCACATCCCAACGCCTCTCCTTTGAAGTTTTATCTTTCACTAATCTGCACAGGGTCAGAAGCCCGTTTTTATATGCTTTAGTGTCCTTAGGAGGGGGGAGATGCTGGGGGCAACGAGAGATAGAGGCAGATGGAAGTCCATGATCGCCAACTCCATGCGGCAGGGCACCTGATGATGATGAGTGTCCTTAGGTATGCTTAAATTTGTATTCGGGTGTTTTTTTTAAATCCCCTGTGCGATGAATTAGACAGAGTGGTCAACACCAGGGGCATGTTCTTAGATTATGTGTGCGAATGCATTGATATATGTAGGCCTACATAACTTTTCTTTTCATGTTGAAGTTATGTCTGTTTTGAAACAGTTATACCCTGATATGGCTCTACGCAGTTGGCTGGGCTTTAAACAACAGTAACAATAACATCAAAAAGGCATACACATTCACAGCTCCCCCAGCCTGGGGGCTTCAGGGACACAACCATTCCGTGGTGTGCCGCTAAACAAGGAGCGCAATAGTTAAGTGGGTAAAAGTCGGAAGATCATTGGTTCAGTCCACCTAGAAACCTCCGCCTGGTGGGTAAACGGTGATTTTTTTAATCTCTCAGGTCATCATGACTTTGTGTGCCAGTGCAATCCTGCCAATCCCCCTTCACATGCACAATATCAATTGCGCGCATTAGATCCTGTAAGTCGTATCAGTAGCTGGTTCAGTTTTGCCGGGAAACATGGAAACATTCAATAGCATGCCCACTTAAGATGTAGCCTACTCACTATGCATTAAATTAACCTTTTGACTCCCGCACCCTGTCCACCAACTGCAAAAACTTAACCCTTTGACTCCCTCACCCTATCCACCAGCTTCCTGTAAAGTTCTGTTTTGCTAGCATGGTTGACAATGGAGGATGCTGGTGGCCAGTGTGCGGGAGTCAAAGCGTTAATATAGCGGCACGTAGTCCGCTCGCCACAGCGCTGTACGTATGTGCATGCACGTAACTATGGATACATGTGTGGATACATGTTTGTCAGAGATTGCACGTGAGTGCACATGTGTGAACCAGATAATGCTTATGGGTTGATCTCATAATTATCGTCTGTCTGCGTCCATACGTACATGAGTAGTAGGATACTGTGCGTGTTCACTTACGCAGTCTGACCATTTTGTGAGTGGCAGCGCACCAGCGGTGGAAGTAGGCTACCTTGTATCACTGACTGTGATGGTGATGATAAGCTGATAAGACATTGCTAGTATGATTTCAAAGATCTGTTGGGAGGAGATATTTGAAATCAGTTTAAAAAAATCGGAATGACTTGTGTTAAAAAAAATTAAACACAATTCTCTCTGTGTCACGGTGTGTGTGTGTGTGTGTGTGTGTGGTGTGTGTGTGTGTGTGTGTGTGTGTGTTTTGTGTGTGTGTGTGTGTGTGTGTGTGCTGTGTGTGTGTGTGTGTGTGCGTGCACGCGTGCGTGTGTCTGTGTTACAATGTGTCTGTGTGTATACAATGGTCGTGTGGTGTGTGTGTGTTGTGTGTTGTGTGTATGTGATGTGTGTGTGTGTGTGTGTGTGTGTGTGTGTGTGTGTGTGTGTGTGTGTGTGTGTAAACCAGGTCTAACGTTAATGAGAGCAAATTTGAACGTTATGTACTGTACATATCTGCTGTTCTGTGACGAGAATTTCGGTTTTGATCGCTTAAAGGACCGAACCCCCGGTGGCCGAATGCTAATCGATCATCAGAAACTTTGATAACCATGGGAGAAAGTTTTGCAAATCTGATCAATGGAGCAATGGCCGAACAGAATACAGACTGTTCTATGGTTTTAAGAATAAAAGTTTGCAAAGGGCAAACTTGCACATGCATCGATTGACTGACCACGACGGCCGTTACACGCACTGAGCTGGCATGTGAACGCTTTACACGGCAAACCCAGGCAGCTGTAAATGGCCTTGGGTGCAGGAAAGGGGGCGGGGGTCAAAGAGGTCAGCTGAGTTTGTAAGCATTGACAGAAACTGGGGTCAATCACTGTCAGGTTCGCATTGCTATAAATTAAACTTGAAAAATCGACCCTCTCGCCGGCCTTCGCTACTTGATCGGACGTAGTGAACAAACGATATCGATGATCGAATGAACACAAGTTTGAGAAAAGCTAGCAAGCTGGTCGGTTGCGAGAAACCAGAAAACAACTAGGCGAGACTAAACGAAGGCACCGTTTCCGAGCTGTTGGTCTTGATGCAGACGATAGATTTAGAAATGCGCTCTTCCATTGATCCAACAGAAACGAAAAAAAATCAAGCACGGACAGAACGTAAAAATCAGTGTCAATCTTCTTTTATGATTGATATGCATGCTAATAAACAAACAGATGTAACCTTTCCAGTTTGTTCCGATCCCGTTTCATACAAACACACCGGCTTAACACCTGCCCAGGGAATTCCCTGTAGCGACCACCCCTCCCAAGGTGGAATCGTCCGCCGCCATTGATCGCAAGGGCGGCTCTGTTGTTTCAAACTTGAGGTTGCAGCCACCGGCTTACACTCAGTGCTGCTGAATTTACATGATAAGATTTGCTCAAATGTTGTCAGAGGCTAGTATACTTTTCGTGGAAACAACAACAGTTTAGCAGGCGCTAATTTCGACAACTGGATTTATCGGGACGGTACGGAGTAGTGGAACAGGAACCCTGACGACATGGCCCAGAGTGAGGTAAAAGTCATAGATGTGCTTTAGCCTACTTGAGTATATAGGCCTCTTGTCATCTTGTCTGTGTTACATTCCACATAATCGCGAAAATTTTGTGTTGAGTTTTCATTAAATATACTTATATGAGACTTAAGATATTTTCTTTAGTGTGCTTTTGTATAACTGTCGTTTTGCATCTTTTTTTTTTTATCAGACGAATGTTTCACCTCTCCCGTGTTTACGAACGCTAAGCCTAACTAAGTAGCTTGTCGTCTGCAGCGAGACGTGAAGACGCAAATCAAGTTCCAAGACCAGCAGACTTCTACTTGACAAATACTGTTAACCGATAGCTAGCCTATATTCTCCTCACCCAGTGTTCAACCGGCCCATTTCTTGGATTATTTGTTGAGTTATATGATTTCCAAATAAGGACATTACATTTTCATTGATTTGATCTAGATCTAGGCCAGGCTAGGCCCACGAGTGTGAAATGCAAGGTGTGTAGGTAGACCTTAGCCCGGTGTGTATACGGAAGTATTGCGGCACACTAGTGGTGCTTATTCCAAGAAGCGACTGCAGTCAGGATATATTTTGTTTTGTTGCAAACAACTTCTTCAAATTTTTTTTTCCACCCGCATGTCTCAAAAATCAGAAGATAAAAGTGTTGACGGAGTTGATGAATGCAGGCTTCTCTAGGTATAAAATATAGATCTAGAAACTTGTATAATGTGTGTAAACAGTTGAAAAAATAAACAGGCCTATATTTTCTTTTGTTTACACATATTACAGAATATTGAAATCAGGGTGTGTGATGTAAAAGGGGTTCATAATCATGATAATGCTGCTGTCTTGTCATGTTTAGCATAGGTATCTATTTTGTATAGATCTATATAAGTGTATGCCTCAACAGCATGTTCTTGATGTTGAATGCAGACTTACCTGTCAGTGACTCATTGATTCACAGTGATGATAACGTTTGTTTTATTTAAAGAAATAGTGACTAACTGTGCAGTGGCTCTCTCACAGTGGCCTGAGGCTTGCCACAAAAGCATGAGAAACAGAAACAGATGCATGTAACTAGGAAATTTACATGTCAATTCCTGCCACTATGATGAAAACAGATGATAATAAAGTATTCACTTCTGTGTGGCACACACATACAGTGATGCACACAAACACATACATTCTTACACATGCATAACAGCAAACACACACACACACACACACACACACACACACACACACACACACACACACACACACACAACACACACTCTCACCTCACACACTCACTCACCACTCTCTCTCTTTCAAAATGCACACACACACACACACACACACACATATATATAATAATAATAATATTAAATAGCTTTTGTATAGCGCTATTCTCAGTTCAACTCATTGGCTGTTACATAGATAATCTCACTCACATATCAATAACATCATTTTTCAGTCACACAAACAAACAAAAAATACAACAACAACACAAACACAACAACAACAACAAAATAATATAATATATATATATATATTATACACACACACACAGCTTACAATTGAAAAAGGTGAATCTTCTGTGCAGATTTGAAGGAGGTAACTGAAGCTTGAAATTAAATTTCTCATGTGGCAGGAGGAAGAAAGATTTCTTTGTGGGATACAGTCGCAGATATTAAGATTGTCAGACTTACTGAGGGCCTCTTCCAGAGGCAGACACTAAGCATATTTGAGAGGAGTTTATAATTGATTCTGTCTAAACAGTAAGCCAGTGCAGTGATTTGCGAAGAGGAGAGATGTGGTCACATTTGGAAGATTTGAAAACTAGACAAGCAGCAGCATTTGGAAATTTCTGGGGTCACACACACCACACACACACACACACACACACACACACACACACACACACACACACACACACACACACACACACACGATACACACCCCTTTTGCTCATACACACGCATACACACATACATCATACATATGTATAAAGAAAATGTACAAAAAATTAGATTTATATATATATATATATTATATATAGATAGATAGATAGATAGGATAGATAAGATATATAATATATATGTCCTTTTCCATCACACACAAATGCACCCTTACACAGTTTCTAACATCTCATGGATTGTGTACAAGCACAACATCTATAGATGCAAAATTATATTGTAATAGAAATTTCATCTGTGGACCTTGAAATCGTTTGAAGAACAGTGTGAAAACAATGTGAACTATTGGTCAATGCAGCTGTGGAAAAAGAGCATCAGATATTGCAGTACATAGGCTGTAATGTAGTTCACAAGCTTCTGTTTGCCAAGAACTGTCTCCCTCGGTCTCATATCCGATGTGTAGCTAGCTGGTTGTGTGAGGGCACATGCACATGCCTTGACATCATAGCATGGTAAACTGGTATTGTTATAAAACATGAACCTGAGTTCTGTTGAAAGATCTTTGTGACCCACTGGTAAGAAATCACTAGTTTAAACTTTAATTTTAAGCAGTTGTTTTGATCCCTCAGATTTTCAACAAACAACCCCGAGAAACAACCTTGAGAATTCCAGAGTCCATCAGGTTTTAGCTTATTTTTCCTTGTGAAATCTGATCAAATTCTGTTTTGAGATTTTCAATAAAACTTTTGTCTTCAGCATGAGTTTGTTTTACCTTGTTACTTGGGAGGAAATTTGTGATTTATGTGGCTGGCTGAATCGTACAAGTAAGACACATTACACTTGCAATATATGTCTTCATGCACTTACAATAAACACTCACAATGCGTGCCGCACACGCGTGCGGTACGCACACCACACACACACACACACACTACAACACACCACACACCACACACAACACACCAACACACACACACACACACACACCACACACACAACACACATACACACACACACAACACACACACATCAGCACAGATGTGTTAGTAGTTGTTAAAAACACCTGCCTAAGATGACTTTTGCTTGAATCATAGTTTGGACAGAATTTTTCTCCCTCCTCCCTCTTCCTCTTTTCCTTCCCCCCTCCCACCTTTAAGTTATTGTGTAGTTGCTATTCTTTGGGATGAGACCATAAATCAAGGTCGGTGCAGCACTGAAAGAATTGCCTTGGCAGATTTGTGTAGAAAATTCTGTTTTATCTGCCTACAAATCTGGAAATTTGCTTACACTAGTTACAGACAGAAAAAGAGTGTGTGTGGGGTGGTGGTGTGTGGTGGTTTGTAGCACTGTGGTGATGTGCACTCTTTGGGGATAGCAGCCATATTTGTCACAGTAAATCAATGTATTATTGTGACAAAAGCAAAGCAACAAATCCAGGGGGTGGGTGGGTGGATGCACAACGCGTGCGTGCACACACACAACACAACACACACACACACACACACACACACACACACACACACACACACACACACACACACATCTCTTCATCCTCCTCTCTCTCTCTCACACACCACCTCACACACACACAGTCACACACACACACACACACACACACACACACACACACACACACACACACACACACACACACACACCACACACACACACACAGTGCTTAATTAAAAAAGAAGAAAAAGAAAATGTATGTACCTGTAAACTATTGCATATTTTTATCTGAAGTGCTTGGTTTGTTATAGCTTGTGCAGATTTTTAACAAAATTAGATGATAAAAAATCATTGCATCATTTTGCCATTTGTTCATTAAATGGTAGGTTAAATATAGCTACAAAGAGACATTGCTTTTTTGCTGTGTGCTGCACAAGGCATTTGCTCAACAAACAGGTCAGGCTAGCTTTTATCATTGACTTGAAAACTGCCGAGCAGACTATTTAGTATCTGTATTATCTTGTGCTTCACAGCATGAAGCTGTCGCTGTATTTTATTTTAAATTGGTGGTAATCTGAGTATGAGCTAGGTAGAATATCAAGACCTGGTATGATTTACGCAGCACATAATGGTATTTGCTGTAATTTTTTTAACCTTTCATCACATGGTACATCTTGTGTTTGCACATATGTACATAATTGATTATAAATCTGGCATTATAAAAGCATAATGTGTAAAATGAAATGCTTCAAGTTACTGAAATCGAAAATAACCGAAACTAAAGTTGTCAGCATTGACAGCTCTTGCAAGAAGACAATTTTCTGCAGACGAATTCAGTCCAGTTTTGTAAAAAAGATTAGTCTGTGTGTTTAAAAAAGTATGTGGGAAACATCCTCAATCACTGATTAGTCGAATGTTTAATATTTTATGGATGGATTTTTTGGTAACATATTTGAGTCGTATGTCTGAACTAGTGGATGTAACTGTTGTTGACTTGCCTTTTGTTTTATTGTATTGATTAACATAATTTTTATGGAGTCAGTTGGACTTCCAGTTGGAAAGCCGAGGTTCAAACCTGCTTGAGTACTTTCTGCCTGGTGGGTAAAGGGTGGAGATTTTTCAGGTCTTCCAGGTCAGACAGGAGATTTTTCAGATCTTCCAGGTTGACAGGAGATATTTCAGATCTTCCAGGTCAACATGTGTATAGACCAGTCAGTGCCTAAACCCCTGTCATGTGTATACAAGTATACATGTTAAAGATCCCATAAATAATGTCCGTGTCCAATGGCATATATGGAAACATGTATCACCCACATGCATGCCCACCAAAGACAACATTCAGACTGTTTTGGCAACATACCTGCCTGTGCAGTTTGGGCAAAACAATGTATGTGCTTACTACATGCACCTGAGAAAAAAATCAGAACTTTTTTTTATAAGTTGCAAGATTGCAGTCATCAGGGGACATCCTACAGAATCAAACAACATTTTTCTAAAATTTGATAAAAAGTAGAACCTGTGAATTTGTGCTACTTACAATTCAACTAAAATGATAAATAAATAGAATAAATATAAAGGATATTTGCAGTGTGAAATGTGTATTTTACCGATTTGTGTAGTTGATTTATAGAGAATGTTTGTGGCACATGCTTTTCAGATGCTCAGTAAAGAAAGTACAATCTTGTTGTGCCTGCATGCTCCCTGGATTCTCAGTCTGCATCTTGACTTCATTAGTCATAATTGTAGATACAGAGGTAATGAAATGCCAGACAATTTCAGAGTGAGCTGCTGAACAGTTGTTAGGCATTGTGGAGTATGCATAGTTTGTACACATTTGTACACCATGATGAAATGTTCTGAATTATATTTAGAAACTTTGGTAAAAAGTATTACAAAGTAATGCTTTATCAGAGTAAAGACTGTATCTGTATGGTACTATAAAGATTGTATCAGCTATGACTGATTTTTGTTTGTTTATGCTTCTTTGTTTGAACAGAAAGTAATTTATTGTTGCATTTGTAACAAGTTAAATTAACATTGAATTCATTGTTCATTTGTTATAACAAGAACTGAAAATGAGTACTTGTCATTCAGAGATTCATTGTCATTTGTCTGCATAATGCTAATCAACTTTTATCAAGCCATTGTACCGTATGTAATTCTGTTCAAATTATTTAAAATTATAAGAGAACAAGTGTTGAAAAGAATTAAGAAAAACATGATTTGATATAGTCTTTTGTTTGATAGCCATCATTTCAAATAAACATAGTTTAAGCAAAAATGTTTGGAACTAATTAGTATTTTTCATGCACAAGGTGAAATACATTATCATCATCATCATGGTCTCTGTAATAGGTTATAATATTATATATATTGTTTGTGTGTGTGTGAACAAGAGTGGTGTGTGTGTGTGTATGTGCGTGTGCACACGCATCATGTATGCATGTGCATACATTGTATGTGTGTCACTGTGTGTATGTGCAAGAGAGATGATCATTTGTGTGTGGTTAACAAGTGAATATGTGTAATATGCATCACCCAGCCACTTAACCCAGTCCTTCCTTTTCCCCAGAATGTACATTATACTATGTATATTAGTTTATACAATATTTGTATGTAAACACACACATAAGCATTACACACACACCGCTTACACATACCCCTGCTGCTACACCACAGCCTGAACAAAAACACACAAACAGTGAACGCAAGTGAACAAGCAATGCAGATATTAAGCATGGGAAAGTTTGGGGAAATTCCATTGCTGACATGACTTTGCATGAATTCTTATTGATCCTAACCGACAGAACATAGCATTGTTGTAATGTGTGTATTTGCTGTGTTTAAAT
Source organism: Monoplex corrugatus (assembly GCA_030674185.1). NCBI lineage: Eukaryota > Metazoa > Mollusca > Gastropoda > Littorinimorpha > Ranellidae > Monoplex > Monoplex corrugatus. Next base: position 165,733,822 of record CM060305.1, read on the forward strand.
TTGCTGTGCTGTTAAACACAGCTGTTACATAATGAGCAAAGTTCTCATGGCAAATATGTTAGGAATGTGAATTGTCATTTAATGGTGTCAGGTGGTAATAAAATTTTATGATAACGTAGACAAACAAGAAATTGAAACAAACAGACAAGCAAACAAAAAGTTAATTGCATTGACTGATTGAGTAGCATTTGCTTTCAATGTATATTTAGTATGCATAATGGTTTTATACTAACACACACACACAAGCAGTTATGCACCATTGCATGCATGCGTGCACATGGACATGATTCAGATACATTCACATACATTACACACACAAATGCGCACACATTCATATATATATGCATACATACACAAAAGCACACAGACTTTATTTTTACATGTATCAGAATGGTTACGGCTTATCTCTATTATGAAACCTAAATTTGTAATTGTGCCAACCCACATTAATTGAGCCAACCCATGTTAAAGTGAAGATTTAACTTGATAATAGAATGATTAGTTTGAAATTACAAAGCTTAAGATTTGACTGAAAAAAGAGAATAGGAGCAGTATGGTCTGGAAGTAAAAAAAAAAAAAAAAATCTCAGAAAATATACTGTCCCCCATTTAAAGTGACATATGGAATCCTCCTAAATTTAACACTCGTGGCATTTGCTTTACATAGGACCTTCTAGGGAAGGTAGCAGTTTTAAAATCCCTTGTGCTGTCTAAGCTTGTACCTCTTGATAAACCTCCCGTGGGAATACTGGGGGCTCTTTCAGTTTCAGTATATATAGTATCTCCACTTTCTGTGCTTGAAGTTTCCCTTTTCTGTCAAGAAGAGTTTCTGCCTTGTTCCTTTGCTTTCTGTCATTTCTTCCTATCATTTTCTGCCCTGCTGGTCCATTCATTTGTATGTGTTCAGTAAAGTCTTAATAGGTTCTCTGAGGTTACATGTTTTAAGTGCATCGTTGGCTCTAGGGAAATGTGATATGTGGAAGCAATTTCCAGTAATTTAGGTCCATTTTTATATGTTTTAGTGTCATTAGTTATGTTTAAATTTGTATTCAGGTTTTAAATCCCCTGTGTGATAGTGGTCGGTGCCAGGGACATCTCCTTAGATTTTGTGCTCAAATGAATTGATATTGTACTTAATATTCTAATTTCTTTTCTCTTTTCTTTTCTGTTGAAGTATTATGTATGTTTTGAAACATTTATAGTCCTGATATGCCTCTATGCAGTCGGCTGGGTTTAATCAAAAATAACACTAACAATAACCTCTGGACTCTGCTGCCAGATCCACCTAATCACTTGATAGAGAAATTACAGAAATCTTGTTTCCATTTTGCGTGGAAAGGGAAACGGGATAAAATCAGCATAAAAACGACTTAAAAACATAGTGTATTTGAAACATGGTGGATTAAACATAACCAATATTCAAATTCATGCCTTAAAACCATTGTGCATAAGGACGTTTAATTATTGTTGATAGGAAAATTTAGAAGTACAAATGGAAAATATTAAAGTAGATATATGTACCTGTTTCTACAGACCACTGAATATTATGGACAAACATTTGTTTCTTCTGATATACATGGTAATCATTTTTGGGTCCATATATTTATAGGCACACACACGCAGACACACACACATGCACTTGCTTGCAGACAGACAGTCAGACAGACAGACAGACAGACACATCTACACACATTGAGAATCCTTTCTCACACATGCAAATACAGACACAAAATCAATATGAAGGAACAAGTGATATGATCTTTACCTTGGGTGAAAGTATTCACTTGTGAGTCATCATGACAAATGTACCATGAGGATAAAATTATGTGGAACTTAGTGTGAAGGAAGTTGAGACATGAGAAATAACTGATCAGTTGTTACCACTTGTGAATGTGCTGCAGTTCTTTCCCTTGAATCACCACCGTTTTCTGGCAACCTTGATGGAGCATTGGATATCCTTCAGTTTGTGAACACCTGTCTGTAAGCATGTGATTTACTAGAAGATATGTAACTGAGGTATTTTTGTCTTAGTGCTGTATTTTTGTCTTCCTGTTTGTACGCAAACATCATTGACTGAATTAAAGTTCTAATCATCAGAACTTAAAATGACAGGAAAAATGTGTATGAAAACTAAATGAGTGAAAGCACAGAGAGAGAGAGAGAGAGAGGGGGGGGGGGAGCACTAAAACTTACTTAAAGTGACCAGAAAAGATTACATCAGGGCAGACAATGGGATAGATCTTTCTTTGAACCAGTTGCAATATCCCACTGTGGTCAGATACACTGGGGAAGGGAAACAATGCACAACACACACACACATGTGCACACACACACACACACCACACACGACGCACGCACGCACTCACACACACCACACACACACACACACACACACACACACACACACACACACACACACACACACACACACACACACACACACACACACACACACACACACGTTCTAATATCACTCATAGTGAACAGACGTTAAATCAAAGAACGAACGAACACACACACACACACACACACACACACACACACACACACACACACACACACACACACACACACACACACACACACACACACACACACACACACGCACACAGTGACACACACACACTGTACACATACACTTTCAATACATCTATGAATTTAAGGAGCATCTCATAAGGTCTTTCACTTACACAGAGATTTTGAAAGACACGTTAACATACTGGTTTGATTCTACCCTGAGATTACAATTTTCTTTATACTACACAGAAAACTAAAAAGCTGTGTGAAACTCTTCCCCCATCCTCAACACATACCTGTACACAATAAAAATTCAGTGTGTATAAGTAAATGGCAGTCATGTCTTTTATGTTCACCTTTGATCCTTTTACAGCCCAAGATATTATGATATGCCCCAGGCATTGGGAGAAGGGCAAAAGCGGAAAGATTTGGCATTCTAGCTCTGATGCCTCGAAATAAGTGCTGTTTGCAGAACTGAGAGAGAGAGAGAGAGAGGGGGGGGAGGGAGAGAGAGAGAGCGCACACACACACACACAAAAAAGTATATATTATTTATGTGTGTGTAATAATCTAATACACACACACACACACACACACAACACACACACACACACACACACACACACACACACACACACACACACACACACACACACACACACACACACACGGTGCATACTGTTACTAGTGTCTGTGACTTATAGTCTTGGGGTTATGCATTATGCTACAAGTACAGCATTTTTGCTGTCTGCTGCTTTATGAGGTTTATTGGTAATGATAACGGGAGAGGGTATAAAACCATTATAAAACCATTGTAATTGTAAAGCATAAGCTTTCTCAGTTTCTGTTCAGTTATTGCATGTAAATCAAACAGTTCTACTTATGTTGAATATGTACTACATACGTGTGTTCCATAGAATGTGCACAGACACAGACATACACACATAGACACCAACGTACAATACAGACACACACACACACAAACACACATACGGCGATACCGCACGCATGCACACACACACACACACACACACACACACACACACACACACACACACACACACACACACACACACACACACACACACAAAAACACACACACACACACACACACATGCGCTCATGCATGCACGCACGTGCACACACACACACTCACTCACACACGCACACACACACAAAGATACATACATGCAGTCTCTCCCTCTATCTGTCTGTCTCTCTTGTCTCTCTGTCTCTGTCTCTGTCTGTCTGTCTGTCTGTCTCATCTCGCTCTGTTACATTGTTTTCTCCAGTCTCCCTTTTTGAATAAGGAGAGGGAACATACATGTTTCAAATTGACTAGAGGGAGGCTGTGTATTCAATGTATGTGTGTGTGTGTATGTGTGTGTGTGTGTGTTGTGTGTGTGTGTGTGTGTGTGTGTGTGTGTGTGTTGTGTGTGTGTGTGTGTGTGTGTGTGTAAATATACATGTGTGTGTGTCTGTGTATGTGTGTGAACAATTATTTAGCATACATATTAAAAGAACTTTTGTTTTCAACTAATCAAGTTTCAAAGATGACAAATGATTGTCAAGGTCATAGTTATAGTACTTATACAAACTATAGTGTTCTATAATAATGAAAAATGAAACTGTCAGGATGTCTCATAATTAAACCCCTTTTTTTTTGGTTGTTTGTGGTGGGATAGCTTAGTCATATTAGTGATTAGAATAGAACACACGTTCTTGGAGTGGTTATCATATGGACAAGTGACCAGGGTATTCTGGTTTGATTACACCTTCACAGCTGTAAATAGGGAGGCCTGTCTGTTGCTCATTAGAGACGGGGAAGGTAAAGCAGTGAGGGAGAGAATGTGGACATGTTCTCGTAATGTTGGCCTTGAGAAAAGTTTAGGTCTCGTGAACACTTCATCCCCCCCCCCCTCCCCCTTACTTTGCAACTGCTCAAATCATGGGGAAACCTTCACCTACCTGGTGTGTGTTGGGTGGTCATTTTTCAAAGTCAACATCGTGCACAATTCATAAAGTTAAGAAAGGATGGAGTTGTCTGTCTGGGTAGCTGTCTCAACTATGTGTGGCTTTTGTCTGGTTGTGGTTCTTGTTTTCTGTTTGTAAAAGGGAGATTATTTGTATAGTTTGATCATTTTGTTGTTGTTGAACATTCTGTTTCATATAAATTTTTTTGTTATAATTTTTAGTACATTTTTTTTTCTACATCACCATTTGTTTTTTACATAGGCTTATATAATGTGGTTGAGTGTGTCACTAGCTGTGCAGATCATTCAGCTGCAGTCTAATGCCATGCTTGTTTTACCCTTTCTTGCGATCCAAGTGTTGACAGTCTTATTGATCGTTTCATTGACTGCATGGAGCCTGCCATTTCTCAGCTTCCTCTCCATTTCTCGCCTGACTGTGGCCTTGTTGATAGCAGGGCTCTGCAAAGTACTGTGGAATAGTGTCCCCGCTGTTACAGGGTCATGGGCTGATAGACTTTATGATAATTCTCTCCCATGACTCATTCTCAGTTGTGTAATTCATGTCCACGGGCAGCCACTACACCGACACTGGTTTTCTACTTCCAGTTCCAAGTCTTTTGCCGTTTTGGCTGTCTGGAGCCATTGATTTTCCAGACACCTTCATTTCAGAAGCCCTGTTTGTCACCCCCAGCCGTGATGGACAAGAAGACTCGTGATCAGGTTGTGCTGTCTTCTCATCTAACTCAGATTTGTTGTATGGTTTGGGAATTGTGATTTCGATTTTTCCCAGCTCAGTTCTGTGGATTGATTCTGTCCCTGGCACCATGTTACTATTTTTGTATTTCAGGCTGTGGCTTCGTTTGTGAGTGCTTTTGCATATTTTCATCATCACTCCCCATTTTATAATAAAACAAAACATTGGCTTTTTGATTTTTGTCTGTCAGATAGGGGATAGCTCGGAACTGATGTATGATGCCAGTTTCTTGTTGCTTTACACCAGTATGCTTCATTGCATGCAGCATCACCTGTTGATGTGTTACTGGTCCTTCACGTTCTCTGAAAGATAGAGGGTTATATTGTAAATTGTTCTCAGAAAATTCTGATTTGTTTCATGACTTTTCGTGTGGAACTTAATTTTTCTGCATTAAGTTATGAATAGTTTCAGTTTTTCTGAACACCCTGAATTTTTGTAGAGAGAACCCCCAGAATTTTATTGACCTTCAAAGATGACTACCATCTTCACCTCAACCTCCTCCCAATATGTGTTGGAGCACCAACACCAGCGGCCTTCTTACTCTGATTCTTTTGATGGCTCCCACTCTCACTATTATGACCACCATCCTGAACACCACCACCATCATGAGCACCACTTGTCGCATGAGCACAGAGACCACCACCACCACCACCACCATCATCATCATCACCCACATGAGCACCATGCACATAGGCATCGTGGTTCACAGGAGTCGCATGAGCCAGGCCATGGAGAATCTCGGCGAGGTTCACACAGTCATGGTATGCATGAACCAAAGGGTCACCATCACCATCATCATGGTCACCGCGAGGTAATGATAAGAACCAGATTACAGTTATGTAGTATGTTGTTCAGTTTTAAGATTGTTGTGTCATTTCATAAGTGTGTAATGGCCTTTTTATTATTTTAGTTTTGACAGCTGTTTCTTTTCTTTAAACAAAGGAGGTAATTGTGTGAAGGATGGATCTATGTGTCTGTCAGACTGCAGATGAAAATGTGTTTGCAAAGCCTTTTGTGTTTATTGGTGGAGCTTTTCCATTTTTGGACTGCACATGAAAATGTGTGTTTGCAAGGCTTTTTATGTTTATTGGTGGTGTGTTTTCATTGTGGGACCACAGGTTCTTTCTAGTGGGCAGTCAAAAGTGTGTTAAAGTTATGGCCTATTTGGTGGGGGTAAGGGTTGATAACACTGGTCTACATAAGTTTGAAATAATAAACTGCAGATGACACAATGATGACAATGACTGTGTTTAGATTGATGTCAGCCAATATGTTTGAAGGTTGAGCATAAAATGAAACAAGTTGTTCATGGATGAAGAGATGTATATGTCATCTTGAATTGGCTTGGTCCGAATTTTGAATCCTCTTGGTTTGATGGATAAACAGTGGAAATATTTTTCTTAATCTTTTGGCAGGAACATTGCTGAAGTAAAGAAAAGAATCGTTTGGCTTTTTTCCAATTTCTTTTTCAGTTTGTGGTTACATGTGAATTTTGTATGTGTAAATGATACATTTGATTCCATAGTGTGTCAGGAAGTGTGTTGATGTGTTATGTTGGATCAGCTAAGTTGAGATCAGTTTTACTGGCAGGTGAGCCGTACCATTATTATGTTGTTCACAAGTTCCTGGAACGAGTCCCTTTTCCAGCTTACTGACATATCTCAGTATATAATTCCAAGCTGTTGTCCTATTAATTTGTAATCAGTAATCAAAAATGATTCAGGTTCAAAGTAAACTGTAGGATGAAAATAAATTATCATTCCATATTTTGGGTATTTAGTTGGGTTTCCCCATTCCACAGAATCATGTGTGATCATGCAGAAGACCGACTTAGAATTTTGAATGGTGTGCATTATCTATTCTTTAAAACCTGTTTAGGAGTGAGAATACTTCTGAAAATTGGTTTATCACATGAAAGTGAAACTTTTTTTCCAAACAGTAATGTTCACATTTGCGACACAGTAACCTCATCAGGACTTCATCTTGTGACACTTGACACAAACTCGGTTACTTCTGTTGCTCCATAGCAATGTTCTTACATCCTAGGCTGACAGAGGATGATTAAAATACTTCAAGTAAGTTCAAGTGTATCCATGAGTTCTGTTTGGGTAGAATGTCAGCATAATAAATTTTTTTCGCTCATTTAGTTCCTTCTTGTGAATTCTGTTGGAAGGCATATTGAACCATACTGGATTTGGGGGGTTGGGGATCAGTCTGAGAGTGTGCCCAAGCCAGTTCCATTCCCTCCTTCAGATGTGATAATCACATTTGGAGGGTGGGGGTGGGTTCTACAGTTTTTTTTAAATAGTGCTTTTCTGTTCTGTTTCTTTGTTTTGTTCTGTAGCTGTCTAATCAGATTTGTACCTATGAGAACCTAGAAGTTTCAATCAATGCAACACACACGTTGTTTGGGTAATGGCTACCTAATTGTGGCTTCAGTGTTTTGAACTTTAAATTCAGTTAGAAAATATTACTATCTCATATCTGTATCTATATCTATATCTACGTATCTATATCTGTATCTGTTTATATATATATATATATATATATATATATATATATATATATATATACACACACACACACACACACATTTTAATAGCTTGTACTTGTTCTGTTTCGCTATTATAGTTACCTCTTCATCTTGACACAGGCCTGCATCATCTTTTTAATATTGTAATCTTGATTTGTATACAGACTTCTTTTATTTTATTTAACTTTTAATTCACGCTGACTATCTCATTTTATGTAACTTTTAATTCAAGTTGACTATGTCCCAGATTACTGGCAATCCAGACTGCATTCTTGAAAGGATATTATGATTATTATTTATAGTAGTATGAGTAATAGTTGTAGTAGAACGTTAACTAGATACACACAGAAATAAAATGAGAACATGAATTCGATGCAAAAAACAAGACAGGTGCAAATTTTCAGCCAACCGACTTTTGTCAAGCATACACAAAAGGCAACAAGGAATAAATGATTAAAATTTTGTGGGAGAAAAACAGCAGCAAGACTTCCTGGCTGTTTCATTGAGCATGAGAATTTTTTTTATGATAATGTTGCTTTATTTTGTTTGTTTTAATTTGTAAAATTCAAGGGTTAGCTGCCAGATCAGTGCATCAGGACAGAAATAAAGAAGGCAGATACACTATTCTAGCTGGTAACATTCAAAATGATATAAGTGATTTGTTTGGTCAGGTAGCAGAGCTGGACATGGTTGGTATGTGTTGTGTGGCTATGTCCAGAGCTGGACATAGTTGTTGTATGTTGTGTATCAATGTCCACATTTGTCATCTCCCCCACCTTGCCATTCAGCTTGTAAACAAGGTAAATGATGGCTGGGTCCAAATAGGTCATGCAGTGCATGGGCAGCGACTTTGGCATGGTGACTTTGGCATGGTGAAAATAGCAATCGTGTGGCATCTGGAGTTGAGAGGTGATTGCCTGGGTAGTGGAAAGACATGGGTGCTCTGGGTTCCATTCAGCACATTCGGATGTTTGTTGTTGACAAAATGGTATCAGTGGTTTATTTTGTTATCACTCTGACTCTGAGCGTGTGTACATTCAAACACAAACAGCTTAGAAACAAAACAGTAACTCAGTAACTGCAGCAAAACAACAGCAGCAGCAGCAAAATAAGATAAACAACAACAACTCTTTGGGTGTAACCATACATTTTGGGGCAATAAACAGACATGTGACTATTAATAATAATAATAATTACAATATTTATATAGCGCAAAATCTTGATAAAATCAAATCTAAGTGCTGAAGCAGACACACACGCACGCACGCACACACACACACACACGCACACACACACACACACACACACACACACACACACACACACACACACGCATGGCTATAAATGGGGAGAAAGAATAAAAGCAATAAAAGCAATAAAAGCAAGAATAAAAGCAATGGAAAATTATAGAGAGCATAGCATATACAATTATATATTATAACCATGTGATTCCCCTCCGAGCGGAGACAGGCTGCAGAGGGGGGAGGGGGGGTTGAGTGAGGTTAGGATTTTATGCAGAGGAGAAAAGGTGGGTTTTGAGAGCGGACTTGAAGGAGACAAAAGTAGGTTGCTGATGGACTGAGAGAGGAAGTTTGTTCCAGGAGAGTGGACCAGAAACAGAGAAGGCTCGTGGACCATAGGTATTGAGCTTAGTGCGTGGAAAGCGAAAAGTCAGAGGATCGGAGGCAGAGCGGAGGGTACGTGAGGGAACATAGATCTCAAGTAGGCTTGACAGGTAATCGGGGGCTGCGTTATTGAGGCTTTTGTAGCACATGGTGTCTAGTTTGTATTGTATGCGCTTTGATACAGGGAGCCAGTGAAGTTGTGCCAGGAGAGGAGATATGTGGTCAGCTTTTTTCTTTTTGAGTACAAGGCGTACAGCATTGTTTTGAATGCGCTGTAGGATGTGAATGGTGGAGGCAGGAAGACCAGACAGGAGTGAATTGCAATAGTCAATGCGAGACATTATGAAGGAGAGAACGAGTTTTGCAGTTGTTTCGACAGAGAGACTTCCTGATCAGCCTTTACGATGGAGATGATAGTAGCAAGATCTGGCAGTTTGAGAAACAAAGTTGTTCATGGAGAGGGTAGAGTCAATGCAGACACCAAGGTTTTTAGCTGAATCAGAAATTGGGACTGATGTGTTACATAATGGGAGAGAAAGAGGAGGCAGCTGAGAAAGTTTCTGATGGGTGCCAATGAGGATAGCTTCTGTCTTGTTGTCATTAAGCTGAAGTTTATTGTGCGCACTGCTAAACCACATGAATGAACTCAAGTTACCATCTGCTCTGACACAAGGTCTGCATAACTATTTTCTTTGTTTCCTGACAGTATAACAGAAAAAAAAGATTAAACACCTCTTCTTGGCTGACAGCCTAGCAAAAAAAAAAAATTAATCCAAACCAGATTGACTTTGCAGTTCAAGCAAATAGGAACCAGAAAATACACAATAGAAGAAGAACAGGTATTTATTTGATATAATGAAATATGGCAGGCACAAATGTTTGAGATGATAAAAAATAATGTACAAAATTTAAGAGGAAAAACAAGACTTTCCTGGTGTTGTGTGGAACAGAAGAAAATGATATGAAGTCAAAGTGTTTGTGAGTTGTAATTGTTATTAGTAATAATGGCTGCAAGTTTGTAATTTGATGAAACCATTTTACAATTCACTTGTAACCAAACAGACCAGCATATTTGTCAAGTTGCAGTTTTGTTTTGTAGTATTCATTTATTAATGTGGAAGAAACATTTTGTGCTTTGCAATATATAAGCAATGATGTAAAATATGACAAGGGCATAGTTTATTAAACATGAACAGGATGATCAAACTACTCTGTTTTATGTTACTGATGAATCTTTTTGTCAAAAATTGGTCAGTTCGTTCCACTAATGATCTCTCTTTTTGCGCATCTTGGTACACTTTTAGTTTAGCTCAAATGTGATGATGGAAAACAAAGTGTAGTGTTAAGCTAACAAATTTGGAAATGATAAAGCAACAGACATATTCTTTTTTTTTTCTCCTTCAAACGATGGGTTTGTCTGTTGAAACAGGTACATGTATTTATGATTTCCATTTGATCAGATGTGTGATTCAATTTGTAGAAAGTACTAGCACATGTAAGTTAGAAGTATTTGCTTTTTAAGATTAACATTTTATGATTATTTTCATTTTCTCTTTATTTTCCCCCCTCTCCCTTCCAAAATTCTTCCCTAAGCACTTATGCATGAATTTGCATGGTATAACTGTAAGAATATTAATTTTTATGCATGGCACTTTGTATTAATCAACATAATTTTTGTAGTTTTGAGGGTGTAAAGACAGAAGCAGATTTCATTGAGTTAGGTAACCAATTCCCTAAAAGTTAGAAACATGGGGGGGGGGGGGGGGGGGGGGGTTGTTTGTTAAAACAGTGTTTTGTTTTTGCAAACTAGAAAACACAAAAATATCAGTAGAGCGTGCATTTAATATAACAAAACAAGACAGGCACAAATTTATGGCCAGCTGGCCTTTGTCAAATGTATACAAAGAATAAATACACAATATACAAAGAATAAATGCACAACACTTATAATAAAAAAAATAAAAAACAGTAGACACTTTCCCAAACATGGCATTCAGTTGGAGAAAATGGCAGCATTGTGTGTATGTGTCACTTGTGTGTGTGTTTTGTGTGTGTGTGTGTGTGTGTTGTGTGTGTGAGAGAGAGAGTGGTGGAGAGAGAGAGGAGAGAGAGGAGAGTGTGTGTGTCTGCAAAGTCTATTCTGTTTCTATATATGATGATTGGTTGTCTTTATCAAAATCAAATCTGAACCACAAGTATGGCATGATGGACACCAGCAAATGTCATAGTATAAATAGGCATGACTTTTGGGGGAAGGAAGTAGGTAGTGGAAAGTGTGTGGGGAGGGTAACTGTGAGTGTGACCAAAAATGTGACAATGTTGGGCAGTGATTTATTGGCTTGTTGAATTTCTGCCAAATTTAGGCTATGTGTTCTACTTCTAAACAAAGAGTATTAAAATATGAAAATTTTAAGTTCATTAAACAGTTTGGCAATAGGGTTTTATGCAATTGTGTATAAGCAGTATTTTTCACCATTATTATGGAGACCCTGCATGACCACAAGAAGTATAAGAACTTAACCTTTGATGTAATTTGCAGTTTATGTATATATATATGTGTGTGTGCGTGCGTGCACATGCGTGGTGTGTGTGTGTGTGTGTGTGTGTGTGTGGTGTGTGTGTGTGTGTGTTGTGTGTGTGTGGTGGTGTGAGGGAGGGAGGGAGAGAGAGAGAGAGGAGAGAGAGAGAGATTTTTTTTTTTTTCTTAGATCATATTGATATTGAGCTCATTTTTGATTAACTGTTTCTCCCCTTGCCTGGTTGTATATTCAGCATAATTACATGTCAGAATTGGGGTTGATGCCAGCAAGACTGGCTGATCTTCATGCTGTAATTCACACACAACAAATGTAGAGGCAAAGAAAAGAATCCCAGTGTCAAAGAATGTAAATCATGCCATTGTCAGCCAGGATGGAGATGTCTTCTGGCTGTATACATATTCTGTTATTTTCTTTTGTTTACTTGTTTTTCCATCCAAAAGAATGGAGGTTGTTATATTGCTTGACTGGTTTATTTTCATATATGTGTACATGCACATACATGTACACACACACACACGTGCATGCGGTCATATACAGATGCATGTGCTTGCACATGCACACACACACTCACTCACACGCACAGCACACACACACACACACACACACACACACACACACACACACACACACACACACACACACACACACAACAACACAACACAACACACAACAACACACCACACCACCACACTCACACACACAACAAACACAACAACACACAAACCAACACACACAACAACAACACATATACAACAACAAGCACAGGTAATCTGAATCAGTCTTCATCCGGTTTTTTTTTTTCCCTAGCTCTGCAAGATTAAAAAAATATTAGCATTGGAGAAGAGAAGAAAAAACAATGGTTTTGATTTTTTTATATAGCACGATGGAATAGAGATATTTTGACTTGCAGATAGCGTTCCCAATCTTCAGATGCGTTTCTATGGCAATGGGCAAAGGGGCTTGTGGGCTCCCAGGTTTTGTGGACATTTTCATCGATCCAGTCTGCAAGATTTTTGGCTACTAGTACTGGGAAGGAAGCTGGCTGGCCCTTGGGCCCAGATCACAATGCTGCACTGTGGACTGTGTTGTGTCTGTAATTCTTCACAAACTGTCTAATGGGGAATCTATTATCACAATGTTGAATGATAAGCACACATCATTAAGTTCGCATGTTGTACATTCAGCTCGCACTCACACAAACGTAGTCTGTCTGACTATACGTATTATTCATTATGCTGAACTGTTTCTTGGCTGTTTCAGTTTCTGTTTCTGTAATAATACTCACTCTTTCAGTACCTGTTTTTCTTTTTATATATATTCTGTTTGTGTGTTTTTTTTCTTTATAGATCTCTGTCTGTCGCTCTCTGTCTGTCTGTCTGTCTGTCTGTCTGTCTCTCTGTATTCTGTTATTCTGTCTGTGATAAATGGAAATTGTACATTGAAATGGTATGTTACCTGTGGCAGTTGTATAAATTATGTAATCGTTGAAGCAGATTAAATGGTGGGGACAGATGTGTTATAGGAATTAAAAGTGCTGTGTGTGTGCATGTGTGCTGTGTGTGTGTGTGTGTGTGTGGTGTGTGTGTGTGTGTGTGTGTGTGTGTGTGTGTGTGTGTGTGTTTGCATTTGGTCACTTGGATTTTTGGTATGAAATTTGGGCTGCTAACCTCATGGAGAGCCTGTGACGGTGCTGCAATTTCACCACTCGTTTTTCCTGGCTTGAGTACTTTCGTTTGCCAATTACAGAGGATTTTTCTGCAGAATTTTGCCAGGGACATCTTACGTTGGCACTGGTTATTTTGTATGTGGTAAAAGTGTATGTGACAAATATGTATTCCTCTGTCCATGCATGAAGAGTGATGACAGGTTTGCTTTAAAATTGGATGTGAAACCTGCTTGTTTTTCTAGTGCAAATGCAGTAAGAACTTTCCTACTTTTCCTTTTCTTCATTTCATTTAGGACTAGGAATATATATTCAGAATTTAGTGTGTAAGTATATCCAGTAATTTTAGCATAAATTGTTTACATATCCATCATTAACATTTTAATGGCTGTAGTTCAGAAGAGTTCTGTGGAATGTGTGTTTGGAAAACATGGGTAGGTTATGGTCACTACGTCTGTGGCATTATTGATATGTATTCTGATAGTTTATCTAATGTTGACATGTTTATGAAGTAGATACGGTTGCGTTTCTGGTCCTGAACAAGTAGCTTGAAAAAGTTATCCTGTTCTACTGCTTTTCAAAAATTCTGTCATGTTTATTATTGACATGCACACAATTATATGATTTGTTTTGGTGCTTCATGATAACGTTTAGTGTGCCTTTTTTTTTTTTTTTTTTTGCATTGTTTCACTTTCAGTGGTTTTTGTTAGTTCTGTTTTTTGGGTGCATTATTGAAATATTTGATAAATACCTGTATCATTATTAATTGTATTTATTACCCTGTTGTGCTTAGATATATGTTCATGATTTAGATGTTGTTATTCGCTCTGACAGTTATTCATTGAGTGCATTGTGTGTGTGTGTGTGTGTGTGTGTGTGTGTGTGTGTGTGTGTGTGTGTGTGTGTGTGTGTGTGTGTGTGTTTTGGAAATGAAGTCACTGTCACCGAGTTGGTACTAAATAAAAAGATAATATAATCGGAAATTACCGGAACCTTGCAGTGTTGATTTAGTCAGAGTTTAATTAAAGCTTCATGAGAAACCGGCTCTTCTTCAAATAAAAGGAGGAAGGAAAGGAGATCTGAAAAATAAGAATAAGACCAAGCGTCAAGGACTGGAAGAAACAGTGTCAGATGGCCACCAAACCATACGCCAATCAATAACAATCGATAGAGCACCGGAACTGTGACACAGTGGATAGCTTGGTGAACCATTCTCAGGTGCAAGCTGCCAGAAAATCCAGAATGGCATGTTTTTTTTTCTCTCTATATACATATAGTGTGTGTGTGTGTGTGTGTGTGTGTGTGTGTGTGTGTGTGTGTGTGTGTGTGTGTGTGTGTGTGTGTGTGTGTGTGTGTGTGTGTGTGTGTGTGTGTGTGTGAGTGATGTGTGTGTGTGGTGTGTGGTGTGTGTGTGTGTGTGTGTGTGTGTGTGTGTGTGTGTGTGGTGATGTGTGTGTGTGTGAGTGAATGGATGGAGAAGGGATTAGATCGTTGTGGGGAATGAGGTTTGGGGAGACCAGCACTGAGTCATACATAGACTCATAGTGTGACTGTAGTATTGGTGACAGTACAGTACATGTACACTATCTGATGCGCTTTAGAAATCAATTAACAAACAAAACAAACTGTTCATAATGAACTAGTAAAAACAAACAAACAAACAAAAAACACGAACAAAATTAACCTCAAAATATTAGTTCTATGCGTGTTATGGTACGTACATTTACAGGTGGTGCTTTGTAGTGTGTGTGTTGTGTGTGTGTGTGTGTGTGTGTGTGTGTGTGTGTGTGTGTGTGTGTGTGTGTGTGTCGTGTGTGTGTGTCTGTGTGTGTGTGTGTGTGTGGATATTTATGGACTGATCATTATTGATAATGTTATAACTATTCTTTCTCATTTGAAGTTCAGAAAGATCTTTCTTTCTGTTATCTGTTTGCCTGGAGTTAACTTACAGTCAGGCTTATTTGGTGTAGAGGTAGTTCCTATGTCAATAAGAGTTCAACCCAGACTGGGGAAACTGAGTGGGCAGCCTCCTATCCACCCAGTAGTGAATGGGTTCCCAGCTTTGTTCAGGGGAAGGTAAAGCAGCCAGGGAAAATAAAGCAACCCCATTATTAATCCTTTGACTCCCGCACCCTATCCACCAGCTGCAAAAAGTGGACCCTTTTATCCCTTACCCTATCCACCAGTTTCATGCAGGACGCCAGTGGATAGGGTGATGGAGTGAAAGTGTTAAGCTTTTGCTTTGCTGTCATGGCTGACAATGCAGGAATCTGGTGAATAGAGTGAGGGAGTCAAAGGGTTAAACTGCTGACCTGAGAGACAATGGTAAAGT
>CM060305.1:165754757-165764757 GCA_030674185.1 Monoplex corrugatus
CACACTTTGCAAAGTTGTGACAGGTCATGGTTTGGATTTCTGAGAATTGTATGAATGGCATTCCCAGTTTGGATCATGTTTTAGGGCAAAAGACCATCTCAACTTTGCAAGCTAATCTGGAATAAATTGTTGTTCTTAAACTTTAAGTCGATTTCTTGAATTTTTGACAATTTGTTGATTCAGATGGTGTAACCATTAAAAGATACAAATGGCTAGAATATCAGTTATATCTAATTTTATTTTTCAATCTGTGTTTGTTGATGTGCACTGGTCTGGCCCCAGCAACGAAAAGAATATCACCTCGGTACAACAGAAGTGTGGTTTTGAGCTTCTCTCTTCTCCAACAGAAACTGAACTTTAAGAAATTTGTATATGCATATTGAAGGGCAAAGCTCTTGTATTACATTGTCATAGAACCACCTGCACCCTCCTGTTTGCACGGTACTGACAAGAGGTATGGTGGGAGTTGGATAGTGTGTAACAATCTGTCCCATAATGTTTTCATTCTTCCAAATGAAGAAATTGACACAAAGATAAATTCTACACACTTTAGTAACTTCTAAATACCACCATTAGCCTACTGTAAATATTAATTGAATTAAAATACTAAATTTACTATTACATGTAAAACAAGTATTGGAGGAGAAAATGTTTGAATGCAGCTGCTGCTTAGCACCGACTCCTATCACTGAGGAACCCAGGCCTCCCTCAGCTGGTTCCAGTAGTGAGAATTAAAGATTGCCAGTCAGTTTCCACACAATACAGGCAAAAACTGTGACCAGATCACACTTTTCTTTTCACAGGATGAAACATCTCCCATGTAAGAAGCCCATTTGTCCAAATCCCTCCACTGGACCATGAGATGTATGTATGAAGGAAAAGGCAGCACACTGCACAGTCCATTTTGGGGAGCCTGTTGTCAGATGAGATACCCAGGGTTGAACCAGATTCTCCCCAATAGGACAGGATTTGGATCACATATTCCGTTGGCTAATTAGGCTGGACAAGTCCCAGTCTCCACGTGTAATACAGGTTTTCTGACTCAGATGGCAGAACAAAGGGATAGCATCACGTGGCCCTGATTTGTGGTATTCCCTGACTTGTGGTATTCTCCTCGCGAAGACTACATTGTGCCGTTGTTACTTGCCGTGTTTTCTCGCACAGACAAGGGAAACCACTACCATTGTGCATAACCAACATGCTAGAGCAACCCACAGAGGACACAGTCTGCCCACACAGCTGGCCAAAGATGAATGGCTGAGCTTCAGATGTGATGGGACTTTATCAACTGTCACTAGTGTCACCTGGTGTTGAATTGAGAAATTTACCTTAACACTGTCAACACAGCCAAAAGAGACAAGTTTCACAGTTGTTCCTCTCAAAATCCCAGTACCAGGTCCTCTAACTGAAACATGTTTCCAAAGTATAAGAGGTGTGAACCAACATTTTAGTGCTGTTGACAAAAAATTCAAGGGTGGTAGGTACTTCAGAACACTGTTCATTGAAAGGAAAATTGGGAATTCCCCTTTCTTACAGTTAAGTGGCCAAATAGCCGATATTTGTCAGTGGTCTGAAGTGACATATGGTTCCAAACAACTTTTTTTCTTAGTAACTACACTTCTTTTAACAAATTTGCCCTATGTCCAGAAAAAAATTCATTCTGGATATATTTTCTTAAAAACAAAGACCAGCCCAGCCATATGTGATGGAAAGATTTAATATTGCATGTGCCAATATATGGTAGCGATCTTGGGTCTTCATTTGGAAACAAGACAATGAATCATGAAGTGATATTGTTTCGAGGATTTATTGCACTGGTTAAAATGGTGTAAGATTCTGAACTTTTTATGAAAAGTTTACATTTAAGCAACAGCATGTGTGTGTGTTTGTGTGTGTGTGTGGTGTGTGTGTGTGTGTGTGTGTGTGTGTGGTGTGTGTGTGTGTGTGTGTGTGTGTGTGGTGTGTGTGTGTGTGTGTGTGTGTAGAGAGAGAGAGAGAGGAGTGTGTGTGTTGTGTGTGTGTAGGCTGTGTTTATTTGTATGTCTATGTGTTTGTGTGTGTGTGTGTCTCTCTATATATATATTATATGTATATAGATAGATATGATTGATTGATTGATTGATTGATTGATTGAGAGAGAGAGAGTTGTGTCATCCTAGGCTTCATTTTGTGCCTGTGTCTAATGCAAGCACAAAAAATGAAATTACATAGTTCTAGATTTGTTTTAGTTTCTCAGCTGCACAGATATTTGCAATGAGAAATGCTCGTGCCAGAAACGATTATATGTTATGTGTTTATTAAGTTTTGTATAAAAAGGAAGATTTTAGAATGGCTTGGCTGCTTGTTTCTTCTTTTCTTCCTGTATGCAAGTATTGCTGTTTGTTCTTAAAAAAGTTGATTTTGCCACAAAAAATATGAATTTTACACCAACAGCACTTTTTTACTTTCCTCACTTGGGATTTCATAGGTTAAACTCAGGGGGAATTTCTTCATGTGTTATTTGTTAATATATGTGTATGTATTTATGATTAATGTTACTGTCAGAGTGGATTAACTTTGTAGAATTTGGGCTGCACCCTCAAGAGAGCATTACGACAGTGTAGCATAACCCATTTCTTCATTTTTTCTGTATGTGTTATTTCTGTTTACCGTGAAAGTGAATTTTGCTACAGAATTTTTCCAGGGACAATTCCTTTGTTGCCGTGGGATCTTTATCATCATCATCAGGTGCCTTGCCGCATGGCGTTGGCGATCGTGGACCTCCATCTATCTCTATCTCTTGCTGCCCCAAGCATCTCCTCCGCCCTCCTTGTCCTCAGCCACTCTGCAAGTCCGTCTAGCATTTTCTCCCTGGGTCTACCTGGTGCTGTCTTTCCCTCCAGCTTTCCCGTTGTGACCGGGTGCTCCAAATCCCCCTTCCTCATAAAATGGCCTATAAAGGTTGCCTGTCTTTTCCTAATCTTCCTTATGAGTGATCTACTTGTATCTGCCTCCATCAAGACTGTCTCGTTTGTTTTCTTTGCTGTCCATGGAACTCTTAACATTCTTCTTAGAAACCACATCTCGGCTGTCTCAATCTTGCTCTGGCTTTGCTTGCTGACTGTCCACGCCTCACATCCATACAACAGTATTGGTTCTATATAACGTTCAGGGACTGGCTTCCTGATGTTAATTGATAGGCATTTGTTGGTAAGAATGCTTGTCATCTTCTTGAATGCTGTTTTGGCTTGGCCAATTCTGCCGGCTATTTCCGATGTGCATCTGCCGTCTGATGAAGTGACTGTTCCCAGGTATTTGAACTTATTAACCTGTGTCAGGTTGTGCCATTTGCTGTTATTTTGCATGAGGGGATTTCATATTTTTTACTGATCACCATGACATTCAGTCTTCCTGCTGTTTAGTTCCAACCCCTTACCTTTGCTTTCTATTTCTAGTATATTCACAAGGTTTTGTAGGTCCCTTTCATTTTCTGCAATTAGCACAGTGTCATCTGCGTATCCAGGGTCTTCTAGGTTTCTCATGATGTTTTCACTGTAAAGTGAAAACAGATCTGGTGACAAAACACAACCCTGTCTGACTCCTCTTTTGATGTTTTGGAAAGAGCTTATATTGTTTTCTATTCTCATTGCAGCTGTTTGTTCCCAGTACATATTCCTGATTATTTGTAGATCTTTTCCATCAACATTGAATCTCTCCAGTTGGTTGATCAATTCTTCATGTCGTACCCGATCGAAAGCCTTGGTATAGTCAACAAAGCATAAAAACAAATCCTTATTCATCTCAATTGACCTCTCTATGACAGTTCTTAGGATGTATATGGCATTAATAGTTTCCTTCCCTTCCACAAATCCACACTGTTCTTCTATGTTTCTCCTTTGATTCTATTCCTTGTCCTCATCATGATTATTCTTAACAGGATTTTGTTACATGATTCATCAAACTGATTGTGCGATGGAGTTCGCATTCTATAGCCCATGTCTTCTTTAACATAAGCTAAATGCACTGCATACAGGACCTTGGTTTATGTCTTTTCCAAAAAAACTAGCTCAGGAGCTAGAATGCCACCTAAGATCCTTTTTTTTTGGGGGGGGGGGGGAGGAATCCCTATCCAGTCCATGATATAAACTTTGGGGGGGGGGGGGGGGTCTCACATCTAAGCAGTGCTTAATTTGACAATCCCTTTTTATTAAAACTTGATTGCATATTAAATATGGTTATGTTATAACTTTGCCACCTCACCTATCTACCAACTGCAAAAACTTACCCTTTGATCCTCACCTATCCACCAGCTTCCTGCAATTGATAGGTGATGGGATCAAAGGGTAAGTTATTGCTCTTCAGCAGGTTGACAGAAGATGATTTGGAAGCTGCAGTCAAGTTAAACAATAAAAGAAAAGGTGAAAGTCATCAAACAATTAATGAGTTATTACTTGAAATATATTTGAATTTATCATACATTCATGTCATATGTTAGCCTGACAATGCCTCACGGCTATGTATGTAAATCATAAATGCCATGGTTTGCTTTCATGATCATCAGCCCTGGGTGGGTTGTAAGAGCAATTGATACTGTTTTAATTTCTTCAACATCTTTCTGGATAAACAGCAGTGCATGTATTGAGCCCTGTCCCTTCCCTTTCTTTGTTTGTTAATAATAGTGCATGTTTTGAGCCATATCATTTGTCATTCTTTTTTGTTTGTTAATGATTAAATGCAACAACCTACAGATCTTTGACAGAATTACATTTTGAAATTTACCATCTGCCTAGAGCGCATGACTTTTTTCACTTCCATATGAGTTATTGCATATCTGATTACACCAATCTTCGATTATGTCTTAGTCATTTTTGTGTGGTGGTGGTAGGGTGCATGTGTGTCTTCCACAGTCTATGTTTTGATGGATGCTGGAAAAAGACACTTCCTTTTTCCATTGCAACATGTCTAGGAGGGCAAACGTCCTACCACCGATTGAATCCATAGGCATGACAGTCACCCAGACACAGACAGCCTGAGCCAGCAGCACAGCAGCACAGCAGCACAGCAGCCTGTAAAATCAATAGTGTGCCTGCTCAGCCAAGCCAGGCTGGAGCAAGCTGATATTAATAATGGATCTGAGGCTAACAAATGCTGTCCTGGTAATTATCATTAACCAATGAGAATGGGTCTTGTAAATGCTGGTCTGGGTGGTTTTCTTGCAGTTTGAGTCATAATGCCGCCTTAGCTGCATAAGTTCCTATGAAGTTGAGCGCTGTAGAGCGCGCAGGAGAGGGGATGATTGAGGCATCTCCAGACATCAAGGTCTTGAGGACGGGGAGAGAGCCCGGATTTCAGCAGTAGGGGTGATTTAGTTCCAGAAAGTCCTCACACAGCAGTGTAACCATCTCTTTGCAACAGGCTTTGTGGACACTCAGCGCATACTCAACATGGCCGACAAGCAACAGCGCAAGGTACTCTTCTAGTCACTTTTCATTACAAGAGAATGATTTCAGTATGCCGCATTGGTTGTAATGATACATCTTGGTGATGCTCTAAATTGTAGCGTAGCATTAAAGGGACCATCATCGGTTAAGTAAGCAAAGTATTTACTCAGTTGTGACGCCAAGGCTTTCTGTTGTACACGTTAGGTCATCATATCTTTGGAAAAATAAGAGATTTCTGTTGATGCAATATACTTTTCTATTAATACAGTATACTTTATCGGTTGGTCGTAGCTGTATTCATGTACAATAGCAAGACTAGAGATTTCTGTTAATACAGTACACTTTATCAGTTGGTCGTAGCTGTATACATGTACAATAGTAAGACTAGAGATTTCTGTTAATACAGTATACTTTATCGGTTGGTCGTAGCTGTATTACATGTACAATAGCAAGACTAGAGATTTCTGTTAATACAGTACACTTTATCAGTTGGTCGTAGCTGTATACATGTACAATGTCAATAGTAAGACTAGAGATTTCTGTTAATACAGTATACTTTATCGGTTGGTCGTAGCTGTATACATAATAGTAAGACTAGAGATTTCTGTTAATACAGTACACTTTATCGGTTGGTTGTAGCTATATACATGTACAAAAGTAAGACTAGAGATTTCTGTTAATACAGTACACTTTATCGGTTGGTTGTAGCTGTATACAGTACAATAGCAGACTAGAGATTTCTGTTAATACAGTATACTTTATCGGTTGGTGTAGCTGATACATTACAATAGAAGACTAAGATTTCTGTTAATACAGTACACTTTATCAAGTTGGTGTAGCTGTATACCCATAGTAAGACTAGAGATTTCTGTTATACAGTACACTTTATCGGTTGGTTGTAGCTGTATACTATAGTAAGACTAGAGATTTCTGTTAATACAGTACACTTTATCAGTTGGTTCGTAGCTGTATACTATAGTAAGACTAGAGATTTCTGTTAATACAGTATACTTTATCGGTTGGTTGTAGCTGTATACTATAGTAAGACTAGAGATTTCTGTTGATACAGTACACTTTATCGGTTGGTTGTAGCTGTATACTATAGTAAGACTAGAGATTTCTGTTGATACAGTACACTTTATCGGTTGGTTGTAGCTGTATACTATAGTAAGACTAGAGATTTCTGTTAATACAGTACACTTTATCGGTTGGTTGTAGCTGTATACTATAGTAAGACTAGAGATTTCTGTTGATACAGTACACTTTATCGGTTGGTTGTAGCTGTATACTATAGTAAGACTAGAGATTTCTGTTGATACAGTACACTTTATCGGTTGGTTGTAGCTGTATACCATAGTAAGACTAGAGATTTCTGTTGATACAGTACACTTTATCGGTTGGTTGTAGCTGTATACTATAGTAAGACTAGAGATTTCTGTTGATACAGTACACTTATCGGTTGGTTGTAGCTGTATACCATAGTAAGACTAGAGATTTCTGTTGATACAGTACACTTTATCGGTTGGTTGTAGCTGTATACTATAGTAAGACTAGAGATTTCTGTTGATACAGTACACTTTATCGGTTGGTTGTAGCTGTATACCATAGTAAGACTAGAGATTTCTGTTGATACAGTACACTTTATCGGTTGGTTGTAGCTGTATACTATAGTAAGACTAGAGATTTCTGTTAATACAGTACACTTTATCGGTTGGTTGTAGCTGTATACCATAGTAAGACTAGAGATTTCTGTTAATACAGTACACTTTATCGGTTGGTTGTAGCTGTATACTATAGTAAGACTAGAGATTTCTGTTAATACAGTACACTTTATCGGTTGGTTGTAGCTGTATACTATAGTAAGACTAGAGATTTCTGTTGATACAGTACACTTTATCGGTTGGTTGTAGCTGTATACCATAGTAAGACTAGAGATTTCTGTTGATACAGTACACTTTATCGGTTGGTTGTAGCTGTATACCATAGTAAGACTAGAGATTTCTGTTGATACAGTACACTTTATCGGTTGGTTGTAGCTGTATACCATAGTAAGACTAGAGATTTCTGTTGATACAGTACACTTTATCGGTTGGTTGTAGCTGTATACTATAGTAAGACTAGAGATTTCTGTTGATACAGTACACTTTATCGGTTGGTTGTAGCTGTATACCATAGTAAGACTAGAGATTTCTGTTGATACAGTACACTTTATCGGTTGGTTGTAGCTGTATACTATAGTAAGACTAGAGATTTCTGTTGATACAGTACACTTTATCGGTTGGTTGTAGCTGTATACCATAGTAAGACTAGAGATTTCTGTTGATACAGTACACTTATATCGGTTGGTTGTAGCTGTATACTATAGTAAGACTAGAGATTTCTGTTAATACAGTACACTTATCGGTTGGTTGTAGCTGTATACCATAGTAAGACTAGAGATTTCTGTTGATACAGTACACTTTATCGGTTGGTTGTAGCTGTATACTATAGTAAGACTAGAGATTTATGTTGATACAGTACACTTTATCGGTTGGTTGTAGCTGTATACCATAGTAAGACTAGAGATTTCTGTTGATACAGTACACTTTATCGGTTGGTTGTAGCTGTATACTATAGTAAGACTAGAGATTTATGTTGATACAGTACACTTTATCGGTTGGTTGTAGCTGTATACCATAGTAAGACTAGAGATTTATGTTGATACAGTACACTTTATCGGTTGGTTGTAGCTGTATACTATAGTAAGACTAGAGATTTATGTTGATACAGTACACTTTATCGGTTGGTTGTAGCTGTATACTATAGTAAGACTAGAGATTTCTGTTGATACAGTACACTTTATCGGTTGGTTGTAGCTGTATACCATAGTAAGACTAGAGATTTCTGTTGATACAGTACACTTTATCGGTTGGTTGTAGCTGTATACTATAGTAAGACTAGAGATTTCTGTTGATACAGTACACTTTATCGGTTGGTTGTAGCTGTATACCATAGTAAGACTAGAGATTTCTGTTGATACAGTACACTTTATCGGTTGGTTGTAGCTGTATACTATAGTAAGACTAGAGATTTCTGTTGATACAGTACACTTTATCGGTTGGTTGTAGCTGTATACTATAGTAAGACTAGAGATTTCTGTTGATACAGTACACTTTATCGGTTGGTTGTAGCTGTATACCATAGTAAGACTAGAGATTTCTGTTAATACAGTACACTTTATCGGTTGGTCGTAGCTGTGAACAGTTTTGTTATCAATACAGTATTCTTTGTTGTGGTCCTGTCTTTAAATTGTTTTCTGTTATCTGATTCCTTCCAAGTTTCATATTCAGTATAACCAGTTTGGTTTAGCATTATACTAGATTACTGTGTTGATATAAAAGAGAACATTTCGTGGAATGATTATTGCATTGTTTGATGGTTTTTCTAGAGTTATTTTGAACTATGTGACAGTTGTTTTTCATTTCCGTCCCATGACAATAGTGGTACACATTCAAGTCATCTGTGAGCTATGACACCCTCTGGAGCAAACTGAAACAAAGTGAAAGTTATAGTCATGTACAAATAATGATTCAGCTGTCCATCATCTTGTGCATGTTGCATTTGAATGTGAAGTCATCAGGGGAAAGAAAGATAAACACAGATATCAGAGAGAGCAAGTAAGGGATTGTTGAATTTATTGATTTAAGCAAGAGTAAAACTCAAGAGTGACAACAAAAAACTTGGTTGGGCATACATGCAGATGCAGAGGGTCGATAATGCTTTCAGTTTCACAGTTTCAGTGGCACAGGTTAGCAGTGTTTCGGGTAGCAGCTTTCGCTACTTCTGCCATCAGTCTTCTGGGATAGGTGTCTTGCTGAAGGGCCTGGCCACAGGAAAAAAGGATTGGTCTGTTCAGTGAGATGACATAAATGACACTGACAAAGACTCTAACCTGTGTTTATATTGTTCCCTCCAGCTTCTTTGTTAGTTCACACTACACTGCACATGGCATTGATTTGGAAAATCTTTTAGTATTTTTATTCTGTTACTGCATTGCCTGCAATGTATTGAATTCTTTTTACAACAATAATGATTTATATCAATCTTTCAACAAAATGTGGGGCAAAAAAGTGAAAGAGGTCACTGTGCACTGCAGCAGTTCATTAGATTCCATCAGCTGTTGGTTCCTACTTGAAACGTTCATTATATTAATTTCCCTTTTGTGATAATGGTTGTACTGTGGTTGTTTGCTTTGGTATGCATTCCCATGATATATGAACTTATCAGAAAATGGGAAACAGTTTATATCCAATGTCTCTGTCGAGTGATGGCTTCTCTCTGTTGCTTTCAAAAGCTTAACAAAGTTTTTTTGTTTAAAGACTAGAATTTCATCTTGAAGTTTTCCTTTGGATTTTGGTATCTGTTTTCTTTTTAGTTTTCTCCCCTGCTTCAACTAGTTTAAGGATATCATTGTGATTTTGGTATTGCAAACCACAAAGTTTGTTAGACAGTCTCTTCGTTCATAAGCAGTTCATAATTTGGTTTGACCAAGAGTCGGTCCACATTCTCAGATTCTCATCTTGTAGTTTGCAGACACTATT
>CM060305.1:165772257-165774757 GCA_030674185.1 Monoplex corrugatus
TGCTGGCAGATAGGGTGAGGGAGTCAAAGGGTTAAGTATATGATGGTTACTAGCAGTCCAAGTGTTTTGTTGTTGTTGTTTTTATTTGACTTTTTCTTACTTTTTCATGTCACTGCAGGTTTATGTTGTGAAATTTGGATGCTGTCTTTTGGAAGAGCTTGTCGCTGTACTGCCATGTGGATTGTTTTATTCATCAGTGTGCATTTTTTGTTTTATCTGTGAAGGTGGATTTCACTACAGAATTTTGCCCTTGCTTATCCTATTGTTAAAGACTAGCACCAGATCATGAATACAGGTCTAGTGGAGGGAAAAGAAAAATCCGTTTGTACAGGCTTCTTGCTTCAAAGCAGTTGCTTTTAACCACGGGACAACCACTCAACCATGGCATTTAAGTTTGGCGTTGACCTTGATCAAGTATTGATGACAGGTGGAAACAACTGCATGCAGATTTTTGTTTTGTTTTTTTAACACTCTTCTTTTGTTTTTTAAGGACTCCTTTTTTATGAACTCTGTTTTGTTTTTTTACGGAATCGTGTGTTTTGTTTTGTTTTGAGAACTTGTGGACATGGGATCCAACAGAACACCACAGTCAGTGTTTTGTTTAGCCATATTGATCGTCTGGTAACAGATGTTGTTTGTTTAGACAGTTCTGCTTTTGTTTATCATGTATTGAGTAAGGGTTTCATAATATTTGATTCAGATAGTGTCTCATCTCTGTATCATTTGCACCGCTGTACGTGATCCTATTCATGTGCATGGGTTATGAAAGTTATGCATAATTATAGTATTTCAATCCGGATAATGCATCATCTCTTGTGTTTATATACTGTTAAATCGCCTATTTACGCAACCATATTATACAGTTCTGAACATTATGAACTGTTAAGTTTGAGCAGCATGCTTGTGTGCAAATGTAGGATGAAGTGGGTGAAGAGGGAGAAAACAGTAAACCAGCAGTTTGCTTTCAGCATCAAACTTAACTGTAGTCTTCAACAGATACAAGAAGCATTCTTTCAGCCACTTAGGTTCCTATTTTTAAAAAAAATGTTTTATTTGTTTTAGGCTCAGGTTTTGACGTTACAGTAGTAACAGTACAAGTAATAGTAGTAATAATAACAGTGGTGGCAGAAGCAGTTAGTTACAGATGAACAACAAGTGGCAACGGCTCTTAAATTTATTATATCTTTTAAAACTAAAACAACCATGCCAGCACATAGTGTTTTGGACTGACTCAAGGATTCTGCTAGATAACTTATGGCCAGATTTGGATGGAGCTCATATGGAATTTTCGAAGTGTGATGAATCCCCCTTGAAGAAACTCCAGACAGGTTTTACTTGTGTGTGTATCATGTACACATGCACATGTGTGTGCATGCTGAAACAGGGATCATATTTTTGTTCCATTTGTTATTTCTTTGAACATCTAATAATTTGTTCACATTTGCTTTTTAAACAACCAACTTAAAAAAGAAAGGAAAAAGGTATGCGGGGTTGGAGAGGAGTGAAAAGGGGGTGGTGGGTATTTTTTGTATGTGAAAGATTTTTTTGTATGTTAGTTGTAAAGTATAGGATATTTTAACATCCACACGCCTTCTCTCTGTCTAGCTTCACGGTCTTTTTGATCTTGATAAATACCTGGCAGAACCCACGATTGGCATAAATGTGATGGAAAAAAAGTACTGCGCTTTGTGTGTCAGCAGGTCAAGAGTACTGATATGTGTTCTGAAGCAGTCAGTTGATGGTGCTGTGATGCCTCTTCTAGGTGATTTCAGTCTATTAAAGTATTAGGCCTATTGTTCTTATGGAGTTTCAGTTTGTATTAGTTTTTGTTAACTGATAGTTTGGTAATGAAGTTTCACTGTTTATGTGTGTCCAGACTGTCTGTCTGTCTATCTAGTTGTCTCTCTCTCTCTCTCTCGTGTATGCAAGTGTGCGCGGCGTGCGCGCGCATGTGTGTGTGTGTGTGTGTGTGTGTGTGTGTGTGTGTGTGTGTGTGTGTGTGTGTGTGTGTGTGTGTGTGTGTGCATGCTTGCTTGCTGCCGTATTCTGTGCGTGGAAGGGTCATTGCACAGTGAACAGAAAGGTGTGGGTAGAAGTATCAGGTGCACCAGTCCAGTAACATGTTCTGTTTGCGCCCACTTGCATGGCCATGGCATCCACTGACTTAGGAACTGTCCGTTGCCATGGTTACAGCGAGCTATTGTACAACTTGTAGTTGGGGGGGGAAGTTCATCGACGGTAGCGGAAAATACCAGCTTGGGGGTGGGGGTGGGGTGGAGATTGAACAGATGTGTGTTTCTCTTCCACCTTGGTATTTTGAGGGCCCAGGGGAGAGAGGGCGGGTTGGCGAGGTGAATAATAAATGTTTGTTGGCTTTGGCCCGCGCGCTGTATCCACCCAACAACAGAAGTAAGCATCGCGAGACGTTCTCATAAAAGATGGTGAGGTCATATTGCGATTGAACCAAAGTTTGGTGCACGTCCATATAAACATCGTTGTT
>CM060305.1:165779757-166007257 GCA_030674185.1 Monoplex corrugatus
CTGAATGATGACCAGGCAATATTTTGTGAAAATTTGTCAGCTAGCTGGTCAGGCAGTACTTTCATTGCCTTTTCATAGCACAACAGCAACATTAAACACCATGAGGCCCCTTTCTAGGACGTGATGTATTATGACCTTGAAAATGAACTCTTGGCTTTTCGCTTGACAATAAACTTGGCTTTTCGCAGCACATCTTCTTGTGAAAATAAGCATGTGATCCAGATTGTTTATCCTTAGAGAGGCAGGAAATTTGTGCCGATAATGTTGGATTGTTCTTTGTTTTGTTTCATAATGAAGATTAATTCAGTGAGATAATGTACTCATGGAAAATCCATTCACAAAGATGGTTTTAACTTGTAAGTGTGGCATCTGAAACTGGTATACACAGTGTCTTTTGTTACGTAATACAGTAGCAGCATTGACAGCCCTTACTGTCTCTCTCCCACACATACATCGTGTGCATGCGCACGCACGCACGCACGCATGCACGTGCTTGCATGCACGCACACACACACACAAACACACACACACACACACACACACACACACACACACACACACGCACGCACGCAGCACGCACGCACGCACACACACACACACACACACACACACACACCACATGCAGGCTTCTAGGCTATTTAGTGTGCATGTGTGCATGGTCACACACCCATACATGCAAATTCAGCATACATGCTCTGCTACCCCACTTCCTCTTCATTATCATCTCAGTTTATCTTGTTTGAAAAATGGCTTTCAGGTTGTAAGTTCTGTCGTCGTTTGAAAAATGGCTTTCAGGTTGTACGTTCTGTCGTCGGAAAATGAAATATCACTGTCATCGTCATCGTCATCGTCACTGTTCATGAAGTTCACAGCATTGACAGTGGCCAATTATAACAGGGAGAGGATAAATTATGTAGTTAAGGGAGGTATTACTCGAAGGGCAATGGACAGAGAGTGAAAGAAGAAAATCAGTGGAGATGGATGTAAGCTTCTCAGTGTACCTCACAGCCCATCTTGGCCGCAACAAAGCATAAGACCAGTGTTGACAATGACACTGCTTTGTACCATTAGTTTTGTGACTCGTTTGGCAGAATACATGTCAAATAGAACTGACACGTTTTTAACTCCGAGAAACTTTCAATATTTATAGGTTGGCCAGTCATGTAACATATGCGCCTAATATAAAGTACACATCTGCACAGTGATGCGCATGTGCACACACACATATGTATGCACACACACACCCTGCATGGTGACAAATACACACACTCATGTAGACACACACACACACACGCATGAGTGCGCGCACACACACATGCGTGCGCACTGACAACAGACCTGAGAGTTTTAGTGTGTGTGTGGTGTGTGTGTGTGTGTGTGTGTGTGTGTGTGTGTGTGTGTGTGTGTGTGTGGTGTACGCAAACAGCAGTCTTCTAGCGGCCTACTCGCCCTACCCTAGGTGTTCCCTTCCGTGTCATACTACCTTCTCAAGTTATCTTCCCTATGCATTATCTACACTACCTTCTCAAATTGTCTTCCTGAAGCCGGCAGTAATGACATAGTCGGTTAGAGTGGGATAAATTGTTTAGTTAGGGGAAGTATTGCTTGACAGGCAAAGAGGAGAGAGTGAAGGAGGAAAATCGATGAGATGGTATGACCTCACAGACATGACGTCAGCGTGCCTTTGAGCGCGGGTACACATGCACGCACACACACACACACACACACACACACACACACACACACACACACACCACCACCACCACCACCACCACCACCACCACCACCACCACCACCACCACCATACCATATCATATCATACCATTACCATACCATACCATACCATACCATACCATACCATACCATACCATACCATACCATACCATATTAACCAAGATGTGTATGAGGTGCAGTAGTGCTGTCTAGCTCATTCTGCCTGCTTCATGCAAGTTCTCTTCTCCCTCAAGCTCACAGCAATGACAGTGTCCTGCTACAACAGAGAGTGGGATAAATTGTTAGGGGAAGTGTTGCTTGATGGGTAATGGAGGGAGAGTGAAGGAAGAAAATCGATGGAAATGGTGTGTCGCAGACATGATGTCACTGTGTCTTCATAGCCTCCTGTCCCTCCAGCCCCCCCCCCCCCCCACCTGAACACTCACTAATAAGACCTACGTCAAGCTTGCTTTGTAAGAGCAATTTTGTGACTCCTCTTTCATAAGTAAAGTGTCTTAGTAATGGTACCATATTACTTGACAACCTTGTTTGTGTTATGTTTTTTTTTCTTTTCTTTGTTCTTCTCTTGTTTCGAGTTCTATGTTTCCCACACAACCAGCTGGTTAAATTGTGACATATTGCATGCATGCACACTCATGAATGAAAGCCAACACATACATGCATGCGCATGCATTCATACATACACGTAAACACAGCGCGCAGAGACTTATTAAAGCACTTGTGCATGTATAGCCCACATGCAAATACACACAGGAAGGTGCACAAATGCACGAGCACTCCATCTGTTTTTTGCTTACTCACTCTGTCACTCGTTTTTGCATATTACTTTCTTTTAACCATGTTAAATGAGCAAAATTTCTTTTGTACCATTTTCTCAAAGTAGGGCATTTTGAAAAATATGCTGCAGGTTTTGTATGCATCTAGGCAGATTAACAATCATTAATATTTCAAGGAGCTCAGTGTATCCTCAGATTTATGTATGTAATAAAGAACTCAACTTTTTGAAATTTTTCCACATTTGGTACAGTAGTTATGATCTTGCAGCTTGATCTTCATATAGTCTTTTTACTAATATTATGTGGCATCAGTCTAGTATTTGTCAGAATGTTCAGATACGCAAGTATTGTGAGTGCTAGTTGTTGTCAGGTAAAACTAACTTTAGTGAAAGTTATGCATCAGTGCAGGAAAAGAAAGGCTTTACATAAACAGATAAAGGGAAATGCAAATCTGATGATATAATATCAGCATTGCTACAGACATGAATGTAATTCAGAGTAGCGAGGAGAATGCATGTTACTGATTTGGACTGTGGATGATATTGTCCATAAGAACTTCCTGTTACGACATTCATTGAAAGGTTATCAGTTTAGTCGTAGAAAACTGATTGTGTTTTATACATTTATTTGATAACAGTGTCTTCATTGATTAAAGAAGGTAGACTGAAAACAGATAGAAAAGTTATTTTTCTTACTGCAGTCACTTCATTAAAATATCTGCATTGAATAAAGAAGATAGAAAACATACTGTTAACGTAGAGAACTTCACTTACCATCTCCATAAGTGTTTGAAATATTTAGTAGCATTACATTTTATTCAATGATCCAGTAATGAGTGGCAATAAAAATGCATAAAGAAAAGTAAGGGTGAGTACTACTGAACATTGTTGTGATTATTGGGACTCCCCTTTTCGTGTCATCAACATCAAAATTTGTGCTAGCTTGCAAAATTTTGTTTGATGATGATCTGCAATACCAGTTACAATAGAATGTGCGTAAAGAGAAGCAAGGATGAATACCAGGATAGAAATCAATGCTTCAGGGCTGACTGTGGTAGATGGTTCTTCTATTTCAGTGCACACTTGAACTGGTTATTGACCGGTGTATGTATTGTCTGACTAAACAAGGGAAGATCGTCTGGCATGCTAAATGCTGAATGTGTTCAGGGAGGCTTTTTAATTAAAATAAAAGTTGCTTGATGATGCTGATGCATTTGATGCAAAATCTCAATCGCTCTTTTTCTCAACAGACAGAACTTGTGGCAATGTGCCTTCCAAACTGTTAGCAATCATTGACTATTAGATTTCCCCAGCCAAACACGGTCATATTTAGTATGGTAGGAAAGGTTCATCCATAACCCTGAGGTTATAGGGGAGTGAAGTGGTTCAGACCTCATCTTTTCTAGAAGCCAGCATTATGAGGATTGTTTCCATCTCTTGTCCAGCATCAATGAAAAGCGTTGTGCATGTAGCCTCCAGTCCATCCAGCTGTTAATGTGCAGATCATTCCTCCTTGGAGCTGGTGATGATAAAGCAACCAGGGAAGGTCATATCAATAGGACGTTAAAACAGCAGCAGCAGCAGAAAGAATTCTAATTTTTCTGCCACATCTGGTAAACAGTGGCTTTTATTTCATTTCCAGTGGGCTGCTACAGTACTAGGTCACCAAAGGGTTTACTCTGTCATATTTCCTGTTGTTTCTCTTGATAGAAACAACATAGCTGCAATAGGTATTCAGCAGTCTGGGCTTCTTGACAACAGGGGCAGGTTGGTGAAAGCACCAGTTTGAACTTGCAGTTCAAATGTATATTGAGTCAGTTGTTACTGGTATGGAGCCTCATGAGGACCACTAGCTGTTCTGTGGACAGAAAGGAGTGATCATCCTTTTGTGGCTGTGGCTTAAGGTGGCTTAAGGCATGAGCTGATGATGCTCTTCTTCTTGCTGTAGCTGACACTGTAGTCTGGTTGGCTCTGCTGGGCTCAAGATTCTTTTTGTTAGCTCATCTACCATCTTGTTTCTTGGTATCTCACAGTGAACAGGAATCAGCTGGGGGACAGCTCTTCTAGTTTTCTTTATTCAGGCATGAAAGTTTGTCATTCTTCAGAACCTGGAGGACAGGAGGATATCTAAGAGAAAGACCACTTAATATTCAGCAAAAAGAATAAGAACAAAATTAACAACAGCAGAAGGTTTAATACAACCTTAACAACAACGGACATTTTAATGCAATCAGGTCTGTTAATTCCTCCTGTCATGTACCTACCTATAAGGTGGTCATTTCAGAAATATTTTTTTCAAAAAGGAAAACTGTAGTTTTCATGCATGCTTCGTTATAATGTAACCTCACCTTGAGAAGGAAATGTACTATTGCAACTCTTTATTCATAATAATGTTCATTTTTGTTGTTGTTTTTTTTGTTTTTAATTGTACTCACTTTTAAGTTTTCCTTGTCAGTTACAGAGTCAAAAGCTTTCAGTACAATTATGCTTTCCCATGATAATAATCATTTTATAGAAACAGTTTTGCTTTCCTTGCAAAAAAATAAAACAAAACAAAACAACAAAAATGTAAGCAGAAGTACTTGAAATTTTAAAACTAAACTACTAATATGTAATGTCTGTGAGTTTGTTTTTTTTAAGTTTACAAGCTGTTGCAAATGACTATGAATTAACACATTGTTTTCAGGCAACTTCCAGCATTTCTGGCCGTGTTTATCAGTTAAGTTTGTAGGTGGGTTTATTTTTTTTAGTTTGTTTTATATTGTTGGAAAGTTAAGGTTAAGAGAGAATACTAAACTGCCCACCCACCCACCCACCCCATTCCCAGCCTTAAAAAAAAAAAAAAAAGGGAGATGTTGCATATGAGTGTTGCTACTATGAAATGAATGTATTCTGTGTGCAGAGTGATGGAAATGCAGGCTTCCTGCGAGCAGCACGAGATGGGAACATGCAAGAAGTACTGGAGTACCTCAAGGGAAGCACCGACATCAACACCAGCAACCCGGTCAGTTGGCACTTTGCAGCATGCATTTAGTTAATAATTTATTAATTCAT
The DNA here is from genome assembly GCA_030674185.1 of Monoplex corrugatus. Lineage (NCBI taxonomy): Eukaryota > Metazoa > Mollusca > Gastropoda > Littorinimorpha > Ranellidae > Monoplex > Monoplex corrugatus. The sequence goes on from CM060305.1 coordinate 165,785,321, forward strand.
GTGTGATTTACCAGCTCATGTGGAATTCATGCCTGTAGAACTTTATATGTGCATGCTACCTCCAGTCTTCCCAGCTGTGTATGGGTACCCGACTTTTTTTTTTTTAAGTTAAAGAAGGTAAAACAACAAGGGAGGGGAGATGGTCACTACCCTCATAATGCTGGCCCCAGAAAAAGTTGAGATCTCTACCACCTCACTCCCCTATAGCCTCACAGTTATGGGACAACCGAAACCGTTTACATTTGCATATCCCCCATGAGGGATGCGTGTTCAACTTCAGAACATACTAAACAACAGTGACAAGAACAAGGGTATTGTGTAGAGAGTTTGTCCAAATCTGCCAGTAGTTATCTGGCAGTTTCCCTGAGCCTGTGCAAAACATAATGGGCTGTCAAGTTCCTGAAATGGGGATGGGGGAGAAGAGACCTATGAAACATTAGGGTTGGCATTACCAGAATAATGGAAACATTAGGATGGGCAACCAGCAGGCCAGTTTTTAATGTTGCCGGCTGGGATTAACACTGGGATCTTCAGGGCTTTGCCAAAAGAGCCTTGTTTGTTTATTATTTGTATGTGTGTGATGTGATGTGTGTGTGTGTGTGTGTGTGTGAGAGAGAGAGAGTGATAGTATTTTCTGTGTGGGGAGGAGGATTTAGAGATTTAGGGAGGGAAGGGGATTATGTTGTCATAACAAAGTTGGGGGATGGTTCTTAGGTGTATATTTATATCTCAGTGGAATTTGTGTCTGTCTTTGTTTTGCTTTGAGTGTTTGTGAGTGAGTGAGTGAGTGAGTGAGTGAGTGAGTGTGTGTGTGTGTGTGTGTGTGTGTGTGTGTGTGTGTGTGTGTGTGTGTGTGTGTGTGTGTGTGTGTGTGTGTGTGTGTGTGTGTGTGTGTGTGTGTGTGTGTGTGGTGTGTGTATGTGTGTGTGTGTGGTGTGGTGTGTGTGTGGTGTGTGTGTGTGTGTGTGTGTGTATAAATCACTTTTAAATGAAATGAAAAAGTAGAATGCACGTGCCAAATGAAACAAAAAAATGAAACACAAAGACAGCTAAACAGCCCATTTACAGAGAAAAAAATCCTCTGTATATAATAAAAAGATTCCTATCAAGTCAGTTGGGGGTTGACAACTCTAGGAAGAATTCTTTTGAAGTTTTGTTGGTTAAGGTATCAGTCTACATTTATTTAACAAAGAAAAAGTAACCTCCCCTGTAAAAATGCTTGGCTTTATATTGTGTGTTAAAGACAATAATAACGATAATGGCAGAACATTACTTTAATTATCTTTTTTTTTTTTAGTTGTGTAATGTTTGGTTGGGTTGTGTCTGTAAAACTTAACTGAGATACACGTCCATTTGAAACATGTAACATTTTGTTATTAATTGAAACATTTTAAATTTCGAATTGGAATGCAGATTTACAAGTAAATTACAAAGACTGGAAAGCGTATGATTTAGTATGGTGTAGGGTGTAAGTCATTACTTAGCATTATAGTAAATGTGTAAGATTGTTTCAGATCATGGAAGTTTCTTTTAGAGCACTTATTTCAGATGATAGATGTAGTACCCACAGACTTAAAGATACATAGTCATTGTCAGTTGTACCCGAAGACTTAGAGATACGTAATCATTGTCAGTTGTACCCGAAGACTTAGAGATACATAATCATTGTCAGTTGTACCCAAAGACTTAAAGATACATAATCATTGTCAATTTCTGTGTTACTGCAAGGCGTCAGTAATCATAAGCTAGAAATTTGTGTATAATGTCTGTAACCACAAGCTTGCATGAAGATTGCCTCAGGCTAAAGATAGCTTCTGCCCTTTTCTAGTTAGTCAAGTTCCTTCTTTGATAGTACCAAAATGCTAGGTCTGATACCTTGAAATAATATGAATTTCTTACCCTCATTTTTCATTTATGTGTTTAGCTTGCCACTCATATCACATGTTCATGTGCTTTTACTTGTCTGCTTTTTGTCTTCAGGACTTTAATCACACGTAATTGAGATTCACCTGACACGATATATTGTCACTGAACACTTGTGATTTATGTTTCAGAATGGGTTGAACGCCCTTCATCTAGCCTCCAAAGAGGGTCATGTTAACATTGTGACAGAACTCTTACGACGGGGTGCTAATGTAGAAGCAGCCACCAAGGTGAGTACTCAGCAGTCACTCTCTGCTTGCTTTTTTGGGTGCTTTGGCTAGAGTCCATGGCTACAGTGCTGCTTGATTGAATTAGGCGTGTCTAGCCTCTAGGGCTCTGATCGATAGCTGCTGGATCCACTCAGCTCTGCTTTCTTCTGTCTGACGTTCTCTTTGTCCTGTTTTTTGTTTTGTTGTGTATCACTCATCATTTTGTTGTGTTGTTTTACTGTGTATAGCTGAGTATATGCTTCTTTTGTGTATTTTTTATTTGTTTGTTTGATTTTTTTTCAATGGGGTTTGGTAATGGTGAATATTGAAAAGAGGGTTTGATATTTGATTTGTAGTTGAACAGAAACAGAGAACAAAATAATGAAATATGATTATGTTGGTATATAATGTTTATGTACAAATGTGTGCACACATGTATTTTTAATAATCAAGAGTGGGTGTGCTGTTATTCATGTGTGACCTTCCACACAAACAGTCCTTTCACATTACACAACCATAAGCATGCGTGCATGCATGTGCACATACATACATATGCACGCACACACATGCATGCACGCACGCGCACATACACACACACACACACCACACACACACACAACACACACACACACACAACACACACACACACACACACACACACACACACACACACACACACACACACACACACAACACACTCACTCGCTCGCTCGCTCGCTCATTAACCCTCAGTTCAGGAGAACTGTCTTGCAGTCACTCCTGAGACCTTTTCAAGTTATTCAACGCATAGGATTTTGCGCAAGTATAGGGTTTATGCCATAATCGTTTTTGATCTTATCCATTATTTGGCATCAGTGCATATGAAATTTATTCCTAACATGGAGACACCATCTTGAGAAACTGAAACTGAATTTGTCTGTCATATTCACTGAGTAAAGATGAAGTAGACATAGTAAATCAGGAAGCCGAATCTAAATATCACCATAAAATATTTGCCCATAGGAGGAGAAGAGGATTTTTGTTCAGCATACCAGCAGCAGAATTAAAAGGATACCTGTCCTTATCAGCACAACAGAACATAAAATTTGCTTGCTGAAAAAGTAGCATTGCTTATTTTTTTTTTTTTTTTTTTTTTTTTTTTTTTTAGCAAATCTGCAGTCATTTGGCCTTGTCCTATGACAGATTGCACTGCTTGGTGCAGCAGCTTGGCTGTTCTGTTTATTATTTTTATGTAGTGTTGTTGCAGTTTCACACATTACGAAGATTTACATGAATACTTTTATCAGGAAAGGTTAAGAGACAAAAAATATTGCAAAGTAATACACAGACATGGATGACATTACAGTTCATTTACATGAATACTTTTATCAGGAAAGGTTAAGAGACAAAAAATATTGCAAAGTAATACACAGACATGGATGACATTACAGTTCATTTACATGAATACTTTTATCAGGAAAGTTTAAGAGACAAAAAATATTGCAAAGTAATACACAGACATGGATGACATTACAGTTCATTTACATGAATACTTTTATCAGGAAAGGTTAAAAGACAAAAAAATATTGCCAAGTAATGCACAGACATGGATGCATATGTGTATGTATGTCCAAGAGGGAGGGGGAGATTTAAAAGGAAGGAAAACTTGGATGAAAGATTAAATTAAAGAAATGCGCAGATATTAAGTGTCCCTGAATGTGCCCAAAAAAAGAAATGCAGTTTCATTTGAATTTCTGTTAATGCAGAGTGCAGGTTTATCACATCAGTGGTATGTTTAATTAAGTTCAGATTATTATAGTTAGTAGTATTACTATAATGTTACAAGTAGTAGTATTTTATTATTGTTAGTATTATTGTTATTTTTATTAGTTTTTTTTAAACATCTAATGTTGTTCTTGTTCTTGTTACTGTTGATGGTGGTAATGATTGTGATAGTGGTGGTAGTGGTGTGCGTGCGTACGTGTGCATGAGTGTGTGTATATGTGTGTGTGTGTAATGGGTGCGAGTCTCCTTTTTTTTTTATACTTTAAAAAAATAAAAAAAGATTATTTCATATCAGCTAGAGAGAGGTGTGTTTCTCTGTGGTTTTCTCTGTGTATGTTTATGCATGTGTGTTTTGTGTGTGTGTTGTATGGATCTTTACCAAACTTGGGTCAAAGGTGTGGATTGTTAAGGAGTCAGGAATGCATAAGTTCAGAAGTTATGGAAAAGTTGTGGCACCAATGTCACAGTCACACAGATCAAAAACTGTCAAAAATCAGCATTTTCTGTTCAGAAACAGCCTTTTTTTTAGGGACTTCTGACACCGTTTGAAATCTGTTTTCACTGTTGTGACAGTCAGCCATTGTCTTCACATCAAGTTTTATTTCATCTGATGCTTCTTCAAGATGACAGTGATCTTGTTGTATAAAATGAAGACTGTTAGCATGGCTTGACTATTATGTGGTTGTTGCTGTTGTTTGTGTAGTTTTTGTGCTTGATTTGGATGTTTATTTTTCTGTTTAATAATTTATCTTCCCATGTAGAATTTAGTTTGCTTTTAATTGGACTGAATCAACAAGGTCTCTGACTGTCCATAGTTTTGTTGTTGTTTGTTTGTTTTTTGTTTTGTTGTTTTTTTGTTTTGAACTGGTCTATTAATTAGACACTCATGCACATGAGCAATTTTTTTAATCATGGGATTTGGGTGTTTTTATCAGTTTGTGTGTGTTAGGGTGTGAAGGGTTGGTGGGTGGATGAGCGCTTGTATTTTCATACTTTGTTCATTTCTTGCTTCTGCAGTTGTTTGATTTCATCGTGTAGTTGCTTTTAAGCAGGCTCCTAACCAGTCAGTCTTTTAATAGATAGTATGCATTCCCTCCACTCACAGTTTCATGTGCACACATGCATGCACACACATGCATGCGTACATGCACACACATGCGTGCATACATGCACACACATGCACTCATGTACACTCTTATGCACACACTCAAGAGTGGCACAAATTAGTCATGTATATTGTACAGGCTCCCTTATCTGCGTTCATGATTTGCATGAATTATCCTATTGAAAGATGTCTGTTGTTTGTGTGTGTGTACAGAAAGGAAACACAGCTTTGCACATTGCATCGCTGGCCGGCCATGAAGGGATCGTCAAGATCCTGGTTGACAATGGGGCTCATGTCAACCTGCAGGCCCAGGTAGGGAACATCGGTGATTGTCAGTGATGACTTCAACATTGAAGGGTTATAAGGGTTATGTAGGGACTTTTGTATCCTTTATAGGCCAGCTTGTAAGTTTACTTGCGTACATGTGCACATGCTTTTAAGAACTTACCCTCTCTTTCTGTCTGTTGTCTCTCTCTTTCTCTTCCTCCCCCTTTCTCTTACTTTGTTGCTCTCTCTCTCTCAAGTCCCATATCAGTTTGTCAGTCATTTTGTATGTAGCCCTCTTGTCGGTGAAGATCATCATGAGGTTGACTCATGAGGTTGACTCATGAGGCATGTGCATACACACTTACATACACACACATGCCTGCACACACACACACACACACACACACACACACACACACACACACACACACACACACACACACATACACATACACACATACATACATACATACATACATACATACATACATACACACATGCCTGCACACACACACACACACACAACATACACACACACACACACACACATACACACACATGCCTGCACACACACTGACACACACACACACACACACACACATGCCTGCACACACACTGACACACACACACACACACACACTTCATTCATTCAAGCACACACACACACACACACACACACACACACACACATACACACATACACACATACACACACACACACACACACACACACACACACACACACACACACACACACACACACACACACACACACACACACTTCATTCAAGCACACATGCATCAAAGACAATAAAAACTGTGCACTCTTTTAGATCTGGACAGTTTGTGGGGTGGAAAGATTTCAGGTTTGTCTGGTGGACAGATTGAACAGAGATCCATTTTCATGGTTCACGCTTGAATTGATGCCTATCGTTAGAGTCTGGTGGAGACTCAAACCTTTTCATTCTGGCTGTTCTTTTAGCTAACTAATAGTACACTAAAACAGGAAAACCAAGTAGATCGGATCTCAGTTTTGTAATCTGAAAGAAATGACCTGGTGTTGTGAGTCATACACTTGTATGGCCAGAAGTCCGTTCACGTAATCTGTGTTATTGGTTGTGTACAGAACAATCCCTAGCTTGATAATCGAAAAATAAAAAGTAGAGTAAATGGTATTAGTTAGGGAGTGAAAATACAGTGGATCCCTTCACTCCACTTATAAAACCTATACCTTGGTCAGGTCTTGAGATTCTGCTGTCTTGAAGTTATGTTTAGTCTTAATATTGTAAAAAGCATCCATTTATCTTATCATTTGTTTTTACATATGTCTGCGTACATTTTTGTCATTCTGTATGCTGGTGCAGTGTATCCTTACATACATCTGCATGCTTGTTTGTCATTTTGTATGCTGGCACGGTGTATATTGTATTGTGTGTAGCCGTCAGAAATGTGGAACTCAGTCTGTTCATTCTTACTTCTACTTCCAGTGAATAGACTTAAAATGGAATCCACGTGTAACAGACCTGCTTACTATATAAATTTCTGGCAATAACATGCTATTTTATTTTCCCTGCCCACTTTCTTCTCTTTCCCTCTTTGTAAAATATTGTCCATTGTGAACAAAATCTGTTATCTGGCAAACGAATTATTCTTTGTATGAAAAAGGTGGTTTTTCCTAAAGGCCAGGCTTGCTATGTATAATCTTGCCCTAAAACGAACAAGTGCTCTAGAGGGGTGTAATTGCAGTATTGTACATCACCGTCATCCAAGCTTATGCCCCAACAACTGACTATGATGACGAGGCTGTCGAAGATTTCCATGATCAACTGCAGGAAATCATAGATCAGACGCCAAAGAAAGACATCATTATAGTGCAGGGCGACTGGAATGCGAAGATTGGAGAGGATGAACACAATAACTGGAAAGGGATATGTGGCCAATACTGCAACCCTGAGACCAACGAAAGAGGTTTGAGGCTCCTAGAATTCGCCAGTTACAACGACCTGAAGGTGGTGAACACGTTTGGTCCACACAAACCATCTAAACGCTGGACATGGCACAGCCCAGGAGAAAAATACCACAGTCAGATTGACTACATCATGGTTAAAAGACACTTCCAGTCAAGTGTTAACATCGCAAAGACCAGGAGCTTTCCAGGAGCTGACATTGGAAGCGATCATGAGCTTGTAATGATGACCTTCAAACTCCGCCTCCAGAGGATGAAGAAACAGGGCAACACAAGAATTAAGTTCAATCTTGAGAAGCTCAAAGACCCCAACATAGTTGAAAACTTCCAAGCAACGATAGGAGGGAAGTTTGCTCCTCTCCTCGTCCTTGACAATGGGGACACCGAAGTAGACACTCTAATCAACAACTTCAACACTGCCGTGACCGAAGCAGCCAACGACATCCTTGGAAAACACTGACCAACAAAGATGCCCTGGGTCACGGAAGAAGTACTAAAGCTAAGCGACAAACGCAGAGAACTAAAGCAAAAGAAGAGTACGGATGAAGGAGCTAAACTATACAGAGAAGCCAACCAACAAGTTAAAGAAGGCATGAGGAAAGCAAAGGAAACATGGATTGAAGAACAATGCCAAGATATCGAAGCAAACCTGCAGAAAAATAACAGCAAGAAATCCTACCAGCTTGTGAAAGGACTAACAAGCTCAAAACAAGGCAGAACCACTACCATACAGAACAAAGCAGGGAAATGTCTCACAGAAGATCAAGAGATTCTGCAGAGGTGGACAGAGTACTGCTCCGAATTATACACCCACACAACAACAGGAGATCCCAAGGTGCTAGACGTTCCTCCACCAACCAACAACGACAGCTACCCCATCGTGCGAAAAGAAGTTGAAGCTGCAGTAAAATCATTGAAGAAAGGCAAGTCGGCAGGAGTGGACAACATTCCCTCAGAACTGGTCCAGGCAAGAGGAGAGGCCATGATAGATATGTTACTCATCATCTGCAATAAGATCTGGCGGACAGGTGAGTGGCCAACACCTTGGACCCAGTCCCTGATCATCACTCTCCCGAAGAAAGGCAACCTACAACTGTGCCAAAACTACCGTACCATTAGCCTGATCAGCCATCCAAGTAAGGTCATGCTAAAAATCCTTCTGAGTAGACTGAAGCCACAAGCTGAGGAGATAATAAAAGAAGAGCAGGCAGGTTTCAGACCAGGAAGAAGTACCACAGAGCAAATTTTCAACCTCAGATTTCTCTGTGAGAAATACCTGCAACACCAGCAAGGCCTTTACCACGTCTTCGTGGACTTCAAGAAGGCATTCGACAGAGTTTGGCACGCAGCCTTGTGGGCAACCATGAGGCTGTACAACATCAATGCCAACCTGATCAGAACCATAGAATGCCTCTACAAAAAGGCGACCAGTGCAGTCTACCATGACAACAACATAGGAGAATGGTTCCGAACCACAGTTGGAGTACGCCAAGGATGCCTGCTCTCCCCCACTCTCTTTAACATCTTCTTAGAGAGAATAATGGCTGACGCACTTGAAGACCACGAGGGAACAGTCAGCATCGGAGGTAGAACAATCACAAACTTGCGTTTTGCCGATGACATTGACGGACTAGCTGGGCAAGAGCAAGAGCTAGTCAGCTTGATAAAACATCTTGATGAGGCCTCCACAGCATATGGCATGCAGATCAGTGCAGAGAAAACCCAGTTGATGACAAATAATACCAATGGCATCAGCACTGACATTACCATAGACAACAAGAAACTTGAGACCGTCCATAGATTTAAATATCTGGGAGCTATAGTATCAGATGAAGGATCAAAGCCCGAAGTACTTTCCAGGATTGCCCAGACCACAGCTGCAATGACCAAGCTAAAAGTCATCTGGACCGACAAGAATATCGCAATCGGCTCCAAGATCAGACTGATGCGTTCCCTGGTCATGTCAATATTTTTGTATGCATGCAAAACATGGACCATAACAGCAGACATTGAAAGAAGGATACAGGCAATGGAGATGAGATGCTTCCGCAAACTCCTTGGTATCTCGTACAAAGATCATATAACCAATAAGGAAGTGAAAACCCGAATCGAAAACGCCATCGGGCCGTATGAAGACCTCCTGACCTCAGTGAAAAGACGCAAACTGAGGTGGTACGGGCACGTCACACGATCATCTGGACTGGCCAAGACCGTCTTGCAGGGAACAGTTCAGGGAGAGAGACGAAGAGGCAGACAGAGAAAAAGATGGGAAGACAATATCAGAGAGTGGACTGGCCTTGAATGGAATATCATTCTGTGGAAAGCTGAGGACTGTGAGGAGTGGAGGAAGTTGGTTGCAAAATCTTCAGTGGTGCCCCAACGGTCAACCAGACTACGGGACTGATGATGATGATGATGACACTGCATGTATAGCACAGCAATTGTCTTGACATATGCCAGAAGTGGTTTGTGTATGCTCTGTATGTGTGTGTGTGTGTGTGTGTGTGTGTGTGTGTGTGTGTGTGTGTGTGTGTGTGTTGTATTGTGTTCTGATATGTTCGTGTGTGTGCGTGTGCATGTGTGTGTGTGTGTGTGTGTGTGTGTGTGTGTGTGTGTGTGTGTGATTATTTTTCGACTGTTTCAGTGACTGAGCCACAAACTGCCTGATAAATATTATAATGATAATGTGTAAACTCAGGCTTTGTGTGTGAATCATATTTGAACTCCACCAGCAAGGCAAGAATCAATCAGCACTGTGTAAAGTGAAAGATTTGTCTTACTTTAACTACTTTAAGCTGCTATGAACTACTGCTATAACAAGCGCATTTCCATCTCCTTTGAATTTCATTGTAGGGGAACTCCACTGAAGTCAATCTTAACTATCTGATAACGCCTTGAGAAGCTGAAATGAGTGGCATGAAGGTAGTGCCTCTGAAATAACGTAGAAGGTGGAACATGGAGCAGGGAGGAGAATGGTTGTCCTCTGGCAATGGCGGCAGTGCTGCTGACATGGTCATCCACTCAGAACAAAGAAAGAACAAAAGAAAAGTACCACACGTACCACCTACTTCTTACAAACATGGCCCACCCCACCACCATACCGTGAACTGTAATTATGAGTATGTGCCAAACAAGACAGCTACAATACATGGAAAGTGGAATAAAATGAATTTAGTGGCTGATTGTCACAGAATGCAGATCTCTTGCCTAAAAGTGCATACTATCACCTATCCCCATACTTGGCACAAAAACATACACCCAGATTGGGACTGAACTGGCAGTAGTTTCAGTTTGAGTTTCTCAAGATAACAAAATTGTGCTTGAAAAATGAAAAAAGAAAAAAAGAAAAGAAAAGAAAATGCACAGTTGAAACTCTCAGCATCTCCACAGTATGGCTTCATTTATAACATGGTTAAGGTTGGTCTGCAGTCACACCACTATGTACACACCATCTCCATACTACACAGTCATTATAGTCACACCACTATGTACACACCATCTCCATACTACACAGTCATTATAGTCACACCACTATGTACACACCATCTCCATACTACACAGTCATTATAGTCACACCACTATGTACACACCATCTCCATACTACACAGTCATTATAGTCACACCACTATGTACACACCATCTCCATACTACACAGTCATTATAGTCACACCACTATGTACACACCATCTCCATACTACACAGTCATTATCTTAAGTAACCAGCTGCCATCTCGTTCCATACATCTATTTTGTCAGCGTCTTGTCTGTGCATATGAATAGTACATAAGCTTGAGGCATCTCACAGAATGATTGATTCATCTTGTTGATAGATGGCTTGAGAAGGGGTAACAAATGTATATCATTAGCAGAGAGATTCTTTATCATTCTGAAATTGTTCATACAGCTATGTGTGCACAAATTATATAACTTAATATGGTTTTAATCTTTTATACATTTTGCAGGCTGGCTTCACACCGCTGTACATGGCAGCACAAGAGGGTCACTCTGAAGTCGTTCGTTACCTTTTGGGAAATGGTGCTAACCAGAGTCTGGCTACTGAGGTATGGAACCTTTTTGTCCTACTTTGTGTGTTTGTACTCGTATATAAGTAGTGACATATGCATGGTGATTTCTACTTTTGAAAGAGAAATTGAAGGTTCTTTCTTTTAGTGGGGATGAAAACAGACTGAAAAATATTCTTGGATGTGGACAGTTGGTTAAAAGAATTACATAGTTAGTTGGAACCACAGAGCATACACTATTTACTCAACAAGCACTAAAAGATGGTATTAAAAGAAAAAGAGGTGGGGGAGAGAGAATATGAAAACAAGGGAGATGAAGTTGAAGCTACAACAAACTACAGAAAAAGTTAACCAGTCATCATGGTGTAGTGGTTAGCACAACAGACTACAGACTATACGGTTGTATGCTTCAAATAGTTCAATCCCCTCAGTCCCTTCAAAAATCACCGCGGGATTTTTCAGCTCAAACTGGCTCCTACCCAGACTTGAGCATGCTATGGGCTCACAAGGAAGATGGGGACCAAACAGTCAAGTCTCATCCACTTCACAGATGCGTCATTGAGTGTGTCACTCAAATCTTCTGACAACACCGCAGATGCCTGTTGATGCCAGAGTACATGTATTTTATGATAATAATCATAAAGTACAGCCAAGTCAAGCAAGCTCAGTTCTAGGTGGAATTCCATAGCATCGTGATTATCATCTTCATCGTTGTTATTATCACCGTATTGTAAAAACTGCCAGTTTCTGCGGCCATTAATGTGATATAGAAAATGGGACAAATTAAAAAAAGAAAAAAAAAAGGAAAAGGTGATTTCAAAGGAAATCTCCCTGAGTGCCATGATCCTTAAAAAAAGAAAGAAAGAAAGAAAGAGAGAGAGAAAGTTTTCCTTATTTTGCAACAAATTGCTAATGAAATAGAAGTGTTGCTGCATCAGAAACAAAGAACTAGGATTAAAAGCTGTTCCATAGGCCTACAGTTCTGTATTGGGACAGATGACTTGTAATATTGTCTGTTAACAACAGGATGGGTTCACACCACTGGCAGTAGCGTTGCAACAAGGCCATGACCGTGTGGTCAGCGTGCTGCTGGAGCACGACACAAAGGGCAAAGTGCGTCTTCCTGCTCTGCACATCGCTGCCAAGAAAGATGACGTCAAGTCTGCTGCCCTGCTGCTCCAGAATGAACAGAACAGCGTGGACATGCAGACCAAGGTGAACACTGGATGACTATGTCATAGTTTTGTGGACGTCCATACGAAATTGTTCACCTTCAGAATGTTTAGTTGGTCTTTTTGTACCATTACTATTACTGTTAGCATCTTCAGAATGTGTAGCATCTTTGTCTCATTGTTTGGATGGTGACTGTTCATGTGATGCATTTAAAAAGAATTCCTGTCTGTTTTGGAGACTCTCATTTTGGTCTCTGTGTATGATTATTATTGTTGTTGGCATCTTCAGAATGTATAGTTGGTCTGTTTAAGGCATCTTCACTGTCATTGTTTGGATGATGTTGTTTATATGTGATGCACTTTTCTTTTTTTTTTTAATTTTGATGTATTTTGCGGGCCCTCAGTTTACTGTGTATTGTTTTTTAAAAGCTATACAAGTAAAATAAATTCTCAACTTCCTAATCCTGTAGGTCTAACTAAAAATTTTATGCGCATGTGCGCGCGTGCACACACGCACACATGCACACATGCACACACACACACACACACACACACACACACACACACACACTCACACACTCACACACACTCACTCACTCACTCACTCTCTCTCTCTTCTCTATCTCTCTCTCTCTCTCTCTCTCTCTCTCTCTCTGTGTCACCATGTACAACAGCTTGGCCACGTATTCATTTTCATAAACTTTTGACTTTATGATTATATTAGTATCCCTTGAAAGTGTCCATAAGTAGCTCTACTCTATTTAATTAAATCAAATTAACATCATCTATTGAATGAATTAACATAATGCTATACTGGTGAAAGGTATTGAGTAGATTATGGATGACTGGGAGAAAACAGATGAAAATGAACTCTTGTCACTTTCAAATTAGACATATTGCTCAGATTGTGGATTGCCGTGAATGTAAACTCATCCAGAGGACTTTTTTTTATAAATCTTCCATGTAACGTGTTGTACCGTAACTGCTGACATTTCATTTTGCATCTTACTAACCTCCTCTCTCTGTCTGCCTTTCCATGCTACACATAGAGCGGAGGTCTTGTTAACGACACCACCAAGGTTTGTCTGACAATTGCAGTTTTTGTGTTGCTGTTTTGTTCTTGATGTGGTTTTCTTCAAGATGCAGCTTTTCAGACTTGAGATTTCTGTTTCCTTGTAGAGCAAACTGTTGTGTTCTTCTGGGTTTTTTTCTTGTTTTTCCCCTCTCTTTTTGCATGAGTTTTTACAGTGATCCAAGATTTGTTGAGTTTGTGATTTGCTTTTGTTGTTTGGTTGAGTGTTTGATTTGTTGTTTGGTTGAGTGTTTGCTCCTCTATTACAGTAGATTTGACTGAGTTCAGGTTCATAAGCAGTATGAACTCGGTAGAATCTGTTTTAATAGACGGACACCTTTTTGACCTGCCTGGAAAATGGCTATAAAGGACAGGTACCCTCTCATGACAGGATCATAGTTTGATTACACAGAGTAAAACCTGTCTTCTGCTGACGTATTCATGATCAGCTACCCACCTGCTGCATCTGAACAGTTTGTGTGGCATAGACAGTTTTTTCACTGTAATCTGTAATGGTATGTGTGGTTATTTTTTGTTGTTAATTCCACATCTTCAAAGGATAATTTGTGGCCACTCATCTCCTGTCAGCTTGCAGTTATTATCACTCACTGACCTGGAATCAGAAACGCAGTTTGGGGTAATATACTAATAAGTCTAACACATATTGAAAAGAAAAATGCAATCTGTTATCAAGTTCAGAGGGAACAAAAAACAGGCTTTACTGTAATGTCCTCTTTTGTGAGCACTTCAAACACATTTCTAGTCTTTCATTTGCCACCCATTTCCATTTCCCTGAAAGTATATTGTTCTTGGCATGTGTCAAAAGGCTGGTGTTTTCCAGTGAAGGTTCAGTCATAATGTGATAAACATTAACATCTTAGTTTACCGTAAACTCTGTTCAGACAAAGAATAAAGAACTGCTTTTGTTTGTACAAAGAAATAAAACAAATGAAAAACAAACCAAAAAAAAAGAAAATCTGAGGCCAGATGTGGAGAATTTAGAATTTGTTTGCTGTAGAGAGTTGGGCAGTTTCAAATAACACAGACAGGCACAGTAGCCAAATGAGTAAAGGTCAAATGGTCAGTTAGAAGGTCCTGCATTGGATCCATGTAGATACCCCTGCCCGATATCCGAAGTCAACATGTTTGCAGACCTGCCAGTACCTATTCCACCTCCCCCCCCCCCTCTTTCATATGTACATGCATACACAATATCAAATATGCATGTTAAAGATACTGAAGGTTGTGTCAGTGGCTAGCTATGCATGTTAAAGATACTGAAGGTTGTGTCAGTGGTTAGCTTATGGAAATATGAAAACACCAGCATGTACATGGAGTATGCTGACTGTACAGCAACATGCTGCCTGCTTAGTATGGGCAGTGTGCTTAAACGCATTCAAGAAAAATCGGAACGTACATAAAAAGGCCACCCAGATTTACCAGTGCCAGTCATTTAGACAGGTACTAAAGTCTCAGAAAGACGTACGTGCATGTATGTGTGTGTGTGTGTGTGTGTGTGTGTGTGTGTGTGTGTGTGTGTGTGTGTGTGTGTGGGTGTGTGTGTGGGTGTGTGTATGTGAGACCTTGTGCAAGAAGTGCTCTTCACAAGTCATTCTTGTATTGCTGTTGCCTGTGTAGCCACAAGAATCAAGGCAGAAGACTAATACAAGTCTCTCACTACATGAATATAATACAGTAAATCATAACATTTGGTGGATTAAATATATTTTTGTGAAAGGAAGAGGAATGAAATCAGGAAAGTCCTTGCTGAAGGAAGGAAGTGAAATTCTACTGAAGATGGATGGACACAGTACCTTATTAGCAGTACTGATGTTTAAAGTTTCCTGCACGTAAAAGTGAACAGGCTTGATTGATGGTTTTCAATTTACCAGTGAATTTAGTTTGTATCTAAATGCCTGCATGAATCGGTCATGAACTTCGTGTGCGCTTCCTCTACACTCCTGTATTCTATCTCCCCAGAATGATGGGGAATTGTTGTTCAGTGTAGATTCTTGATATTTCACATTGTAGAAAGTCATTTGGGACAGATTAAGAATGGACCCCATCATAGACAAATGTTTAAAGAAAAGCAGTCTGTACAGTATGTTTCATATTCAGTTTTTTGTACTAGCTAAAGATGACGCATACACACAAACAAAAATTTTATGTAGTGTATTTTTAGAGAGATTCCTATGCTTGCAGAAGGATGTATAAGTGCAGGCTGGCTGCATGTATATCCATGGATAGGTGCATGCATGCATGCATGTGCGTGCACACACACACACACATGCCTACACACACACACACACACACACACACACACACACACACACACACACACACACACACACACACCGCACACACATGACAACACACACACCACACACACACACACACACACACACACACACACACACACAACACACAACACACACCACACACACACACACACTCACACACTCTTCACAGTGCATGCATGTGTGTACCTGCACAATTTAAATTCTGTTTCACGTTGTTCTGAATTTTCTTTGTTTTGAGTTAGTTGTTTTACTTTTGACTGTTGATTTTGTTATTGTGATTGTCGCTGTTGTTTCTGTTTCTTTTCTTTTGTTTTGTTTGTATCTTCACCACTGCACTGATAATAGCATCCTGTTTATGACTGCATGCAACCATTGTGGTCCACTTTTTTCAAAGATGAAATATTGTGCTGTCTGTTTAAAAAACAAGAAGCTTGCCTTGTTTTCCAGTGTCTTTCACTTCATTGCAGCACTTTCATCCAGGAATATTTTGTCTGTAATGTTGTTCTTAATCATTGTTTGGACAAAAAAGGTGTACTTTTAATGTGTACAAAGTTGTATGTGTTGTTCAGTTGGTTTGCTCTCCTTGTGATCTCACGCTCCTGTTGAGTGTTTATTTACTTTTATGTATTGATGTAATCTTATATAAGTCTGTATGTTAAAGATAGTGAATTTCCTCATGATTCTGCTTTTGAAATATTTTTTTAATGCATATATCCTATGTAATGAAATTGGGATAAAACAGCATTGTATCCAATTTTTTCTCTATGTTTATTGATGAGATGAAAGTATATAACTCTTGTTAGTTTCTGTGAAAAGCTTTGGATTCAAGTCCATCACAGTGGGATTTTTCAACCCCATCTTGCGCTTGCCCAGTGATAAATGTGTTACAAGCTCAGTAGGGAAGACTGACCACCCAGCTGAGGTTCTGTTTTATGGATGTGTCTTTGAAGGTGTTGCTCAGTTTCGGTGATCAGCACCACAGCCAGAACACATTGTTATTACTCTCATCCTCAACTGTCACCTGAAAACAATTGTGAATATCATCGTGTGTAGTCCATCATGTTTTCATGGTGACTTTCGTTTCTTTGCATCCTGGTTATCAGTGTCATGATTTTTGGAGCTGGAGTGGACGGACATAGTGGTGGTGTCTTTTGCACCAAAAGTGTACTCATTCAGTCAGATGCTGTAGTGATTTGTTTATTGAGGAGCTGAGCGGGCAATGATAAGGATATACTGCCGACTGAACGGATTGATCATGGGACAGAAGAAAGGATTTACTTAATCTAGTCTGAATTGCAGATTAAAGTAGTAATTGACCATTTTTTTCCATAGATATTACAGGAGATGCTAGAAGTTTGTAAAATTGAAATCTTTTAGTATTTTATTTGCTATTAGCAGATACTTAACTGGATATCTGAGAAGTGATATGATTTTTTTCCAGCTGCACTGTAATACCATGTGTATTATGTTTAAAAGCATAGAACTCTTCTTTCTTGCATACAGTATACAAGCAAAGTATATAGTGTCAAAATTGTTTCTTTAAGTTACATGTAAGTGAAACTAAAAGGGGGGAAAAAAAAAGAAAATCTGCAAAATGCCATTGATCAACTGATTTTATATTGGTTAATTTCTTTCTTACAGAGCGGGTTCACCCCCTTGCACATTGCCAGCCATTATGGTAACACCAATGTCAGCACATTGCTGATCCAGAGAGGTGCAGATGTCAACTTCAAAGCAAAGGTATGTATGATGAAGATTTCTGCATCTGAAAAAGATGTATTAATCTTAAACCTGAACTGAGTCATTGTAAGGAATCTTGTCTTTTGAAGGCTTTTATGTCTAAGTGATGTTTATATTTTACATTTTGGCATGCTTTCATCAATAATATAGTGTATTTGTTATTATTGACTTTAGAATGTATTATGTATTTAGCAGTGGTAATGATAAATGAAGAAATTTTGTCATTAACTCAAAAATAGCAATCATCAGTTTGAAAACAGCAATATGTATGGTGGAAACTTCACACACTAGATAGTGAAAACAGTGACTAGTGTTTGCATTTGTTGTTTGCGTTTGTTGATATCAGATGTTTAGGTGATTAATTTTGCTTGTAATTGATGAGAAAACAAGTACTGTGTAGATGCGGCAGGCTTGAGAACATGACATCAGGCAGATTGTTTTGTGGGTAATTTCCCACCCAGATGTCCTCATAAAAGATCAAGTTCATATTACAAATAAGCTCAGCGATACCTAGAAACACAGCTTATCTTTGGAATTTTGCCATATCACCCATTTTTTTAAACCAGCAATTCAACGGTGTATGATAGAAATAGTCCAAGACTAGAAAAGTCTTGGAAAAGAGCATATCTTCAGAGTTGTTTAGCTGTACTGTGTCATTGCTCATTCCCTACAAGTAAGTACAAACTTTCAAAGAAACAGAAAAACACACTCTTATAACCTCGCAATACCTATAGTGTAGTTCATGCTTTTTGTGTATATACATTTTTTTCCAGTTTGTGTGGATATTTTTTCATTTTTCAGAACAACATCACGCCGCTCCATGTTGCTTCACGTTGGGGCAAAAGCAACATGGTGCAGCTGTTGCTGGACCACAAGGCGGTCATTGAGGAAAAGACCAGGGTCAGTCATACTGTTGTACAGTGCGGTGATGGATGATAGTGATTGTTGTTATTGGTACTGCTGTTGTTTTGATGTGGGATGTGGAGATGACTTGGAACTCTTATTTTGACACTATTAGGCTGTTAGAAGTAATTGTTTTAAAAAGTTTTCCAGTTTCTTGTGTCTTGTTGGTTGGCTTTAAGAATAAGGTATATTGAGTTTTGTTTAATTGAAGGGCTGATTTTGTTGGGAATAAGACTTTAGACCCTATATTTCTTTGTGTTTTGACAAGGAACTATGGCAAGATTGTGTATTTTGCACTCTTCTTTTATAGTCGAGGGTTTTCAGAGCTTAAGAGCTCCTTGATGCATTATATTTTACTGCCGTTTATAACATTACTGATGCTCACCCAGAACATTATTATTGTTTAGTTGATAAAAAAAACAGGGGTCCTGTCATTTCGTTTTAGGACCCTTAGAAAGTTACTTTCTGTTTTGACCATTGCTGAAGATCTTCATGTTTCAGCAAGCAAGAATATATTTTAAGAAACATTTCATTTGTTGTTTCGCTATCCTTTCCCAGTCCTTTCAAAGTTTCATGTGTCTTGTACATTTGTTTGTATCCCTATATTCACTGCTTGCAGGATGGGTTGACACCACTGCACTGTGCTGCTCGCAGTGGACATGAGGCTGTTGTGGATCTGTTGTTGGAAAAAGAGGCACCACACTCCTCGAAAACCAAGGTAGGTGTGGTTGGATATTGTATGTTGATATTTTTAGATGTATGCACAGGTGTGTGTGTGTGTGTGTGTGTGTGTGTGTGTCTCTGTGTGTGTGTCTGTGTGTGTGTGTCTCTGTGTGTGTGTCTCTGTGTGTGTACGCATGCACATTTATGAAAGCTATAGTTTTAAAAAAAAAAGTGCTGTGAATGAGTGATTTGAATGAATTATAAGGCAAAGTTAAGCAGCTTATGATAATTGTGTATTACTGGTACCATTATAAATGATATCCAGACCACTGTCTTATTAAAGCGGTATTTCTTTAGATCTATATTGTAACCTTTTATAACAGTTTCTGCTTGTTTAGATTTGATTTACTCAAGATGTGAGTAATTCTTCTTCCATTCTGTCTAATGAACTAAGTAATAGACACTCAAAATATCAAGGCAAATGCCAGAAATCTTTGTAACAACCCTAATTGCAAGACATACCGTGTTAATGTACTCTTAAACCAAAATGTGCAATTTTCTTTCAGAACGGACTGACTCCTTTGCACATGTCAGCCCAGGGTGATCATGTGGATTGTGCGCGTCTGCTGCTCTACCACAAAGCCAATGTGAATGAAGTCACAGTGGTATGTATCAGTTAGGCAGAAATCGTACCTGTCTCGTCATCTTGTGTGTTCACATTCTGCTTTCGTTCAAGATTTCAAATGGGTCAGTAGTAGTACAAATTTCATCAGATTGATTGTTTTCAACTATATTTCATCAGATTGATTGTTTTCAACTATATTTTATCAGATTGATTGTTTTCAACTATATTTTATCATTGATTGTTTTCAACTATATTTTATCAGATTGATTGTTTTCAACTATATTTCATCAGATTGATTGTTTTCAACTATATTTCATCAGATTGATTGTTTTCAACTATATTTTATCATTGATTGTTTTCAACTATATTTCATCAGATTGATTGTTTTCAACTATATTTTATCAGATTGATTGTTTTCAACTATATTTCATCAGATTTGATTGTTTTCAACTATATTTTATCAGATTGATTGTTTTCAACTATAGTTTATCAGATTTGATTGTTTTCAACTATATTTTCATCAGATTGATTGTTTTCAACTATATTTCATCAGATTGATTGTTTTCAACTATATTTCATCAGATTGATTGTTTTCAACTATATTTCATCAGATTGATTGTTTTCAACTATATTTTATCAGATTTGATTGTTTTCAACTATAGTTTATCAGATTTGATTGTTTTCAACTATATTTTATCAGATTTGATTGTTTTCAACTATAGTTTATCAGATTGATTGTTTTCAACTATAGTTTATCAGATTGATTGTTTTCAACTATAGTTTATCAGATTGATTGTTTTCAACTATATTTCATCAGATTGATTGTTTTCAACTATATTTTATCAGATTTGATTGTTTTCAACTATAGTTTATCAGATTTGATTGTTTTCAACTATAGTTTATCAGATTGATTGTTTTCAACTATAGTTTATCAGATTGATTGTTTTCAACTATGTTTTATCAGATTGATTGTTTTCAACTATGTTTTATCAGATTGATTGTTATCAACTATATTTTATCAGATTGATTGTTTTCAACTATGTTTTATCAGATTGATTGTTTTCAACTATATTTTATCAAACTGATTGTTTTCAACTATATTTCATCAGATTGATTGTTTTCAACTATTTTATTGTGGTGATCGTATACATGGCTGTTTGCTGCAGGCTGTTTAGTTCTATGATACGGCTGGTTATGAGTCGCGATACTCGGCATGCAGTATTCGGCATGCGACAGGGCTGGCAGTAGTGCTGATGAAAAGAAATAGTCGAGCTTGAGGCTGGTTATACTATCTATTGAATCACGCTGTACACAGCAGAAAGTGGGTCATGCTGACAGTGAGGGTGGTGCTTTGTTGGGATATTTTGGATACCGCCTAATTTGGTTGATTTAGTTTTGTGTGGATTTATGCTCATGTAAGGATCTTTTCCTCTTTGTGTATTTTAACACTGTGCTTGTTTGTTTATTGAACCAATGGTCTTTTTGTGTGAAATTGCAAAATTTGTGAAGTAGGTCTATAGATCTAGATCTATGTGTGGTGTGCTCCATCACAGAGCAGGCCTTTTAGCAAACTATTTCTGAACTCAGTGAGTGTGTAAATTTAGTGTGTGCAGAGTGTTTGAGTATTCTGTAACCTATAGTTTGCTTGTTTTTTTATTATTTTGATTTTGCATTTTGATTGTCAAAATACACAAAGTGGAAAAGATTGTTTGTTGGGCTGAAGCTGGCAGAGAGAGAACTATGATGTTATCATTGTGCTTATCAATAAATCGTCAACATCAAAGTCAGACAACGTCAAAAATCTTAAGCTGAATGAATTAACAAGACGGTGATAATTCCAGCAATATGAATCATGACTAGTGTTAGTCCAT
Organism: Monoplex corrugatus; assembly: GCA_030674185.1. Classification (NCBI taxonomy): domain Eukaryota; kingdom Metazoa; phylum Mollusca; class Gastropoda; order Littorinimorpha; family Ranellidae; genus Monoplex; species Monoplex corrugatus. The sequence continues at coordinate 165,806,922 of CM060305.1, forward strand.
GAGCATAAACCTTTGACAAGATTAAATGTACTATGCATAGCAAAATGAAGACACCAGAAAATCATACATTTGTATCTTGTTGTGTGTGCATATTAGTTTTTAGAGCACTCAAATGCTGACAGACGAGAGCCATATGTCCACACTACACTGTGACAACAAGTAAAAGGCTCACATTTGACTCTCAAGGGAAGGTTGTGAAAATTGTTGACCATAACATGTGCAGCATTCTGTCAGTCCAGCTTTGAACTGACTGTAGTTATCACACACACAACCACACATCAGATAAACACCACCACTAGCCCAGAGAAAGTGAAGGGGAAACAGTAATCAAAATACAAGTAAACTGTAGACTACAGAATGACTCCAACACATTACATTGTGTTTCAGGACTACCTGACCCCTCTGCATGTGGCTGCTCACTGTGGCAATGTCAAGACAGCTAAACTGCTGTTGGACCGCAAGTGTGAACCCAATGCTCGTGCCCTGGTCAGTCTGAGTTCTTACTGTTTTATGTCCATTTTTCATCATAATGGTGACTGCACACACTCAGAGTTTGAATACAAAAGTGAGAGACAGCACAGTAGATTATTTTGAATAGGAAAGTGGAAGACAACACCAGTTGATTGGTGAACATTTGGTGAAAGCTTTGCTGGTGAACAGCTTGGCACATTTGGTAGAAAAATAACTGAATGCGGTTTGCAAAGAATGTGTTTTCTAAAGTTGCAGCTGCTCTCTGTTTCACAAAACTTCTATTTTACGCATTTATTTGCTAATGCACACATTTTGGGACCCAGATATACACATGAGTGTATGAAGAATAACATCTTTGAAAGCACTTGTAAATCTTTGCATTGGTTTAAAAAAATCAGACTGAACAAAAGTATAAAGCTTGAAAAATGTTTAAATTAATTTTTTTTTCTTGAATATAATTCAGTGAATAAAAATGTAACTGTAGACTGAACGAAAAGATATGACTCAAATTATTCAACATTACATTGTTTCCAGAATATAATTGAATGAGCAAAAGCATAATACGGAACTGTAGACAAAAGAAAATGTATGACTTGAAAATCATTTGGCTTTATTTCCAGAATAGAAGTTGATGGATTGCATGAGGGAGTGAACAAAAGTTTGTGAGTGTGAATTATGTGTGATGATCGTTTGCAGAATGGCTTCACCCCACTGCACATTGCATGCAAAAAGAACAGGATCAAGGTGGTGGAGCTGCTGCTCAAGTATGGTGCTTCCATTGACGCCACCACTGAGGTGAGCAGATTTTATGTCCATGTAATACTTTGATCGGTCTGTGAAGGATATTGCATTACCTATTTACATAAAGCTGACTACCTTTTCGTAACACTTATCTGTGACTGAGCATGTGTTACTTATTTTGAATTGAACTTAACTGTAGATAATAAATGTATTCCTAGGCTTTAGTGTGTGTTACAACTGAATTAGTGTTACCTACTTTAAAGTGAACTTAACTGTAGGTAATAAATGCGTTCTTTGGGCTTATGTGCTTGCACACACGCATGTGTGTGTGTTTGTTAATTTTTATTATAGCTCAGTTGTTGAAGTTTGGGGTGATTATGTTGACTTTTATTACAGCTCAGTTAATTGTTGAAGTTTCGAGTGATTATGTTTATTATTTTAATTTTTAATTCTTTTGTTGTACAGCATCGAAACAGTTTTACAGTATTAAAACAGCTTCAAGATTTTTGTCTTGTTGCAGTCTGGACTGACGCCACTTCATGTGGCTTCCTTCATGGGTCACATGAACATTGTGATCTACCTGATCCAGCACAATGCCTATCCTGACACCCCCACTGTGCGTGGTGAGACTTCCCTTCATCTGGCTGCCGCGCCAACCAGACAGACATCATTCGTATTCTTCTGAGAAATGGTGCCACTGTGGATGCCAGGGCCAGGGTGAGGGAAGAAGCACTGTCTTGCAGAAATGTAGTTAACATTTTATTGCTGCTGTTTCAACAGTTTATTGCTGGTGTTTATAGTAATGTTGATAGTTTATTGCTGTTGTTTCGACAGTTTATTGCTGTTGTTTCATAGTAATGTTGATAGTTTATTGCTGTTGTTTCGACAGTTTATTGCTGTTGTTTCATAGTAATGTTGATAGTTTATTGCTGTTGTTTCGACAGTTTATTGCTGTTGTTTCATAGTAATGTTGATAGTTTATTGCTGTTGTTTCGACAGTTTATTGCTGTTGTTTCATAGTAATGTTGATAGTTTATTGCTGTTGTTTCAGACAGTTTATTGCTGTTGTTTCATAGTAATGTTGATAGTTTATTGCTGTTGTTTCGACAGTTTATTGCTGTTGTTTCATAGTAATGTTGATAGTTTATTGCTGTTGTTTCGACAGTTTATTGCTGTTGTTTCATAGTAACAAAAGAACTGTGGAAAGAAGATGATAATGACTCAATGAGAAAAATTAAAACAGCTTATGTAATTTTCATTTGATCTTAACCCTTTGACTCCTGCACCTGTCCACCAGTATCTTGCATTGCCAACCATGCTAGCAAAACAAAAACTTAACTCTTTGACTCTCTCACCCTATCCACCATCCTTCTGCAGGAAGCTGGTGGATAGGGTGAGGAAGTCAAAGAAATGTTTTTACAGTTGGTGAATAGGGTGCAGAAGTCAAAGGTTTGTAATGTGTGGTTGTTTTGTTTTAGCAGCTGTTGTCAACTGTACAACTTACTCATTGCTTGATGGAGTACTGCATAGTGAAATAATTGCTACTGCTGGTGCTCTTTGTTTGATAAAATTGAGAAGAAAATGGTAATGCTGGTATATACACAGACTTGTTTATTTGCAGACTGGCTTGTGATGAAAATTTTTTGTTCTAGCTGTTTGTTTCAGATCACAGAGTTGTTTAAAAGTGCTATACTGATTACTGATAGAGCTGACAGTTAGAACAGTAAGTCAATAAATCAGGAAACAAGACACTGAGAAACCTTTAAGAATATTTATTAAGTGTTGGGGCTGTGATTGAAACATTATTTATTTCTATTTCACTTTGTCAATCTGTGGCTAACAGGAACAACAGACACCTCTGCACATTGCATCCCGTCTGGGCAACGTGGACAATGTGGTGCTGTTGCTTCAACATGGTGCCAGTGCCGACGCCACCACCAAGGACAAATACACCCCCTGCACATTGCTGCGAAGGAGGGCCATGATGAAGTGGCTCAGGTTCTGCTGGAACATGGAGCTTCTCATGATGTCACCACCAAGGTTTGTTTTGCTAAATGTGTTTTTTTTTGTCTGTGTTTTATTTGTTTGATTAGCTCTACCTTTTTTTCTTTTGGTTTGTTTGTTTTAAATATTTTTGTGTATCTGAATAATTTGCTTCACCCTGTTTGTGCTGTTCAGATTGTGTTGTTGATTTGGAAGTAAGTGTGGGTGTATTGACCACAGTTGCTTCAGTGTTTATGTCCCATGCTGCAGTTAACCATTCATTTTGATCCTCCCATTCTCCAGATGACTTCATGTTGAAGTGTTTAATATCTGTTTGACAATAGCAATGTTCTAATGTCACGTTACGTTGCGTGTTCATTTGGGATGAGGCAGGGGAGAATGTTTCAGTGTTCCAAACACGAGAGTCCATTTCCCAGCTGGGCATTTCTGAATGTTCTCAATACAAATGAGCTGTGTTGAACTATATTGTTTATGCAGCTATATTGAACTATGTTGTTTATGCTACTAAAACCTCGCCTTGGTTTGTCTTTTGGCTGTTTGATCTTTTCAAATCTCTGTGATTACTATTTCAGACAGTCAGTACAAAGAAAAGTTGACTGGAAAACAATGTGTTTACTTCTTGTATGGAATGATTTATTTGTTTTAAGTGTGGCAGGTGCAAACTGAGATAACAAGAACTACCCAGACCTAATCTGGTTTTATTTCTGTGCAAAACAGAAGGGATTCACACCCCTGCACATCGCAGCCAAGTATGGCAACATCAAGGTGGCACGCCTGCTGCTGCAGAAGGATGCCAACCCTGACATCCAGGGCAAGAATGGCCTGACCCCACTTCATGTGGCCACTCACTACAACCATGTCAACGTTGCTCAGCTCCTGCTGGAGAACAAGGCAGACCCACATGCCACAGCCAAGGTTAGGGCAGATAGTAATAGGAGGATGGTCTACTTAGGCTTTATTCAGGCCTTAGTTTATCAGATTACAGCGTTATGTTTTAGATGTCTTTTTTTGATTTTTGTTTTTTTATTTTTTTTTATTTTTAGGATCATTGCACTCAGAGAGGTTACCTTTGTATGCACCTTTTTTTTCATCCCATTTTGTTCGCCACCTCAATGGCCAAAGAAGCTGGAGCAGTTTTTATAATGCGATGATGATGATGTTGAGAAGGATGATAATCATGATGTTATGGAGTTCCATCTAGGATTGAGACTGCGTGACAGGGCTGTATTCTATGCTTACTATTATAATATATCAAGCAATGCTGAAGCTACCTCTGAAATCCATAGTGGAGGAATACAAAGTTGGAAAAGCAAGACTGTTGAGCATGCTGGAGGAATCGGGGGACAATATCGTGAGAGCAGTTCATCCAAAGCTGAGAACTGGCAGAAAGTGGAAAGTCCAAGAGGCTGTAAACAATGCCAAGAGAAACCTCAGCATCAAAGAAATAATTGGACACACGCAAACCAACAGACAGGGACTGGGAGCAACAAAAATGCAGTGGTGGTCCAAAGCCAAAGGGAAGGAAAAAAGAGACATGATCATACAGGAGTTGAAGGAAGAAGAAGATGTCAAAAGAGTGCAGAAGGCAGTCCAGCAAGGTCAACAGGGGCAATGGACAACATGGGACAGTGCACTCCAAAGAAGTCTCAGCTGGAACGATATGTGGCACATGGCTCCTCTAAGGATAAGCTTCCTCCTCAGATCTGTATATGACCTGCTCCCCTCGAATGCAAACTTAGTGAAATGGGGGAAAGCAGACGACCCAGCATGTCCGCTCTGTCAGAAGAAACAAACAGTGGAACATGTCCTAAGCTCTTGCAAAGTAGCGCTAGCCCAAGGAAGGTATACATGGAGGCACAACCAAGTTCTGAAAGTGATCACAGATGTGGTTAGCGAAAAAACCATGACCCCAAACGCACCAATTGCTATGACAACGTTCTACAAAGCAGGAGGGAAACAGGTCTGGCCCGAAAGAGCTATGACAACCAGCACATTGCCAAAGGGTCTTCTGGATGGAGCAGTCGACTGGGAGTGTACAGCAGACCTCCCAGAGTGGAGAAATTACCCAGATGTCATCAGCAAGACAGGCATGAGACCAGACATCGCTCTCCACTCTGACTCCTCGAAACAAGTGATTCTGATAGAACTCACTGTGCCATACGAAAGCAGAATGGAAGAAGCACATATCTACAAGACCGAAAAATACGCCGGTCTTGCCAGCACCCTGAAGAAAGCAGGTCTGCGGGTCAAAATCTTCGCCATAGAGGTCGGGGCAAGAGGGTTTGTGGGCACCTCCGCTTATGATCTCATGAAACAACTCGCCATTTCTGGGAAGAAGAGGACTAGAGCCCTTAAAGCGATGGCAGAGGCAGCAGAAAGGAGCTCAAGCTGGATCTGGGCAAGGAGGAACCAAAAAAGTGAACTTCATAAGGATTAAATTCCCTACAGATGATGTGTGCCCCGTTAGCACATTGGTAAAACCGCGTACCGCAGTTCTGAAGCGCAGAATCGCCCAGGTTCGATCCCCGGCGTGGGAAAAAAAAAAAAAAAAAAAAAATAGGCAACAGCAGAAGGGCATCCAGGAGTCATGACCTGGATGTGGCCCGGCCCCCCGAGAGTGTAAGGAATTCAGGGCCGAAACACTTGTCTAAAGGGGGTTACTTCTCTGAAGACCTTCTGTTGTCTAGCTCTCCCTAGAGTTTCTTTCTACCTATCCTGGCATAAGTAGGCCCAAGAGATACAGACACCTGTGGTGCTGGTGAGAAGATTTGAGCAGCACCCTCAATGATGCATCCATGAATTGGATGAGACTCGACTGTGTGGTCCCAGTCTTCCCAATGAGCCTCTTTCTCTCTCTCTTTCTCTCTCTCTCTCTTTCTCTCTCTCTCTCTCCCTCCCTCTCCCTCTCCCTCTCTCTCTCCCTCTCTCTCTCCATCTTCCTCCATTTGACATATTTCTTTCTTCTGCGATAGATACTTTAATTCACATTTTGTTTTAATCACTGCAGTCCAGCTGTTGATCAATTGATCTGATTAAGTATCATTCTTATGACATGTTTCTTTTCTTTAGTATATCTTGTTCAAAGATTTTCTGTCTCAAAAATTTTGTGTTTTCATTCTTCATTGTACCCAGTAGGTAACATCAGAACAGTATTTGCTGAACATTGAAAACATGGTCTGTTTTTGTGTGTGTGTTTTTTTTTCCACACAAAAAATTTTATTTTTCAGAATGGTTACACACCTCTGCACATTGCAGCAAAGAAGAACCAGATGGACATTGCTACCACTCTGCTGGAGTATGGTGCCAAGCCCAACTCAGAATCCAAGGTATGCTATTTTTTTTAAAATTTCTTTTTAATCAGTTTTGTTTGCCAGTGCTACTATTCAGTTTAAGATACCAGTGTGACCTCAGTTAGTTAGTGTTATGTAATATGCCAAAACTCAGCTCAACATTCTATAATATGTAGCGAAATGTTCTTTTCCTCTTCATGTTAAAGAATATCACTTTGAGAGCTTTTTTATTGTTTTTTTGTCTCGAGTCTATGTCCTAGAGTGACATTAGGCATGGCAAGTTCCATAGTTTGTATTGTTTTCCATCTTCCACACCTTCTCATTTCGAGACTATCATTAACATCTGTTTCATTCAACATTTTCCTCTCTGATACCACACAAACACCAACACCTCCAGCTGCACTTTACCGGTAAGTTCTTTTTGTGTGCGCATGTGTTTGCATGTGAGATGAATTGACCACTTGACTGATTAGATTATGGAATTGGTATGTTTCTGTTTTGTTATAAATGCCTTGAGTGTTGAAAGTTGTTCAGGAGGTATATGGGTGTACTTTTTATCTGTTGGTGTTTCAGTATTGTCTCAGAGTTTTTCAGAACTTAAAAGTATGTGTGGTGTTTATGTGTAGTGTTTATGTCCTTCAGAATGGGTTCACTCCCCTTCACCTGGCTTCACAAGAAGGTCACGCTGACATTGTGTCCCTGCTGCTGGAGACAAAAGCCAATGTCAATGCCAGAGCTCATGTATGTATGCAGATTCTTCATCTTGTAAATGTCAGACTCTTTCCCTTTTTTTTCTGCTGCTTTTTTTCTCCTGTTTTTCTGCTTCTTTTTTCCTTTCCACCCTCTGTCTTCTTTGATCATAATAGTTTTTCAATTTTCCTTTAGTGTGGGGACCAGATGTGGAAAAAAATTATCCAGTTCATAAATTTGATGGGCATGGTAACCTGGTAAATAAATGGTGAACTTCCAGTCGGAAGGTTCTGATTTAGGATCCACCTGGACACCTTAGCTAGGTAAAGAATGGAGATTTTCCCATTCTCCCAGATCACAAATGTGCAGACTTGTCAGTACCTAAACCTCTTCATGTGTTCATGCATACAGAATATCGAATATGCACGTTAAAGATCCTGTTAAGTCATGACAGTGATTGGCCTATATATAACATACAGCATACACCCCCCATGAAAGATGGGGACTGTGCAACAACAGTGGAATTTGGTAAGCTAACTATTTATGTAAGCATTTATGCTATTTCTTATTTCACTCTTGACTTCTTTTCTCTTCCCCTTCCCCCATTCCCTCTTTCCCCCATTTTTTTACTCTCTCATTTAGTGTCCATGTTGCAGAATACCTGTATGTCATTAATCAGTGGCATGTCAGTTATTCAGTGTATCTCCCCCCTCTCCCCACCCCCTTTGTGAAAGTGATGACTAATGCAGTAAACGGTTTGGATTTTCTCTGTGTCTGTCTGTTTCTCTGTCTCTGTCTCTGTCTCTGTCTGTCTGTCTGTCTGTCTGTCTCTCTCTCTCTCTCTCTCTCTCTCTCTCTCTCTCTCTCTCTCTCTCTCTCTCTCTCTCTCTCTCTCTCTCTCTCTCTGTCTCTCTCTCTCTCTCCCTCCCAATCCCTCCCTATCTCTAGGTCTGCCTTTCTGCCTTTGTTACATTTTTCTGGCTGCCTCAGTCTCTGTGTCTCTTTTCCCATTTCTAAATATCTATATGCAGTCTTGCCTTTTCTCTCTCTCCCATTTATGTCTCTGTGCCTTTAGTCTCACGGCTGTTCCCGAGCAAGATTTTAGTTTGAGAGCAGGAGCGGCGGAGGTGAGGGGATGGGAGGGGAGAGATAAACGATAAGCAGATGTGGACTGTCAAGTGGCAGCTAGCCAGTTGAGCGCTCTGCACAGAGCAGTGTGTGAGTGCAACGCGCTGAGCTGTCAAAAGGGAACCGCAGGTGTCAGTGATACGAGACTCATAGCAAGGCCAGTTAACTTTTTATAGCGTTGCAGTACATGGGTAGGTGGCAAAAACATTAAATTACAAAGTCTGAGTTTCACCAAGAGAAATATGAACAATATAACCAAACGCAGGAATGACTCATGTAGAAACTGATAGCAGGCATGCAGAAAAAAAATTAGATATAACAGCTGTTTTGCCTGCAAAGATCAGATGACTGACAGAAGAAAACCACCAATGTTAAATAAAAGATCCAATTTAAATGACAGTTGTTCATGCTCCTGCAGATTTACAACATTCATATTTTCAGAGATGTTAGCTGCATGTGTGTAGACAACACCAAACTTACCGAATAAGCGTTTGGTTGTCCGCAAGGATCGTTATCAGCTTGTTTAGTAAGTATCCCATCACTTTGATATGGCACAGATTTCTCTCACAGTACAAGGCAGCAGCCTTCTTTCACACAATGCAGAGGCTGACTATACAGGCTTACGTAGCCTCAACACTAACTGTCTTTTAATACAGAACCAGCAGACACCATTTGCCAGTTCTTATTACCACTTCCATCACAGATACACACACACAACTACTAAAATACGGCAAATACACACACTAACAACAAAACAACAACAACGAATAACAGGGAAAAAAACAGTTTCAGTATAAAAAAAATCTAAATAAAACGACGAAACTGAGTCACACACACACACACACACACACACAACACAACACAACACAACACAACACAACACAACACAACACAACACAACACAACACAACACAACACAACACAACACAACACAACACAACACACACACATACATACACAAAAAACAAACAAAAAAGCAAGCAAACAAACAAACAAAAAACCAAAAACAAAACCACAACTAAAACAAAAGTGACAAAAGAAATTAAACAAAACAGCAACAAAAACAAAAGAGACGACAACAGGAAAACAACAACTTAAAAATATTTTCACTCATGTACTGTCTCCCGTTTCACATGAAATAATTCCAGTATAGAAAGGTAGATGAAATACAGCAAAAACACACACACACACACACACCACACACCACAGTGAGAAATGATGACACTCACTTACACTCTATAAGTGAAGCACAAACTCAAACTACATAACCAAATGAATAATTTATAGCTGCACTCGGTCAAATGATAAATGAACAATAAGGATTCAAAAAAATGAATTGACAAAGTGTGCACGATCTCGTTCTACACAACGCCAAAGTTGATGATAAAGTGGCTTAATCACTGCACAGCGTAGTATTAATCCTCTGTTTCCCTTGCCACTAGACTAAGGAATGCGGAAACATATGGCTACGGGGTAAGGCGGACGTCTGATATCTGACACTGGTGCTAAGTTGCCCGGCCAACTAAAAGGCGAAAAAGGCAGCTACTGAAACAGCCGTGGTCTCTTCTTTCCGTCCTTCTGTCTGTCTGTCATGTCTGTCTCTCTGCCCCTCCTTCCTCTATCATGCAAGTGCATCATTTTGATCCTTTTAATGCAAACTGAACATGTTAGTATATTCATCCACAGTTGTTGATAAAATGTTAAAACATTTTGCTAGTTTGGTGTATTGTAGATTATTTAGAATGTATGCATTTACCACCATCATGAAATGTTTAATCTGGTTTATGTTATAACATGATGTGCTTCTTTGATCTTTGATTGAAAAATGTGCCTTTTGTATTCACTATGAGGAAGAAATACAGAAAAAATATTCATGGTTTGTGTCAATGAGACAAAATGAGCAGCATGAGGGTAATGCCACTGAGTATATGAATTGCCTACATCTTGATGGATTTGTATGAAGTAAATACTGATGTATCTATATTACCAATAGAATGGACTGACTCCCATGCACCTGGCAGCCCAGGAAGACAGAGTGCCGGTGGCTGAAATCCTGGTCAAGCACGACTCAGAGATTGACTCTCAGACCAAGGTCAGTAGTGAATTTTTTTCCATGCCGTCAGAAGTCTTTCACGCCACCGACATTCTCTCCACCAAACACTTTGAATGAAAGTAATTGAGAATAATGTCAAAATAGATCAGTCAGAAACATGTATTTGACAATATATGTTTTGAAACATTTTGTGAAATTGATGAGTACTTTTTTTTGTTTCTGGTCGCTTCCAAAAACATTGAAGACTAAAGCCATCAACAGGCTGCCAGAACTCTCTGTATCTCTGTTGTTGTGTCAGTTTTGGTGTATAGCTGTGAAACATGGCATTTGTAAACACGCCAGGAGACACTTCTTTACTCCTGATATAAATTGTCTGCACAAGATGTGGGCATCAATTGGGAAAAACTTTGTGATAGACAGTGAAGTTTGGTCAAGAAGCAAGTAATCATCCACAGCCAGTAATCATCATCATCTGCAAACATCAACTGAGTTGGCTGGGCCATGCCCTATACCCATCTTCCAGACCTGTCAAGTGCTGAACTAAAATCTAGAAGGGGAAGACGAAAAATGAACTGACAAAGACCTACTACAGTTGACAAAGACCTACTACAGTTGACAAAGACCTACTACAATTGACAAAGACCTACGACTGGTGGATAGACGCTGAAATGATGCCCTGATACTCTGCTGACCTAGCCCTTTAGAATGTTCTTGCTGCCTCATGGATCACCATGCGGGAGAGTCAAATCTAAGAAGTTGTTGTTTGTTAAGCCGTCACAAGAATTTCAGACTTTGATTCCTCTTTACTGATAATGGCACCCAGTTAAATTATTTTTAGTTTATGACCGCTGACTGTGATTTTTGTCCTGATTGATTCATCCTCATCAGTTTAGATTTCTTTGTACTGATCTCTGTTCCTTATAATTGGATCCTACATCCAGATGGCTCATGAGGTTGGCCATTCAGGCTTCCTCTAATCCATAGCATTACCATCAATTTTTGAGGTTGGTGATTGTCATTCTCCAGTGACAACTATGCCATTATGATCTTCCAAGATATCAGTCAATATTGAATAGTGGGGTGATAAGAGGCAGTCTTGTTGGATTTCAGTTGTTGTATGGAATTACATTTCAACTGTGCTCTGTGCTGGTTTTGGCGTAAACTGCTTGGTGGTATGGATCAGCTTCTGACCAGCTTTGTACCTCTTCATCAAGTCCCAGAGTGCATCATGCCACAGCCTGTTATATGCCTTCTTTAATAAAGTCTTTGAAAACATGGAAGATGTCTTGTCCATGTTGGTTATGCTTCTAGCACAGAAGTCTGAGCTTGAGTAGGCTATCAGTTGCATTTCTTCTTTTTTTTATGAATCTCATCTGCTTTTTGGTGATTATTTCATCTGCCTGAGGTCTTGATCTATTCAAGATGGTGAAAGTCAACTTGGAACAATTTTACTGATACCTTAGATAACAGTGCCATGTCAATCTGTCAAACAACTTAAAAATGACAGCTTCACAGTTACAATTCACACATATATGTCTTGTCATTGTCTAACTATACAGTTCTCAGTTAATTCAAACAAAATTGAAGCGAAAGCAGTTTTGCTTAAAAGTGGGAAGCAGGTCAGTGTATTCTCCATTGGGTTTGGAGACACTGATATAGATTAATGCCAGTGCAGGGGAGGGAACTTGATACGGGCTGTATTGATTTTTGGATGGTAGATGTAGAACCAGTTGTTTTGCCACAAGATCTTCAGAAAGAAGGAATCATCAGAAAAAGCAAAAGGTTAACTCTAGGAGAGAGGTAAAAGTCAACATTGGAAAAGTATGTTGCTGTAAGAAGAGTTAAAGAGCAGACTAAAAACAAAGCTGTGTTAAATGTTACCTTTTCTTAACAGTCGCTACATAGCCGATACAAAATTATTTTCACTCAGTGTTTCTGTAATTACACGAGAGCAATGTACTATTTTTTGTTTTTGTTTTTAATTTCAAACTGGTTAAACAGTTTACATGGCTGTTTTTATGTGTGTGTCATGAAAGGATGTGCAGTGAAAAAAATTTGCAACTTCAGTTGTAGCTTGATAATTTCAAAATAATATTTAAACAGTAAGAAAGTTATTGTCAACCATTGTATTTGTGTGCTGGAAAAGTGCACTGATCTGTTTAATGTTGAAATTTCAGGCTGGCTACACCCCTTTGCACACAGCCTGCCACTTTGGCCAGATCAACATGGCTCGCTTCTTGTTGGACCATGGAGCTTCAGTCAGCGCCACCACCAAAGTGGGCTATACACCTCTGCACCAGGCCGCTCAGCAAGGACATGTACTGGTGGTCAACCTTCTGTTGAAGAATGGAGCTTCCCCCAACGCCATCACGAACGTAAGTATCATTGTCTTTCTTCTTGCTGTGTCATTCTCTGTGTGAGTGTTTGTCCTTTCTTTTCTTTGCAGTCTTGGGGTTTTTTTTGGTATGTTTTCAGTCTTGTAAGTTTTCGATTCCCTGTGTGTTTTTTTTTTTAGACAAGTAAATTCATTTTCTCATTTCAATTTACAATGTATCTGTCTTGTTTTGAGACATAAAAATGCAACAAGTTAAGGTCATGTTTGAAATTGAATTTTACATTTACTTTTTATTTATTTTGGGATAAAAAGTAATGTTCCAGTATTTTGGTTTGTGATTTGCAGAATGGCCAGACCCCTCTAGCCATTGCCCAGAAGCTGGGCTACATCTCTGTGGTGGATACACTGAAACCTGTCACCGAAGTCCAGGACACCATGCCAGCTTCTGAGGACAAGTACAAGGTTGTTTCCCCAGAAACCATGCAGGAGACCTTCATCTCCGACTCTGAGGATGAAGGAGGTGGGATTGATTTCTTCTTCATGGTGGTCTGTTTTTAGTTCTGTGCTCGTGTTTTATTGTTTGTTTTGTTTCTTTGGAAAGTGTTTGTTGTGCTTGTTCTTTGTTCACTCTTTCCGATGATAAGCCATTGTAGAACTGGGAACTGGAAGAAGTCATGGTGATGCAGTGAAAAAATAATACAATTTGGACAGATCAGTGTTGGTAACTGGTCTGTAAGTCCTGTGTTAGCAGTACAATGTGTGGAAAAAGAAATGTTCATGCTTTTTTATGTGATTTTGTGTTTATGGTTTAGGTTTTATTTATTTTTATGACTGTGTTTTCTTGTAGGTGTTTAGTTGGTTTTTTGTTTTTTGTTTTTTTTTTGTTTTTATGTTTATAACTTGTTTTCTGTCTTTGGTTTAATGCATTAAATTTCCAGTTGGTGAGTTAATAGCATTAACATTTTATGTTTTGCCCATTCTTATGGAAAATATATAGAGGCACAGTTCATGGTTGGTTTGCTTTTGTTTGTTTCATTTTTGGTTTCTTTTACCATTAGCTGTGAATTCACATAATAATCAATGTATTGTTTGGGCCTGGCAAGTAATATGATGTTTATTTTGAAAACGAGTACTGTTACATCCTCAGATTTGGACAGTGATGATGTTGTCTCATGCCACGTTTGGTTAATTGAATTAATTTTGTTCTTAAGTGGCCTCCCTCCCCCCCCCCCCATGTGTTGAGTATATTTGGAAGGTCTCATTCAACTGAGTTGAAAGGCTGTAAATTACATTAAGATCCAAACACTGCTGTGGAGAAAATATTTTAGGTTATTTGCAGCATACAGATGAAATTAAAACCTCAGTTACCAATGTTCAGTCTGATTGAATTCATTAGCAAACTGTTCTTACGTTGATGCTTCTGTCAGTGTTTTCTGGTCTTTTTACCAGAATGCATTATGATATTTTAAACTGTTAAGTGTTGGAATCTTCAGTTGAACTTCCAGACTGAAAGTGAAAATGCAAAACACTTTTGAGAACTGTGAAATATGCCCAAACTGCTGTGTGCATATTTTACATATAGGGAAGATAATGGATAGGAGAGATAATCTTCACTTTGAAGTCAGCCATTGCTTTGATCATTAAGGTTTCTTGTTTATCTGTTGTTGCTTTGGTTTGGTTGTTCTCTTCTGTTCTTAGTTGTTTTTCTCTGTTTTCGTTTCCTCTCTTACTATTTCTTTTTGTTTTTGAAGTGTGAATATTGTGGTTTGAAGTATGTGTATGATTTAGAAATGTGTTTTTCTTCAAGTTTATTAGTTAAAGTGGATACTTATCTTTAAGTTAAAACTTGTATGAAATTTTTATGCTGATGTAATTGCGTGGGTCTTTCAAGGGAGCTCATATGTGGGCTCTTTCCGTAGCGACCATTTGTCGCTGCTAACATTCGGAGGTGGTCTGCAAGGTAATACTCTGCAAGCGCCCTCTGGCTTGGGTTGTCTCAGGATGAAGGGGTAACCTCCCTTAGTTCAGAGGGCCTTGTCATTTTCTTTGCTGTTTATATATTGGCTAATCTTTGTTCTGTATTTGATCTATATGTGTTGGAAGCAGTACTCTTTGTATAATATCCTTTTTGGTGAAAGGCATCCCCAGCAGCATTTACATCTTCTCTCAGCTGAATATTTGCCCTTGTTTAACTGGACTGTTGCCAGTAATTGGATTTTATTTTCATATGCTTCAGTCTGTTGGCTTAGCACTTTTTTTTTCGCTTTAATAAACTGAGCGTTTAAGTTCACTGATGGAGGGAGCGCAAAGACGGTGAAATGTTTAGAGATGGAGGCAAGTCAGAATTGGGTGAAGGAATCATGAAAAGTAATGGAGAATTTCAGTCAGAAATATTTCATTTTACTGTAGAATTTTACTATCTCAAAAATGTATTCAGTTGACTGACCCTTGAAAATGTGTTCAAAAATGGATTTAAGGAAAGAAAAGAAAAGAAAAGAAAGGTATTGTGAAGAAAATGTATTTCAAAAGAGCAGTGGTACTTGACATAAAGTGCATGCAAACTATTGTGCTGAGCCAACATTATTTAAAAGCGTGATCAATCACTACATGCTCAAAGTTGGATTCCAGTATTTCACAGCTCCACATTAATCCAGGTTTGTTCAGTTTTGACTCTTAACAGCTGCCCCAAATTGTTCATTGCATGCCTTATTGTAAAGTTAATATTCATACAATTTACTGTTGCTTGGTAAATACATGTATTCACTTACAGGTGCAGAATTATATAACTTTTCCCATGGTGGTTGTATCCATCCATATAGATGAGAATATGTGGGTGTGGGACTGGGGAGGGGGTGCCTGTTTGTGTACAAAGATTCCAAGTTTAGGCTAGCACATACCATGGATGAACTTGGGATATGAATGTGTATATATGTTATATTCTGGAAACTTACTTATGTATCTACTGACTTGACAGGTATGTGGTTATGAACCCACAAAGGTATTGGTCATATTTCTGCATCATATGTAGTTGGTGCTGGAATGAGGTAACAATATTGGAAGATTTCATTATCAGAAAATTATTCTGTTGTAATGTTTGATGAAACAGATAAACTGATGTGTTGACTTCAAAATCTTGATTTGCGTGTACTGTGATTTTGTTCTTTTGATAAAGTGTTCACACTCCCTTTGCCAACTCATTTCTTCAGACTACCCCAGCTGTATGTGACATAAAAGATGAAGGTTTTAAAATGTGACATGAAAGATACAGAAGGTTTTGTGACTTGTAGGCACTCAGGGATCCTTTCGAGTCTCTCGGGGCAACAATGTATTCTCCAGTTGGAGACATCCACCTCCTGAGCTGGAAGGTAACGCAGACCATGGTGTAGCATGGTGCGTTGTGCAGTGGTGCAGCGCCTGTAGTAACATGTGTGATGGGGCGTGGTGGTGCTCACTGGTGCATGTCACTCATTGACACAGCGTGCGTGTGGGAGCTCTTGACGTGGTAGTTATGGAGCCTTCTCCGCATGACCAGTGCTGTGTGTTCAATGTATAGAACAGCACTTGTTTGTACTTCCATTCTTAACTGTTGAAAAATGACAAGTAAGCTTATGAGCACCTGATTGTTTTAAACAGATGCTGACCCTACCAGTTGTATGGAATTGTATCAGCACCAACTTGAATGACAATTTAATATTCAGAGAACTTTTTTGTTTGTTTGATAACTTATCACACCATGATATTTCTCTTGATTTCTGTAAAGACTGGAATGTCTTGCAGAAGAAACTAGATGAAACACACAAATACAAGACTTTCTGCTTTGATAATTGGCATCCAGTAGGTAAAATTAATGACTCAGTTGTAGAATACAGCACATTTTTTGGTCATCCATAGTTCATATCCTTTATGCTGCTGTCAGCTTCACTGTTGTTAAAAGGAATAAGTACCTGTCTACAGTTGTGAAATCTTTACCTTTTAAAGTCCATGAAACCTTGGTTTTTTTTAAATTCTCAATATTTCATAGGAGGCGTTACATAACAGTTTGATATTTCACTTGACCATTTGTGTTTATGTGGCTAATATTGTTTTCGTTTACGGTTCTGCAGATAACAATTTGTACAGTAGACATCTTTGTCATCTCAAAGACTGTGCTACTGTTATATGCACTGGCTTCTGTTGACACACAGCAGGATAAAGTTTATGTCCGAAAATTGTCGGTCATGGATGGTTAATGTAGTTCTGAGAATTTTAAGTGGAAAAGATTTGTTGTGACCTTGGAGTAGTAGTATACACAGGATGAACTGGAAAATCACTTTTGATTCTCTGATAACCAGTATACACACATTATGTGTCTTGTTTTGCATGTTTCCTTTTGGTGTTACAAACAGAATAGAGAAATCTTTAAAAAAAAAAAAAAAGTGAAACATGAAATTGTGTTTATGTTTCCTATACCATCCACAGATCTTTGTTACTAGACAGATGGCATGAGGTAGCTGACCTTTTTATCCATGGACAGATGTTTCCAAACCTTGTTTTCTGTGCAGAGACCTTTCCACCCTGTAGCTCTAGAAAAGTGTGAAGTACTTGTGGGTTTGCAGTGTTTACAGTGTGTTTTACTTTGAATTTAATATAAAACCATAGCTTTGATTCTGAAAACATTTTTTACATACATGCAGACAGGCAAAATGTTTGCATACATACACAAACAAGATCTGGTTGCTTAGTGTTTACAGTTTTTAAAGTCTAAGCAGGTAATTACATTTATTTTGAAATCCAAGAACTTTTGACGAGCAGCATTTCTGCGTGCCGTGGAGATATATAAAGTTCTCTGCGCTTTCAGTCAATAAATATAGACTGAATTGAAATTCAGTGTACTATAGATACATTTCAACAAAATATTATCACAGAATTGCCTTTTGTTTTTCATTTTGGTGAACTTTTGCTAGGAGACTTGCTGGGAGAAAACCAAAGCAGAGCCTGTATCTTTTGTTCTATTGACTATTGCAGGACAAGGTGTCAGTCTACATTCACAAAATAATGATAAATTCCCATTAAAATTTCAATTCTTGTATTTTAATTGGAAACATTTTATCCATACCCAGTCCCATCTTCATTTGCAGGTTCCTCCATGTGCTAGTTTTAGGTATATGAGTTGAAATTTTGTCCCTTGTTTGTGACTGAGATAAGGATTAGAGGATTTTTTTTAAAAAGATCTTTTGATCACTTAGGCAGTACAGTTGGTGCAAGTCTGCATCTGCTAATTTGCTGTTTGGTGTTTTTGCTGGCTGGCTGTAGCTGATGACTTCATGCCACAGTCCCCTCTGTTTGGTAAACCGCTCTCCGAGCAACACGTGTACTTGCCCTATTATGAGGGCCAGAAAATGCAGATGCACACGCGTAAGTTCTTCGTTGTGCTGCATCGTCCCATTGCACCCTTGGACTGAATTGGTGTTGTGGCTTTGTCTTGCATTTATAGATGGTCCAGTATTTTGTTTCCTTCTGTTTTCAGCAATCGTAGGAGTTTCCTGGACTTGTGGGTGTGATGTGATTGCCATGTAACCTTTGGTTCAGCATTTCAGTTTGGTTGCTTCATTAAGTTTACCATTATGCATAGCTTTGGGGAGAAAATCTGGGGGGGGGGGGAGACATTTTTGCATCTCCTCTAAAGACAGTGTAAAGTGCATGTATATACATGTGAATAGAAAATGTCAGTAAACAGTTCTGTCTGTTGATGGATCTTGACCAGATTTGGACCATATGTCTGTCCCAGTGGATAGCCATGGGCATGTTTGTCTGAATGGGTATGACCATTCATAGTAATCAGAAATGTAAAAATGCTTTTGTAAAACGTAAGTGTGTTTTTCAAAAATCAAAATGTCAAATAGTTAGCTTAAGAGGGAGTGGGAAGATGCCAGTTAATTGATATTGGTCCAGTTTCAGTCACAATTATGCAAGAAGTGTTTGTAGGTTCAGGAGTAGGGAGAATTTGAACTCAGCTTGATCTTCATGTTTCTTTCTTTTAAAAAGTGCATCCTTGCTAGCATGATGACACCCATATTTATGGCCTGCATGAACAAAGTAACTGCTGGTATAATACTATGTGCTGTAACTATCCAGTTGCTCAAGTTGTTTCTTTTTGCCAAGTCTGAGATTTCTCAGTGCACTGGAACTCCTGATTATGCGATCTTCATTGTGGTTTCTTTTTCAAGGGCACGGAAATTGGATTACTCATTGTCTTTTATTTGATGATTTGCTCAAGGACATCGTCTTTTATTTGATAAATTTGCCCAAGGACATTTCAGTGAAGTCCTTGATATTTTCAAATGCAGTGTAATGAAAATGTGGCAAGTCGTTTATTTATTTATTTTATTTATTTGTTTCATTTTTGCTTCTTTTAATGGTTGGCAGCTTCAGTGTTTATTTGGTTAATGAGGTATCTCGATTTGGCTCCCTTTTGTTTGTTATTTTGTCCCATTAGTTTTGAAATTTACAACTGATAAAACGCATGCAGCAGTTTAACTAAATAATGACTGCCATTCTCATGTATTCACCTATGCATGTCCACGCTCTTCACTATTCCACTCTATAGATGATGGCAACTGTTTTCCCCCACATCTATAACTTGTCCAGCCAGTTGTACTTTAAGTAGGACATGAGTTAATGTTTTTTGTTTTTTTTTTGTTTTGGCTTTTGTTTTTGTTTCTATCCAGTCAATGAAAATCAAATGACAAATGTTTAAACATTTGTTTTTGCTCAAAACTGGAAGAGTTGTAAGTTTGATATAAACTTAATGGTGTATCATGAATGTTGATTGCTCTTCATTTTTCTTGAAAAATATATATACAAAAATATGCACCACACACAAATAGAACAAAACCACTCACTTTAAAACGCATAACGTTTTGCCCAACCAAGCCCTTGTCAAGTGTCACTCATAACGTTCGGCCACACTGGCCCTTGTCCCAAGTGACACTTGACAGGGCCGGTGTGGCCGAAACGTTGTGCGTTTTAAAGTGAGTGGTTTTGTCCTATTTGTGTGTGGTGCATAATTTTTGTATATATATTTTTCAAGAAAAATGAAGAGTATTTCCAACACCACAATGGCAAAGATATTCCATAATGTGAATTCTAAAAGAATGTTGATTGCTTAGATAAAAAACAAACAAACAAACAAACAAAAAAACCCACCCCAATGTGACAGTTTCAGGAAACGGATATAAAGATATTTATCTTAGTTGCATGACAGATGTATGTTGGCACTTTGCTATCCATGTTTTGTTTTCAGTGTGGGTAATATGCATGATGAATTATCCTTGACACTTTGACTGTAACACGTACACGTTTTTTTGTTTGCTTTTCTTTTTGATATTTGGATTGTTTTATTTAGTAACTTTTTTTTTTTTTTTTTTTAGATTTTCATTCGCATATTTAAGAACTGTACCATTTTAAAGAATATTTGTAGATTGTTTGCTCTTGTAATAATACCATATTATTTTATCAACAGCTCATATATTTACAGGGTCTTTAGTACTGGTAAATGAATGTTAAGTGTTAAAATTACTGGAATTAGAGTGTGTGTGTGTGTGTGTGTGTGTGTGTGTGTGTCGTGCGTGCGTGCGTGCGTGCGTGTGTGCATACAGGCATGTGTGTGTGTGTATGAGCATATGTGTTGATGATTGAAAAGAAAGACAGTTCCTCCTATTGTTTGTGTTAAACGTTTATTATGGATAACA
Source organism: Monoplex corrugatus (assembly GCA_030674185.1). NCBI lineage: Eukaryota > Metazoa > Mollusca > Gastropoda > Littorinimorpha > Ranellidae > Monoplex > Monoplex corrugatus. Next base: position 165,827,364 of record CM060305.1, read on the forward strand.
TTAATACTTGCACAATTTTCCATGAATAAATAAATAATTTATATCTGAATTTGTGGGACTTTGATATATTATTACGATTAATCTAGTACATGAATAGAGTGATGACAATCATTTCACTTTCAGCTACTGTAGGTAAAATCTAGTCATAAGTTATAAGTTACACTGTTTTCCATGTAATAATTTTGAATTCTTTTTTTGTTTAAGTTTTCATGTTAAAGAGGTTGCTTTTTCTTTGTGATGGAGCTGTGTTCACTTATGCCCTGTGTATGTTGTTATGGGTGTAACATGTAGTGTAGAAAGTATATAATTTGTATGTGCATTTTCTTATCTAAATCACCCATTATTGAAGTTATTGTTGTGAGATCACTGATTAATTTATCATAAAGAGCATTTATTTATCGTAAAAAGTATATAACACAGTATATATATATGAATATATGTATATGAATATGCACATATGTATCTTTTTTTTTTTATTATGTTTTTTTTTTGTGTGTGTGTTCTTTTTCTTAGTATAATTGTTGTTTGTGTTTTGTCACCAGAATCGGTTTACTGTTGTTCAAGGTTTAACGTGTCGTAGAAAGTGTTTACGAATTGTGCATGTATTAGAACCACCCTTGTTAACCCTTTGACTCCCGCACCTTATCCACCGACTGCAAAGACATAACCCTTTGATTCCCTCACCCTATCCACCAGCTTCTGGTAGGAAGCTGGTGGATAGGGTGAGGGAATCAAAGGGTTAAGTTTTTGCTTTGCTGCATGCAGCATGCTGGTGGGCAGGGAGCGGGAGTCAAAGGGTTAAGCAGACCTTTGTTGTGGAAGAATTAACGTGTTATAGAAGTTGTAACAATGTGTGTGTGTGTGTTTTCTCATCAGAGTCGCCCCGTTTATTGAAGCCTAGTAAGAGTGAGTAAAAAGCGTCACTTTTCCAGTACCCCAATGCTGTAGTGCATTCTGTGTATTGGGTCTTTGACTTGCTGTTGACCTGTTTCCTCTGGCTGCAGTAATTTGCTACATATTATGATTATTTGTAGATGGCATATGTTTGGGCACATCAGGTCTCTGGAATAATCACACGTTCCAGTCTGGCTTGGCAGTTTATACTTTGATTACAAGCCTTGCTTTAGTTTTTATTTGATTCTCTAAAGTACACTTTGTATATGGCATGCTGCCTTCTGTTGGTCAGAGATGATGCAGCTGAAAAATATTGGGGCTGGGTGGTCTGTTTTCTGCTCCTAATTTTCTTTTATTTATTAATTTGTTTGTTTATTTATTTATTTTATTCATTCATTTCATTCATTCATTTTTTTTTTTTTTTAATTTATTTATTATTTGTTTGTTTATTTGTTTCTTTTCCTTCTTTCCACTGTAGTATTATTACTATTCATTTGCAGCATCTGTTCATATTTTCTGCCTTGCACTTTACATACTCCATATTGCTTTTAAACAGGGTTGAAATGTCTTTGTTTATTAATGTATTTATTTTGTTTTTACCTGTAAGATATGGGACAGTTACTTATTTTTGCAAGTAAGATGTGGGATTGGTTTTTGTGTTACTTACTTTTTTTTTTTTTAGGGTTTCCTAAGCCTAACACATTGGTTTTGTGTCTGCCTGTTGATTTTGCTTGCTTGAAGTAGTACTTCATGATGACCATGTCTTTTGGTCATTACAGTTCTGCCATCCAGTAACATCATTGTCAAAGAGTCTGGGATTGTCCCTATTTCCAATCCTGGGCATGTTCCTCCGTTATCTGTTCTGCCATTTCAGTGGGAGAATATGCTAAGTGTTCTTTCTTTTCTTCTTTCTTTTCGTTAATTCTTCTTTGTTCCTTGGACTCCCGCACCCTATCCATCAAGTGCAAAAACTTCACCCTTTGACTCACTACCCAATCCACCAGCTTCCTGTAGGAAGCTAGTGGACAGGGTGAGGGAATCAAAGGGTTAAGTTTTTGCTTTGCTGGCATAGTTGGTAATGCAGGATGCTCGTGGACAGGGGGGTGGGAGTCAAAGGGTTAAATTAAGATGGTCTTTGTATGTGTTAAATTGTGCCTTTAGGGTTTTTTGTTTTGTTTTGTTTTTTTTGTTTTTTGTTTTGGTTATGGTTTGATTTATGTAAAATATGGATTTTAGAAAGTCATGGCAGGAGGTTCTTATTTGCGTAAGTTCAGATAAACATGATTCATTGTGGGGTTGGGAGTGGCGTTGGGAAGAGGGAGTAAACATTTACTGTTGATGAATTTTCAGATGTTTTGAGATCAAAGTGGGAGACAAGAAGTAAGCAATGTTTTTCTGAGTTTTAAGTTGATCAAATATTGTAAAGTTCAAATATTGCTAATCTGTTTTCAAGGTCACACTCCCAGAAGTATCAAAAGATGTTGGAAAAAGGAGTTTTCTGGTGTGAAACTGTGTGTGCGCGTGCGTGAGTGAGTGAGTGAGAGAGACAGAGGGAGTGTGTGCGTGTTTATGTGAATGTGAATCAGTGAGAGAGAGAGACAGAGAGAGCAGAGAGACAAAAAGAGAGAATGGACTTGTCAGTTACGAGCTATTTAAGAATGGACATTTACCAAATTTTGGAACACAGATCTACAGCTCTGCTCTAGCTGGTGACATGTCATGAATGCACAAGTATGCATGAACAAGACTTAATTTATTGGGTTATAGAAAATGGCAATAAGATGAGTTTGATAGGCATTTGCTACGTCCAGGATTAGGCAAGCTCTGTACAGTATGACATGTTGCTGTGGGGTGTGATTACTGTGTGTGTAGTTTGTGATCTTTTTCCCACGTTCTTGCTTTTACAACTTGTTTACAAATCTTTCACTTATCAGTTTTCTGTCAAGATCTTTTCAAACAACTAAGGGATGTTATTTTTTAAGGAGATGAAATATAAAGGTCTGTATGATGTAGCAAAGGTAGAATGCCCATCTTTCAATCTGACTGCAAAATTTTGGCATAGCTTGTAGGAAAAACAATGTGCATGTGGTCACATAATTGTTAATTGGTACAGACCTTGTTTAGGATTGGTGAAGTAAAAAAACAAGGAAAGATCTGACACAAAACACAGTTGGCCTCAATGTATTAAGTTCTCAGCCACCACCACTTAAGATCTGTGCATCTCTCCCCTCCCAGCCTTCCCATCATCTCAGGGTTATGGGGCAACCTTGCCACTTTGATTAATCATGGGTTTAGATGAAATCACTTTTAATTTAGAAATTAGTAATATCATCTGCTAACTTTTCTTCTTTTCATCTCGCTAACATGGATATGATTTATCACTTTTTGATCAGTCTTTAATTTTTCTGTGCTTCATAGAATTTTGGGCGGACTGTTTTTCTCTTCCTGTTACCCCTGACTTTTCATTTGTACTTTCTCTAGCCTCAAGGACGAAATTGGTATTTAGCTTTAAAGCAACAATAACAATGGTAACAACAACACATACACATAATCTTCTTTCTCTCTCTCTCTTCTCTCTCTCTCTCTCTGTCTCTCTCTCTCTCCTCTCCTCTCTCTCTGTCTCTCTCTCTCTCTCTCACTCTGTCTCTCTCTCTCACACACACACACATGCACACACTCACAATTACAACACAACACAACACAACACAACACACAACCACACACAGCACACACACACACACACGCACCAACACACACACACCACACACACACACAAACATTCTCAAAAGCATATTTTGTATACAGAACTTGTCAAATGTTGAGCTTGAAAGGATGTGACTTAGAATTGATTGGTACTGTGTGCATGTCTGTGGGTCAGAGGAATGTTGTGATGGTTCTGATTCAGTATGAGGATTTAAGACATATTTGTTGGACAGATTTAAGGGGGAAAAGGGCTATCAGGCAATGAAAATAAAAGAGAAAATGTAGAGCTCACAAGTTCTGACAGCAAACAGGTTTATCTCTATGATAAGTTTTTGGTGACCAGACAGATGTCAGATCACTAATGAAATGATGATGGAAGAAAACCCTGCACGTCAAATGATAGCAACAGTAAAAACTGTATGGAGGAAGTTCCAAGATGTCTCACCTAAGTGTAGCTTTTTCATGTGTATCATGTGCTGGTAGACAGCTAACTGATGCTCTGGTTTCTTTTCTGCTAATAGTATAAAACAAAGCAGTTTTATCTCTTTATTTATTGACTGGAGTGAAAGGTTTTGTGAGTTTCTGTTAAAGTGTCCGATTGTATTTAGAATATATCATTACTTTCATGTTTATTATTTTTGGAACCATTTTACTGCATGCAAATGAAATGAAAATAAGCTGGCTGATAACAATATCAAAAACTAGTTTGTAATGAACATACAAAAGATTGTAATGAGCAGTCAAGACAACGGTCAGAAGTTAGTAATGAACAGTCAAAACAAACACAGTACTTCCCCTGAATAATACAAAGTTTTCCACCCCAATTTGTATGTTTATTATTGTTGTTGTTTGTTTGTTTTTTGTTTTCTCATACACAACAAAACTGAACAGGAGCCCTGTTTGCCAAGGGCTTCACACTTTAAGAACATAGCGTTGCGTTCATTGATGTGTTGCATTTTATCAGTGTTTGACTTGAATTGAACAGGGTTGTTCAGATAATTGCTTCTTTATGTATTTATTTATGAAAAAAATACTATTTGATTATAGCATGCGCTAATTGGGATCTTTCTTGTTATATATCTTTTCATTGGCAATATATATTTTATTTTCTCTGGCACCACTATCAACATGCTTTTGAATACAGTATGTTGGAGGGGGAAAAACCAAAATACAACAAATTATGTTGTGTGTACATTTTGTTCACAGATGGCTTCTTTATCCAGTGTGTTGGTTTTTACTTTTAAAATTCCAAAATGATGTCACTACATGTAATAGTGATAACTCCCCTTGGTAAAACCTGCATGATGCCATTGCTTGAAAATATAATGTCTTAGAGAGTTATGAACTTCATTATGAAAGAGAACAATCAGCAGCCTACCAGAAGTATGTTATTTTTTATTCAGGGTCCTTCCTTGATCATAGTAGCTTTCAAATTTTGACATTAAAATATGTAAGGGAGCAGATATTCTTTAAAATTGTTTACAGAGAGGCTTTAGAATGCCTGTTTGCGTGGGTATGATTCTGAACATTTGCTATTGTTTGAATATGTCATATTCCTTGATAGCTATTTTTGATTTATTACAATTATTTTTGTTGGTATTGATGGTGTTGTTAAAATTCATATAACTATACTTGCAGTATTGAACTCTTGGATTTACTGAAGGAATGAAATATGTAATTGATAGATACCTAGTATGATAGTTTCTCTGTTATCGTCAATGTAACATAGATATGTTTGCCTTCTGTTTGGTCAAATATGAACTTACATGGTAAGAATTAAAGTCTATGTATGCTTTCTGATCAGTTAAACTGTCAAAATAACTGCCGGGAATGCCAATTTTGTGAACCAGTAAAATCTCCAAGCCGTAAAGTAGTTGTGATAACTCTTGACATTGTCATGGGAAGATCTTATGTCGTTAACACCATGTCATTGTGATATTTTCTGCAGTCTGCGGGGGAGGACATCGTTTCGTTGAAATGTGATTGATATGTTTTCTATGGTTTCCAGGAGAGGACAGCATTTCTTTGGACCGGGGTGGAAGCACATCCCCTCTGGACACATCTTTTGACAAGGTATGGCATGTGTTGCAGATGCTATGTTTTAGGTCTATCCCAACTAGAGCCTGTTTGTTATTATGAAAGGTTATTGGTTTCTCCGAAAACATAGACCTTGTGCTTTAACATTCTGTGCATTGTTGTAAATCAATAGTTGTAGGTGTGTGTGTGTGTGTCCTTTTTTTTGTTTTTTTTTTTTTTTTTTGTTCTTGTTCCTTTTTTAATTTCTTTCTCTGCAGTTGTTGTTGTTGGATTTTTAATGAAGGGTAAGGGGTAGGATTTTGCTAATTTCATTGATTTGGTTGAGTTTGTGTTTGTTATTTTGGTATGGTGTGATGTGGTGTGACCTTGATATTGTTTTCAAGAACAAGTAAACGACATGAGTTCTGTGTGCTGTTGATTGTTGTATTTGGTTTGGTTGGTTTTGTTTGGTGATTATTTGGCTTTTTAGTTTTGAATGATCAAGGCTCAGTCTCAAAGCCTTTATTTGATTGCCATAATGTAATATTTTACTAAGGTACCCAGTTTGCCAGACAAAAATGCACAATACAGAGACAGTATGAAGCAGTTTCCAACATTGAAAATTGAATTGTTCAGATACAAAACTAATGTAATTGGTAGGCTTGTTTCATTTAGTAATATTGTGTATTGACTCAAACATGTTTTTGGTTGAGTCATGTTTATCTTCTATGTTTTAACAGATGTATATCTTTGTGACTTCTTACTTCAATCAACATGATAATGGATTGGTCACCAAATCTGAGCAGTGCTCACTGTATGACTAAATCATATCATTTTTATATACCATAACCCTCAGACAACCACTCCTCTCTTTGATGACTCTTCTCTTAAAACACCAGTGTTTTTGTGGTGGTACTGTTTAACTCTCTTTTAACCCTTTGATGCCCTCATCCTGTCCACCAATAGCCTGCACTGTTGACCATGTGAGCAAAGCAAAAACTTAATGCTTTGACTCCATCACCCTATCCACCAGCTTCCTGCAGGAGAAAGCTGGTGGATAGGGTGACAGAGTCAAAGGGTTAAGTTTTTGCAGCTGGTTGATAGGGTGCAGGAGTCAAAGGGTTAAGAACTCTCACCAAATTATGTCATCTGACATGGTAAGGGTTAACAGTTTAACTTTTTAAAAAAAAATTTGTCCTGCATTTTTTCAGTTTAAAAATTTGTAAGTAAAAGAAAGCATTTCTTAACCATTTAAGATGTTTTGTACTGTTATAATGGCAGAAAAAAATTGCGGAGATTCTAGATATTATTAAAGTTCAGGTTCTGTCACTGTTCTGGTGAAAATAGAAGTTTAGATACATCCATGTACTGAATAATTTCCAGACTGGAAACAAAACAAGACAGTAAAAAGTCATGACTAGATTATGTATAAGTAAAAAGTCATGACTAGATTATGTATAAGTAAAAAGTCATGACTAATTATGTATAAGTAAAAAGTCATGACTAGATATGTATAAGTAAAAAGTCATGACTAGATTATGTATAAGTAAAAAGTCATGACTAGATTATAAGTAAAAAGTCATGACTAGATTATGTATAAGTAAAAAGTCATGACTAGATTATGTATAAGTAAAAAGTCATGACTAGATTATGTATAAGTAAAAAGTCATGACTAGATTATGTATAAGTAAAAAGTCATGACTAGATTATAAGTAAAAAGTCATGACTAGATTATGTATAAGTAAAAAGTCATGACTAGATTATGTATAAGTAATGTTGCGACAGACACATCAGCTAAAAGGTATTTTTCCAAGTCAGTTGTCATTAAACTAACAGATGATGAATCAAAACATTTCCCTTTTAAAATGAAACACGTACACATGCAATATTTACTGTTGGTGCACGTACATATTGTATAATTGTTGTGGCTTTTCAAACAAATAAGCATGACCACCACCACCACCCATCCACGCAAAGATGGATCATGGATCTTTTCTATAAAAATATATGGAAGGTTATTGGGAAATTTACTGTATCGTTGTAGTGAGCATAATTATGTTGTGTGTTCATAATGTGTGATCCCACTCAAAATATACAATTTGTAAAGAACACTTGATGAATGGACTGATCTGCATGTGAAGGCTTTGAGACTGTGGCTTTATGTTGCCACTTCCCTATTGACAACATGATCTTGCAGAATTGTGGAGCAGTTTAGTTTTGTTATGCTTAAGTCTTTCTTACGTAGTTGTCACTTCAGTTGATTGTTGTAAAATCTAAACATGTTTGCTTTTCATCTGTTGAGTGAGTTGCTGAAATGTCTACTTGGAAACATGGGTTCTAGTTTACTTTACTTTTTTTTAAAGTTTACTTTACTTTTTTTAAATCCGCTTTATTGTTTTTAAAATCTATATTCATATTTATTACCTGAGAAAATGTGACACTCATTGCACGATGTGTGAACCTTGAAGCGTAATACAGCTTTGTCTCCCTTTGTTTTGTTTATGCTTACCTCTGGTTTGTTTGTTTCTTTTCTTTTTTTTTTCTTTTTTTTTTCTGTGCTGTCATGGCATTGTGCCAGGATGTTGTCTATCGCTACCCCGCTTCTGACCAGCGGGAGCTCTCTCACCGTGGTCGTCAAGTTAGTGAGATTGGAGCAGCCATGCATTATCCTTCCTACCTAGACAGCGCCCCCGACTATGAGGCAGAGATGAGATATTACCAGGGCGATACACTTTCGCCCAAAGACAAGGTAACATTGTGTTTTAATGTAGCCAGTGTACAGTCTCTGCCACCCAGAAACAAGAGTATTTTTGAAAGAAAATAGATTTTGGGGTGGGTAGGGTGGGGAGGGAGAAGAACATAATGTCAAAAGAATAAAAATGAAATGTTTGCTTTGTGTTCATCAGAAGGCACAAGAAAGCTGACATCATACATTAAAACAGCATGTACCAGTATTAACTGACCATTCCTAAATGATGTTACTGATTGCTATTGTTCTATACATAACATACTCTTGTTTTCATGCACATATAAACTGCATTGCAGTATCCAAACAGAATTGAGAATAATTGAAAGTCAGCCATTGAGTAGAACTCCTTCTGGAAAACAAAAAATAAGATTGATTAAAATAAGTCTGCTCTAAGATAGGTTAAAAGTCAGCTCAGTGGGTAAAAAGTGTGATTAAAATAAGTCTGCTCTAAGATAGGTTAAAAGTCAGCTCAGTGGGGAAAAGTGTGATTAAAATAAGTCTGCTCTAAGATAGGTTAAAAGTCAGCTCAGTGGGTAAAAAGTGTGATTAAAATAAGTCTGCTCTAAGATAGGTTAAAAGTCAGCTCAGTGGGGAAAAAGTGTGATTAAAATAAGTCTGCTCTAAGATAGGTTAAAAGTCAGCTCAGTGGGTAAAAAGTGTGATTAAAATAAGTCTGCTCTAAGATAGGTTAAAAGTCAGCTCAGTGGGGAAAAAGTGTGATTAAAATAAGTCTGCTCTAAGATAGGTTAAAAGTCAGCTCAGTGGGGAAAAAGTGTGATTAAAATAAGTCTGCTCTAAGATAGGTTAAAAGTCAGCTCAGTGGGGAAAAAATGTGATTAAAATAAGTCTGCTCTAAGATAGGTTAAAAGTCAGCTCAGTGGGTAAAAAGTGATTAAAATAAGTCTGCTCTAAGATAGGTTAAAGTCAGCTCAGTGGGTAAAAAGTGATTAAAATAAGTCTGCTCACAAGGTGAAAAACGTATGTTATGTATCAGGTTCTTTGTTCATCGGAAGGATGTGTTCTTCAGAAGATATAAATGGGCTTGATCAATTGATATGGCCATGGGGATGTGGAGTACACACATTTTTGTCCCTTGAGAATAATCTAAAAAATGTGAAAATGCATAGAGATAAGGAGGTCTGAAAGAGGCATCAATGTTTTAGGCTTGTGGCATGCAGAATAGTTCATCCTGTTGCATGCTGTTGCATAGTTATCTGTCCTTGCAACCACAAATAATATGTCAACAAACATTAGTAAACAACCTGTTGCATGAAATACAGGGGCATTTGTTCTTTAGTGTGTGCTGAGTACAAGCTTGTGAATAAATATCAACATTTATTAACAGTATTGTTGCACGTTGTATGTCTGTGTTAGATATACAAGGTGTGCATTATATGAACTTTGCAAACAAATTGATTTGTGTAGTGAATGACATCAAAATAATCCAAATGGTAGATTTTGCCATAAATATAATGTTGATTATTTAAACCATTTTGTTTGTACATTACTGATTTATTACATGTGAACTGTCTTTTGTTGTGTATGGTTGGCTTTGTTTGTTTGTTTTCTTTTTGTTGTTGTTCTTGTTGTTGTCATTTGGATTTGCTTTCTCTGTGTGTTTTTGTCTGTTGACTTCCTGTAGGTATTATAATTATTACTTGTCTGTTTTCTTTGCAGAATTTATGTATTGATTTGTCTTGATGTGATCTTGATTTGATTCCCTGTGCTTTTATTTCTAGATATAATTTCTCTCACTGTTACCTGTTGTAAATGTATAATCACATTTCTTTTTCAGTGGTTTTTATTCTTTTCACCGGTTAGCAAACAAGATAGCACTTTATTGTTTGTTTCTTTCTTTGTTCGCCTTTCTTTTTTCTTTTCCTTTTTTCTTGGAGCAGTCTTGGAGTCATCTCATTCTGCCCAAAACTATCGTGACCTAATTTCCATTGTGGTAAATGCTGAATGTTGGAATATATCTTGAACAGATTTCTGAATCAGACAGGCTAAAACTTGATATTTTCTGTGAGTAATTTTTAAGCTGAACCAGCTGTACAGAAAAAGTGGTAATCAATGAAGACATTCTTAAAATTTTTGCTTGATTGGCTAACAAACATTGATAAAATCGTTAGCTTTTATTCAGTAGGGAGTCTGCATGTGTATCTGCAAAGACCACATTTATGAGAATAAAATGGTTGATATATGCGGTATATCCGATAAGAGTCAGAAATCCAGCAGGTCTGGTTTCCAACGAATTTCACGTAATAAATCTTTTTGGTTGGTTGTTAGTTTTTTTGTTTTTTGTTTTGTTTTTGTTTTTGTTTCAGTTCTGATTACAAAACTTTTTATCTGAAAACTGAATTATCATCATAGTTCTCCCAATTTTTATGCTCTTGAATTTTAACCACCCGTAGCTTTCCCTGTCATCTTCAATTCCCCCTTCTCCCCATACCTGAGACAGACAGGATGCAACTTGACATCCTTCACCCAGAGTGCTCCAAGAAAAAAAAAAAGTTGTGATCGCATGCTTCTTTTGTTGACATTGATGGTTTATTGTTTTTGTTTGGGTTTTTTTTTTTTTTTTTTTTTTTTTGCTTTTTGTTTCTCTTCTGTTTTTGTGTTGGCTTCGTCGTTTGCCTCCACACATCAGGAGGTTTCCAAGTCTCGCAATGACAGTGTTTTTGGCGATGGCTATTCTACACTGGGCCGGGACTCGGTCACCATGTCTCAGCCCCTTCGTTCAGTGGAAGACAGCATAGGCGATTATGATCATGATGATGAGTTGAAATATGTGTCAGACGATGCTGTCTTGAAGAAGGTAACCGTTCAGACATTTGGCATTCAGTTGATTTTCTTTCTTTTTTGTTTTGTTTCGTTTTGTTTTTGTTTGAATTGTGGACATGAAGGAAAGTTGGGATGTCTGGATTAGACTCGTTGCATGTGTAGTTCCAGAGAATTATGCATCTTGTTTTGCATGCTGAAAGCCAAAAAATTAGAGAAGCTGTGTAAAGCATACAGGTGTGAGAATATTGCTGTAAGATTTACTTGAATATAGGAAGAAGCTGGGAAGCTAGTTTGAGCTTTAGCATGAACAAACAATCTGAGTTAGATTAGGATGCATCTTTTGTGCTGGAATGTAAGCATGCGTGCATGCATGCATGTTGTGTGTGTGTATGTGTGTGGTGTGTGTGTGTGGTGTGTGTGTGTGTGTGTGTGTGTGTGTGTGTGTGTGTGTGTGTGTGTGTGTGTGTGTGTTTTTTGCACTGTGTGTTTATTTTGTGTGTTTGTATAAAAGAAAGAGCGTAGAGAGAAGGAAATTTATTGTGGAACTCGGTTTTAATGAATGTCAGAAATGATTTGTAATTCAGAACTATTCATTAGTGCTTTCTCTGTCACTGTATCTCTCTGTTTCTCTCTTTCTCTCTCTCCACACACACACACACACAACAACACACACACACACACACACACACACACACACACACACACACACACACACACCACACACACACACACACACACACACACACACACACACACACTGCACGCACACAGGTACATCAAATCATGCAACAGTTACACAGTGTTACTATGCTCACTAATCTTATTGTAGAATCTGCTCCCCCTCTCCCCCCCTAAATGTTACGTTATATGTTGGGCTTTTATAAGATTGGCTCAGTTTGGTAATTTGTATTAGAAATGAAGATTGGCTTTAGTTGGTAATTTGTGTTTAAAATATGCCCTTTTATTTACTTTTCTCTGTGTAAAAAGTTATGTATTTGATTTTTATTTATGAATGTAAATGCTTCATTGGTTTTATATTTTGATTCAGTGATGTCATTCCGCTGCCTTGTTGCATGTTTTCTGTTTGTTCTCCCTGTTTTGTTGTAGCAACCACAGCCTGTCTTAACAGCGGAGCTATACCCCACACAGGCTAGTAAGTTTGGGGCAGTTGAGCGCAGTGCCCCATTGTGGCGAGACTCAGCAGCAAGCATCGAATCAGCAACAGGTGTTTACCCTGAGCCAGTCACGGCTGCCTCCTACTCTGATTCAGCTGCTGTGGACCCACATCAGAAGTACATGGCACAACTGAACAATCAGCCCAAAGCCCGTCGGCCTGAGCAAATCACTTCCGAATCCTTCGCTGGCACAAAGAAGCCTTTTGATCCAGAACCAATCACCACTGAGGCTTACAGTGGCTCAGGAAAACCCTTTCGCCCAGAGCCAGGAACGGAGTATTACAGTGGCTTAGGAAAACACTCTCATCCTGAGCCGGGAGCAGATGATTCTTACGGTGTCTCAGGAAAACGCTTTCGTCCTGAGCCAGGAGCAGACGAGTCCTACAATGGTTCAGGGAAACCCTTTCACCCTGAGACTGTCGGCCAACAGCCTGAGAAATTCGCTGCTGAATCCTTTGCTGGTACAAAACAGCCATTTTACTCAGAGCCAGTCGCTGCTGAGGCTTACAGTGGATCAGGAAAGCTCGCTTTTGCTGAACCAGGAGCGGAAGAGTTTTATAATGGCTCAGGAAAACCCTTTCGTTCTGAGCCAGGAGCTGATGATTCCTACAGTGGCTCAGGAAAACCTTTTCATTCTGAGCCAGGAGCCGATGATTCCTACAGTGGCTCAGGAAAACCCTTTCATTCTGAACCAGGAGCCGATGATTCCTACAATGGCTCAGGAAAACCTTTTCATTCTGAACCAGGGGCCGATGATTCCTACCGTGGCTCAGGAAAACCCTTTCGTTCTGAGCCAGGAGCCGATGATTCCTATCGTGGCTCAGGAAAACCCTTTCGTTCTGAGCCAGGAGCCGATGATTCCTACCGTGGCTCAGGAAAACCCTTTCATTCTGGAAACCCAAGGAGCCGATGATTCCTACCGTGGCTCAGGAAAACCTTTTCATTCTGAACCAGGAGCCGATGATTCCTACCGTGGCTCAGGAAAACCCTTTTTGTTCTGAGCCAGGAGCCGATGATTCCTACCGTGGCTCAGGAAAACCCTTTCGTTCTGAGCCAGGAGCGATGATTCCTACCGTGGCTCAGGAAAACCTTTTCGTTCTGAGCCAGGAGCCAATGATTCCTACCGTGGCTCAGGAAAACCCTTTTGTTCTGAGCCAGGAGCAGATGATTCTTACAGTGGCTCAGGAAAACCCTTTCGTTCTGAGCCAGGAGCCGATGATTCCTACAGTAGCTTAGGAAAACCTTTTCAATCTGAGCCGATTACTGTGGAGGGTTATGATGGCACAGGAAAACCATTGCGTTCTGAGCCAGGAGCAGAAGCTTTTGGTGGCCCAGGAAAACCGTTTCGTCCTAAGCCAGCTGAAACAGAGTTCTATGGTGGCTCGGGAAAACCCTATCATCCTGAGCAGCTTACCATGCAGTTGCAACCTGATCCAATCACTATGCAGGCCTATAATGGTTCCCCAAAAGCTTCAGCATACAAGCCCAGTGCATCAGATCCATACAGTGGCACAGCAAAGCCATCCCATCCTGATCCTGCTGTGGCGTATCAGGGCAGGGCAGCTAAACCTTCAGGCTTCGATATGAATGATGGTGTCCCCCTGATGAAGTCCACAGCGTCAGCACCTTTGGGTTCCCGGCCACCGACAGTTGAGTCCTACAGTGGTTCAGCAGTGCCCATTCAGCCAGGGCTGATGGACACGACACCCTCTTCAACTGGTTCTGCACCTGAGTGGCCCAGAGTTGTGTACGCTGGCACACGTACTGGTTCAGGTTCTGGAAGCGTGGATGCAGACAGTATGCAAATGCTGCCTGATGATTCTGTGCCCGTCACCCCAGTAGCTTTCACGAATGTGGAACCAACACCCCTATCGGCAGCTGAATTGAGAAATATTGAGCTGATCACAGCATCGGGACCAGAATACAGGAACATTGACCTGACACCCTTTGCGGCCAGCCAGGGAATAACACCAAAACAAGTAATCTTTTTTGAGGATGGTTCCAGACGCTTTTTACTACCAATCATCCTAACTGCTGCTTGGCTGTATAGTAGTTACACGGTATAGCTTGACACCTGCTTAATTCAGCGTGTTGGGATCTTCTGTTCCTCACCATTCTCCTGCTTTGTCCATTGCTTTCCTTTGCTTCGGCTTGAACAGACTTTGATTCTTGTCACATGCGTGACAGACAAGATAAAGAAGCAGTATGGAATTGACGGATGGGGAAATGGTTCCACTGTATTTTCTTGTATGAGCACCATGAGGAGTGTTCCATTAACACTAGTGTTGTTACTAATACTATTTGTTGATGGTCCTTTACGTTTATGACTGTTTGGTTTAAACTTTTTGGCCATTTGTCAAAACTAGTTTAATTTAGAGCTTACTGATGAAAATGTGGCTACATGTATCCTGTACTCTCAAAGCTTTGAACAGAACCTGAGACTGCAGTGTTTCAGAGTGGGTTTTTGTTTAGTTGTTTGCTTTTTGCTGAGTTTTATTGCTCATCCTCATACATAGCTGTGCTGCAGTCCTGAAATAGTTCTATGTAGTTAGTATTTCTGCTTATCATTAGTATGTAACAGTAACAATAGCTAGACAGTATCAAAATTAGCACAGCTGTCTTTTTAGAGCTGTCGTCAGTTTTGTAACATTAGGTTTGCTTATTATAAATGTCAAGGGTGTGGAGGATCTGAGGCATTGTGTATAACAAAATGGAGCCTTTTTCTTTTAATGATAAAACACCATTCAAACAGTTGCTTGTTTTATTTGATTTGCCCATGATGAATATGTCTGTTTGCTTCTGCATCTGACGCTGACCAGCTGAACTGAATTACCCGATTCCTTTACTTTAGAAATGGACAAAGATCCCAGTGTTTGATTTTTATCATAAGAGGTGTCTCTATAATCAGATCCTGTGGTTAATGTAAGCTTGCATTACTCAGCATTCCTGGTATGAGTATTGTTGTCATTGAATGCTTTTCATTATTTGTTTTGATTTTGGGTCTCCTTGGTGTTGTGTCCATATTTATTTTTTTGTTCCCCTCCCTTCCGTGCACATGAATTTGGTAACCCCTCCTTTGTGTTAATTTTGGTTTATGTTTTGGGTGTACTAGTATGTCTTTGCCTGAGTTTTCCATTTATTTTCAGTTTTATTTTCTTTAATTTATTTGTTGAACAAGATGGAAAAATTAATGTGGTTTTGGGATAGTAAGAAATTAGCATGAACTAAAATGGGCAATGGATAACACAAAAGCAGAATTCCAACCCATCCCCCCCCCCCCCCTCTAAATGTGTCACTTGTACTCATGTCCATTAGACTAGAGACAGCTTATATGTGACTAGCAGTGAAGAGGGTGAAGGGACAATAAAGGTGTAAAGTTAATAATCAGGTTTTTTTGTTGTTGTTATTATTGCAATTAATAATTACTTTTCTTCTGAGTAAATATGTTGATGTTTATTAGATTTTTTCATGTGTATCTTCATTTTCTTTGGATAGATTTCAGAAGTGTGATGTGGTTTTCCATTGAGCAGAACATGCTTTTGCATTTCAATACTCTTTTTTTTTTTAACAGCTTACGCTTTTAAAAGCTCTCAGTAGTATTATCTTTTTAGTTAAAACATGTTTACTTTAAATACCTATAGTTTCTAAGCGCTTTATCCTTTCCCATCCCTATGCCCCTTACCCTGAACCTTTTCAGCGTTTAAAAATTTTTTTTTGAAAAATATATAAAAATAAAAAAAGACGAGAAGTGGGTTTGGGGATGGTTGGTCACCTTTCCTAAGCTGGCTATGATATATTCAGTAAATTTGGTTGCAGGTCAAGTTATGAGTGCATTAGTTTATATGAGCAAAATGATCTGTTTGAAGGATAAATGCTATCACGAATAAAGAGAAATTCTCCTTTTCCTCCAGAGTATTTCTGGGTGCTTTTTTAAATGTTTTACATTACGTGACTTTGGTTATATGATTCCTTAGAGTCACTTTGTGTAAACTTGAGTATGACTTATTTTCATGGTAGCAGGTATGTAGAAAATGTTGAAATCTGCCAGAAAATGGAGAGTATTACAGCTTTCTTATTTTGTTTAATATTACTTTTATATCACTTCCTCATAACACACACACACACACACACACTCTCTCTCTCTCTCTCTCTCTCTCTCTCTCTCTCTCTCTCTCTCTCTCTCACACACACACACACACACACACACACACTCACAGATATGAAAAAAATATATATGCTATAACTTTTGATTTGTTTGAATATACAGACTATAAAGGTTTCTTTATATACTTTCTTATGTACCTGATACGTTTTAAGTTGGGTTTATTTGATTTTGGATCATATACATGTGAGGTATACTTTCTTTCAGTAGCAATATTAGTGGTGTCATTATTGATTCTTGGTGTTAAGTTGCATGTGAAGTGAATTATTAGTGCTTCTACGAATGTAGACTAGTGTGTGAAATATCTGTTGCTGTATCAGTCACAGATTCTGTTTGTTAAGTTTCAGCAGTATTTTCTTTTTGCATTGATTGTTTTTTCTTTGAAAAACACAGGTGATTCACATGAAATTCCAAACAAATTTCCTTATCCTTGAACTTGTTTAATATGTAAAGTGAACGAGTTTAAGGAAATTCAGTCTTTAGTTAATGGGTCAGGTTCACTAATGTAAAAGAATTAAAACATACTTTCCTGCAAGATGTGTATTGTATGTTGAGTGTCATCAGTTTTTGTGATAAAGGGTAATTTTTAACCCTGTTGTAACCTGTTTTTCTCTAGGACTACATGGAAGCTCAGATGGTGAGCCAGTCGTTCACACAGTCCTACAGTGCTGCCCCACCCCGGGTGGATGGGCGTGTGCCCGGCAGTGGAGACCCCCAGCGCTTTTCCTCTTACAGTGGCTCCTCTTTCAGCACCACCTTTGATCCTGACAACGTTCCTGTGGACCGCTCCCCTGTCTACTCTGGGTGAGTGTTGTAACATTGTGCTACAGGAGTGTGTGTGTGGTTGGTTGTATTTGTAAGAAGTGTCACATAGGACTTACAGTCTGGTTGAGCCCCACCTTTCAGACTCATTGCGTAGGTTTAAGTCCGGCTCAAGATGAACTTTGCATCTGTGGCAACTAGTCCCATACATGTTAGTCACTGTTTGAGCCACTCCATTGTAATATACCTGTCATACTGTAGTGTCAGACCAAAAAATGTGTTGTAAAGAAAAAAAGATTTTTTTTGTTCTTGAAAAAACAGTGTACTATGTTCTTTACGTGTATTAAAGATTAAAAACCTCTACATTTGGACAGAGTGAGAATCAGATGATATTCGATATTGTCTGCGAATTCACAACACAAGCTTGCCCCAGCTGTGCAGAAATGTTGCAGATGTGTTTTTGATGCAATTTTCTGATTTTCTGTAGCGTTTTTGTTTGTATGCCGTAATACCAGGAAAGCAATGGAAAAATGTAGGAATTACAGGCAAACCGTACAACTAGACATGAATTCAGTCCATTCTAACGTTGATGGGTACCTGACCTAGTTTAGAGTTGTGTTAGTTAAAGCAGTGAGGGAGACGATACAAATGTTGCTCTCATTATGCTCACTTCATGAAAAGTTGAAGTCTGTATGATCTCAGTTCCCTGCAGTTCAGGGTTATGGGTAATCTATACTGTTACCTCCCGTGTGTGGATTGTGGGTGTGAGGCTTTGAACAGAGTAGAACAGAATTTTATTTAAACCCAGCTGATAGACTAGCCTGAAGTTACCTTTCTGTTTCACATAGTATTGCTTAGTTCATGATCAAAAATGGGTGCAAATATTAAGTATATTGTACAAGGGAAATGTAAAAAATTAATATACTTTGAAAAAATATGTCTGGGTAGCAAGAAGATATAACTGATGGAGCAATACCTCATTTTGGTTGATTGGTTGGTTAGTTGGTTGGATGACTGGCTAAGTGGTTGATTTTCCACTTTTTTGTATTTTGTTTTCTGTCTTTTTCAGTTGTTGTTTGTAGACTTTTTTTGTCAGATGGTTTATTTTGATCAAGTGTTTATACTTAGGAAAGTGTTTACTTAAACTATGTGGGATTTGGAGAGGGTGGTTGGAATGGGGATGGCGGGGATAGACATTTGTTGACATCTTATTCAGTAAGAGTGCAGAAATCTGTTCTCCTGTTTCTCATGGTTTGATGTGATTTCATTGTATTTTGTTCTGTACCCTTATAAGCAAACTGAAATGGAAAAGGTAACTCGGTGTTGTCTATAAGGTTATCACTGGTGTTTTGTCATTTGATTGAATTTGATGTTCACATCTTGGGGTACTGCTTCTTTTGTCAGGATCATTGGTTATTTATTCATTGTTGTGTATTCAAGTGCTTATGTGTCATGGTGCTGGTTCCCAGTGACTTTAGCTCTGTCTCTCTCTGTCTCTGTCTCTCTCTCTCTCTCTTTTCTTGTTCTTGTATATCAAATGCATCTGTGTGGTGGTATTTATTTATCATTTGTACTTTGTTCTCTGGTCTTTGCATGTATGACACACTCTGAAAAAAAAAGATCAAATATTGTGACAGTAATACATTGTTTGTTTTTAGGATTTGGTGATATTATTTCATACTGGGAAAAATTTCATGGAAACTGAAATGGAAGTGTAATAAAGAAAGATTATAAGGAATTTTGGGAAGGATTATGTGGCCATTCATGCTCAACTCCCATTTTACTCATGTTTTAACTCAGTTCACAAGAGATAAGGAAGAGGAAATGTGGGTGACATGACATTTGGTAGAAAGAAACTCTAGGGAGAGCTAGACAACAGAAGGTCTTCAGAGAAGTAACCCCCTTTAGACAAGTGTTTCGGCCCTGAATTCCTTACACTCTCGGGGGGCCGGGCCACATCCAGGTCATGACTCCTGGATGCCCTTCTGCTGTTGTCTATTTTTTTTTTTTTTTTTTTTTTTTTCCCCACGCCGGGGATCGAACCTGGGCGATTCTGCGCTTCAGAACTGCGGTACACGGTTTTACCAATGTGCTAACGGGGCACACATCATCTGTAGGGAATTTAATCCTTATGAAGTTCACTTTTTTGGTTCCTCCTTGCCCAGATCCAGCTTGAGCTCCTTTCTGCTGCCTCTGCCATCGCTTTAAGGGCTCTAGTCCTCTTCTTCCCAGAAATGGCGAGTTGTTTCATGAGATCATAAGCGGAGGTGCCCACAAACCCTCTTGCCCCGACCTCTATGGCGAAGATTTTGACCCGCAGACCTGCTTTCTTCAGGGTGCTGGCAAGACCGGCGTATTTTTCGGTCTTGTAGATATGTGCTTCTTCCATTCTGCTTTCGTATGGCACAGTGAGTTCTATCAGAATCACTTGTTTCGAGGAGTCAGAGTGGAGAGCGATGTCTGGTCTCATGCCTGTCTTGCTGATGACATCTGGGTAATTTCTCCACTCTGGGAGGTCTGCTGTACACTCCCAGTCGACTGCTCCATCCAGAAGGCCCTTTGGCAATGTGCTGGTTGTCATAGCACTTTCGGGCCAGACCTGTTTCCCTCCTGCTTTGTAGAACGTTGTCATAGCAATTGGTGCGTTTGGGGTCATGGTTTTTTCGCTAACCACATCTGTGATCACTTTCAGAACTTGGTTGTGCCTCCATGTATACCTTCCTTGGGCTAGCGCTACTTTGCAAGAGCTTAGGACATGTTCCACTGTTTGTTTCTTCTGACAGAGCGGACATGCTGGGTCGTCTGCTTTCCCCCATTTCACTAAGTTTGCATTCGAGGGGAGCAGGTCATATACAGATCTGAGGAGGAAGCTTATCCTTAGAGGAGCCATGTGCCACATATCGTTCCAGCTGAGACTTCTTTGGAGTGCACTGTCCCATGTTGTCCATTGCCCCTGTTGACCTTGCTGGACTGCCTTCTGCACTCTTTTGACATCTTCTTCTTCCTTCAACTCCTGTATGATCATGTCTCTTTTTTCCTTCCCTTTGGCTTTGGACCACCACTGCATTTTTGTTGCTCCCAGTCCCTGTCTGTTGGTTTGCGTGTGTCCAATTATTTCTTTGATGCTGAGGTTTCTCTTGGCATTGTTTACAGCCTCTTGGACTTTCCACTTTCTGCCAGTTCTCAGCTTTGGATGAACTGATCTCACGATATTGTCTTCCGATTCCTCCAGCATGCTCAACAGTCTTGCTTTTCCAACTTTGTATTCCTCCACTATGGATTTGAGAGGTAGCTTCAGCATTGCTTGACGACAGTAGAATGCAACATCAGTGAGACCAGGTGGGACACCGAGCCATTTTCTTGTGTATTTGTTGATTTTGGCTTCCATTGCTTCCACTGTGCTGGTGCAAATGTCATAGATTAGCAGTGGCCACAGCAGCTTTGGTATCAGCATGAACTGTAGACACCAGACTTTGTATTTGCCTGGCAGTCCGCAGTTATCTATTTTCTTCAGGCCTTCTTCTGCTGTTTGCTTGGTTTCACATCCCCTTTGTGTGTCTTTCAGGGAGTCATCATACCATCTTCCGAGACTTTTTACTGGCTCTTCTGTGACAGTGGGGATGGCTTGGTTGGCTACCATGAATTTGACTGAATCTGCCACTTTTCCTTTTCGCAGTGAGAGACTTCGGGATTTCTTAGGTTTGAACCTCATTCTTGAAGAGGCCACCAGCTCATCCAGCTGCTTTAAGATTTGGTGTGTCTCTTCCTCATCCGTGGACAAGACTGTTGTGTCATCCATGAAAGCTTTCAGAGGAGGCATCTGGTATCCATCTCCCAGATTCACTGGATCTGAACTCTTCATTGCAGCTTTCAAGATGACTTCCATTGCCAACACGAACAGTATGGGAGAGATTGCACAGCCCATTGCAATGCCCACCTCTAGGTCTATCCAGTCCGTGGTGTATTCTTTGGTAGAGAACCGCATTGAGAACCCTTGGAAATACTTCCTCAGCATTGTTCGGATGTTTTCTGGGATGTGATACATTTCAAGAGCCAGCTGGATCATATCGTGTGGAACTGATCCATATGCATTCGCCAGATCAAGCCAAACTACGTCAATGTCTCTCTTCTCTGTTCTTGCTTTTTGGATGGCATCCCAAATCAACGTGGCATGTTCCAAGCATCCAGGCATTCCTGGTATGCCTCCCTTTTGGACTGACATATCCAGATACTTGTTTTCAGTCAGGTATTTTGTCAATCTTGCTGCCATAACAGAGAAGAAGATTTTCCCCTCGACGTTCAGAAGTGATATTGGCCTGAACTGATTGATGCTGCTGGAGTTCTGCTCCTTCGGAATGTACACTCCTTCAGCTCTCATCCATTGGTCGCTGATCTTCTGGTTCCTCCATGCTGATCGAATCATCTTGTGGAGCCACTCGAGCACTTTTGGGCATTTCTTGTAGAGCAGGTATGGTATTCCGTTTGGTCCAGGTGCTGACTTGGCTCTGGCTTTCTTTACTACGTTCTTCACTTCATCCAGTGTTGGTGGTTTGTTATTGAATTTTCCTTCTGGCGCTGCAGGCCAAACCAGATTCTGGATTTCAAGTGGTGCCTCGCGCCGAGAATCGGAATATGTTTCCCTGAGATGCTGCTCTAGGGTTTCCTTGCCCACTGTGAGAGTCCCTGATTTGGGTTGTTCAAACAGCTTTCTTGAAAAGTCAAAGGGATCTTTGAAGAAACGATCTTGAGTCTTCTTCTTTTTGCTCTTTCTTCGCCTTGCTGATTCCACTTTGCTGAGAGCATTGTGTTTGGCCTTCAGATCTTTCCAGAGTTCCAGGAGCCCTTGCTTCTCGAATTCTGAGGCAGTTTTCATTCGCTTTTTAAGCTTCCTTTTCTCCCTCCGGATGCTCTCCATCTGTTGCTGTCTTCTGGATTTCTGGGGAGGCGTTTTTGTCTTTGGCTGCTTCACTCCATAAGTGTCCCTGCAGATAGAGTATATGATGTCTCCGTATGTGTCAAGTTTGTGTTCCAGCGTACTGTTCCCTATTAGCGCATTCAGCTTAAGGACAAGTTCCTCATCTAATTTCTCCCATTGTTCTTTTGCACCGGCAGGCGGCAAATTGAGTTTTCCACGTTTGGCGTTAAGAGCTTGTGCAAAATCCGCATCAGAACCGTCAGCGTGGATGTCCTTGGCACTATGGTTTAATTCCTGGCCTTGGTCATCCAACGTCTCACCTGCTATCGCAGTGCGCTGCTGCTGGTTCGTATGTGTCTTCAAACAGCCCATTTTTGTCCTGTGGATCTTCATGCCGCGTTTGGTGGTGAATCTCCTTCCACACGCACACGGAAATTCCAACTGGTCATTAATCATGGTCCGTTGTGCGTTTCCAGTCGTGATGGAGTCAGTGCCGATGGATTCATCATTCTCTCCCCCTTTCGGTGAATCCTGGGAGCATCTTTCATTTGAAAAACTCGTGGCATGTTATCAAAGGCAAGGTGGGAAGCCAACCCACAAAGCCCGCAGATCTAGTCTTTCCCAGTGTCCTTCGGTCTTTCCCGAATGTCCTCCGAACTATTCCCGGAAGTCAATGGACTGACCATGTGCAGGTAGAAAGAAACTCTAGGGAGAGCTAGACAACAGAAGGTCTTCAGAGAAGTAACCCCCTTTAGACAAGTGTTTCGGCCCTGAATTCCTTACACTCTCGGGGGCCGGGCCACATCCAGGTCATGACTCCTGGATGCCCTTCTGCTGTTGTCTATTTTTTTTTTTTTTTTTTTTTTTTTCCCACGCCGGGGATCGAACCTGGGCGATTCTGCGCTTCAGAACTGCGGTACGCGGTTTTACCAATGTGCTAACGGGGCACACATCATCTGTAGGGAATTTAATCCTTATGAAGTTCACTTTTTTCGTTCCTCCTTGCCCAGATCCAGCTTGAGCTCCTTTCTGCTGCCTCTGCCATCGCTTTAAGGGCTCTAGTCCTCTTCTTCCCAGAAATGGCGAGTTGTTTCATGAGATCATAAGCGGAGGTGCCCACAAACCCTCTTGCCCCGACCTCTATGGCGAAGATTTTGACCCGCAGACCTGCTTTCTTCAGGGTGCTGGCAAGACCGGCGTATTTTTCGGTCTTGTAGATATGTGCTTCTTCCATTCTGCTTTCGTATGGCACAGTGAGTTCTATCAGAATCACTTGTTTCGAGGAGTCAGAGTGGAGAGCGATGTCTGGTCTCATGCCTGTCTTGCTGATGACATCTGGGTAATTTCTCCACTCTTGATTTAAAGCAACACAGAAAAACACTTAATCTTGTTTATGGTGTCACTTTGACCTTTGCTTTGGCTTTTTGCTGCTTAGTCATTTGTGTGTGTGTGTGTGTGTGTGTGTGTGTGTGTGTGTTTGTGTGTTTGTGTGTGTGTGTGTGTGTGTGTGTGTGTGTGTGTGTGTGTGTGTTTGAGTATGTCGATTGTGCATGCACTTTAAATGTTTTATTTACCTCAGCACATGCGTACATTGCAGTATCTAATGTTTGTTGTACTATACATGTTTATTGACCATCTTGATCACCATTAAAATGATGAAAATAATGTCATACCCTAGGCTGGGTCAAAGGGAAGTGATGTGGTAGAGACCTCATGGGTCAGCTGTTTGAGGATTGGGTTCCATTCTTCTCTTGCTTCTTTGCTTTCCTCCTTTGAATATGGTTAGATACCAACTCACAACTGGGTAGCCATGGACTGGCAGTTGCTTGCACAGTTTCCCCCACTGACCAGTGTTGTTGGATGGAAAACCAACACTGCATTAAACAGACTGTCCATGATTTTTTGCTCCATCCATAGAAACTGCATGGACACGGAGAAATTAGATGATGGTTTTATTATTGTAGTGCATTTCCGTTACCAGAAATTTGTGTTGTGGTCCATTGCCATTAACTCAGATTTACGTCGCAAGCTGATATTTAAGACAGTAGTGATTGTGTGTTATTGTCTTGTCTAAGACTGTGTAAATATTTAACCAGAGAGCTGTGAGAATTCCCATCTCTCAACGTGTGTATAGGATCCCACCCACATGCACAGCATCTGATAAAGAAGTATAAACCGTACTGGGGCACACAGTATGTGAAAACTCCCCCAGTATGATCTGGTGTGAGGACATTTCCTGCGTAACACAGACAGAGAGGATTCGCTTGCAGGTTAGGGGCAAATGATGTAAGGCAAGAGGCCTGGCAAGCTAAGATCAAACATCCCCCATTCGTCTTCTCACTGTAATCCCTCTCTTTTTTGGCCCGCCCTCCCCCTGCCCTCTCCCCAACCCTTGCAATAGGGGAAGGGTTGTTTCGCCCCCCTCTCTCTTCCCTTAAAACACAGCATTTAATAATTTCACATTTTTGTACAGCTTTGTATCAGTTTTTTGCACAGCATTTTAGTGTTTTCAAAGTAAGGGTATATGCTGTTTCATGTTGTCTGAATGTTTGTGCAATAATTTGAATTTTTGTTCATTGGTGTACTCAGCTAGCCTCTTATTTGTTGTTCATTGTACTTCACTAGCTCCTTAAGTTTAGATTTGGGCTATGTGAATATAGCCCTCTGATATTGTCTTGAGTCCGGTTGCAGTGGTGTTTGGTTTTGACCTTTGTTCAGGGTCACAGACTAACAAGGTAGGCGCCAGCATGGTTCAAGGCCATGTGGCAGTCAAGCGAGAAAAGCTGTAGTAGAGTTCAAGGTTATATAGTACCAGCAAGACTAAAAAATGTAGGGTGCAGAGTTTACATGGTAATAGGAAAAGTGTAGGGTTCAAGGTCACATGCTAATTAGAAAAACTCATTCATGTGCATCTTTTCTTATTGTTTACTTTTTGAAAAATAAAAAAACAGAATTTGATTATTCATTGAAGAATGAAAAGTGTAATCATACATATGGAGTACTGCTTTACATTTTTATGCACATAATTATCTATATGTCGTACAAATATAGAATTGATGTAAAAACAGTATAAAAACTATTGAACATTTTCTTTGATCTTTTAAATAACACCAAATATCAGTTAGTAGTAGTTTATTGTTCAAGGTGCATGTCAGCTGCTGATGTACATTAGACGAAGTGATAATTTCAGGAAGATAATATGTAATATGAGCCATTATACTCTAGCTGACATTCAGACAATTGTATTTAAATAGTGCATGTGTATTATCGTGGATCCCATTTCATCATGTTTGTTTATTGGTATTGGTTTTCGTAACAGCCATGAAATCTGCATGTGTGACAGCTTTCGTACACCTGTTAGTTTCAGGACAAACTGATACAGAAACATGATTTTAGACAAATAGGTGACTTTTATGCCTGTTGTACTTATACAAGCTCGATCTTCAAACAAATCAAAGACTCATTTGGAATTGTGTTCTTGCTTGCAAGAGTGAAAGCATATTGTCAAGTCGTGTGGTAGTCCATTCGCTCTCTCTTTGGCACACACTCATGCGAATGTATGCGTTTGTGCGCACGCGCACACTCACACACACGCACGCACGCACGCACACGCACACACACACACACACACACACACACACACACACACACACACACACACACACACACACACACACACACACACACGTGTGAAGATCTCAAATGATTACTTTATTTAACCTTGGCTGAGACCATTGATTACATAATTTCCCCCTTACTGACTGTGACCTTCACCATACAAAGTTAGAGACTGAGAATTGTCAGCAA
Organism: Monoplex corrugatus; assembly: GCA_030674185.1. Taxonomy (NCBI): domain Eukaryota; kingdom Metazoa; phylum Mollusca; class Gastropoda; order Littorinimorpha; family Ranellidae; genus Monoplex; species Monoplex corrugatus. The sequence continues at coordinate 165,853,328 of CM060305.1, forward strand.
TGGAGAAGATATGTATAGATAATTATGTCCCCATTAACAGCCTGACAAAACACAAAAGGCCCCCTGGGTTTCGGCTTCACACCCGCAGTCTCCTAATGACTCACCCCATTCTCTGCCTTTCTTAGTTCTTCTCACAGACAGCTTATTATGTCTGTGGTTCTTCCTTACCAAGTGTCTCTCCTCCTTCCCCTAATGTCTTTCACACATATTGGGCCGCTCTGTTTTGTTAACTTTAGTCCTCATCGACCAGTCACCGTGGGGTGGTGGTCATGCTGCAGACCGTTGACTGGAAGGCCATGGGTTTGAATCCACGTTGGTGAAAGAATAATGATTGTGGGATTTCTCTGCCTTTAGCGGCTCTTTCACAGAATTGAGCAAGGTATGAGCTCATTGGGAAGTTTGGGACCACACATGTAATAATAATAATAATGGCTTCTTATATAGCGCTTAATCAAAATAATTTCTCTAAGCGCTTTACAAAAACATACTGCATTCACCTCTCCTACACACACAACCACACACCTCACAAACAACTACGAATACCACCACTACAGAAACCAACAAATCCTACGAGCACAACACTCACTCATCTCAAACATTGCTACAAAACCAAATCACACAACGTTCAATTATACAACAAACACATGCAATAGAAAACACACCCTGAAACAGTATGTCAAAACAAGGCTTAGACGGCTATGACATAGGTGGTACCCCTACGCAGCATTGACTAGTTGTGAGAAAATAGATGGGTTTTAAGTTTAGACTTGAAAGAAGAGAAATAATCTGAATGTCTGAGAGAGTCTGGCAGTCTGTTCCACATCAATGGAGCTTGAAAAGAGAAAGACCTTTCACCAGTAGTAAGTCTCATTCACGTACAGATGCATCCTGAGTGTTGTGCAGATTTATTGACCTGTACTGCAGTGTCTGCTTTCCTCGGACTTGGCTGATGTCAGGATGTAATTATTGTGATAGTAAGCATGGCGAGTATAATAAGCATGGAGAGTATAGTAAGCGTGGAGAATACAGTAAGCATGGAGAGTACAGTAAGCATGGAGAGTACAGTAAGCATGGAGAATACAGTAAGCATGGAGAGTACAGTAAGCATGGAGAATACAGTAAGCATGGAGAGTACAGTAAGCATAGAGAATACAGTAAGCATGGAGAATACAGTAAGCATGGAGAATACAGTAAGCATGGAGAATACAGTAAGCATGGAGAGTACAGTAAGCATGGAGAATACAGTAAGCATGGAGAGTACAGTAAGCATGGAGAATACAGTAAGCATGGAGAATACAGTAAGCATGGAGAATACAGTAAGCATGGAGAGTACAGTAAGCATGGAGAGTACAGTAAGCATGGAGAATACAGTAAGCATGGAGAGTACAGTAAGCATAGAGAATACAGTAAGCATGGAGAGTACAGTAAGCATGGAGAGTACAGTAAGCATGGAGAATACAGTAAGCATGGAGAATACAGTAAGCATGGAGAGTACAGTAAGCATAGAGAATACAGTAAGCATGGAGAGTACAGTAAGCATGGAGAGTACAGTAAGCATGGAGAGTACAGTAAGCATGGAGAGTACAGTAAGCATGGAGAGTATAGTAAGCATGGAGAATACAGTAAGCATGGAGAGTACAGTAAGCATGGAGAGTACAGTAAGCATGGAGAGTACAGTAAGCATGGAGAGTACAGTAAGCATGGAGAGTATAGTAAGCATGGAGAGTACAGTAAGCATGGAGAGTACAGTAAGCATGGAGAGTACAGTAAGCATGGAGAATACAGTAAGCATGGAGAGTATAGTAAGCATGGAGAATACAGTAAGCATGGAGAGTACAGTAAGCATGGAGAGTACAGTAAGCATGGAGAATACAGTAAGCATGGAGAATACAGTAAGCATAGAGAGTACAGTAAGCATGGAGAGTACAGTAAGCATGGAGAGTACAGTAAGCATGGAGAATACAGTAAGCATGGAGAGTACAGTAAGCATGGACAGTATAGTAAGCATGGAGAGTACAGTAAGCATGGAGAGTACAGTAAGCATAGAGAGTACAGTAAGCATGGAGAATACAGTAAGCATGGAGAGTACAGTAAGCATGGAGAGTATAGTAAGCATGGAGAGTACAGTAAGCATGGAGAGTATAGTAAGCATGGAGAGTACAGCCTTCTCATGCAGTCTCAGTCCTAAATGGAACTCCTTAGCACCATGATCACCATCCTCATACTCATGAAACTCAGTTTTTAGATTATTGTGAAAATTGTCCCAGGTCCTAGAGCCCTTCATGCTCTAATGTCATGGTGATCAGTTTTTGTTTTTTCTTCTGCTCACATACCAGGGGGAATTCAGACAGGAGTGTTTAGTGTCAGTAGTTCATGGGGGCTGTTCATGGAGGGCCATCGTGGTGGTTTCCTTATTGGGGGGTCTTTCACTCGGGTCTGGCACCTTGACTGAGTGATTACTGATGTTAGTAGGAGGCTCAGTAGGCAATGCCCTTAGTAAGTTGGATCAGAACAGGCATTGTTGAATTTCATTGAAATGGCCCAGCAGCAGTACAGGGTCTCCTCTGACGAGTGGCCCCATGGTGGCTTGACACGTCTGGCTCCTATGTACTTCATGGCACTGAGACTTTGAGTGAACTTTGGATTGGTGGTGTGTTGTGAAGCTGGCATGAGCAGCGTGGTATCAGTGCCACTACAGCTGTGCAAAAGCTGGGACAGAAGAAAGAAAACAAAACAAAACAAAACCTTTCAAACTCATTGGGCATTTCTAGTCTTCTCTTCATCTTTTTTTGCATTTCCGATATTCTGTCCCTAACGTCTTCATTTTCCTTCACTTCTCTTCATCTTTTTTGCATTTCCGTTATTCTGTCCCTGACGTCTTCATTTTCCTTCACTTCTCTTCATCTTTTTTACATTTCCGTTATTCTGTCCCTAACGTCTTCATTTTCCTTCACTTCTTTTCATCTTTTGCATTTCCGTTATTCTGTCCCTAACGTCTTCATTTTCCTTCACTTCTTTTCATCTTTTGCATTTCCGTTATTCTGTCCCTAACGTCTTCATTTTCCTTCACTTCTCTTCATCTTTTTTGCATTTCCGTTATTCTGTCCCTAACGTCTTCATTTTCCTTCACTTCTTTTCATCTTTTGCATTTCCGTTATTCTGTCCCTAACGTCTTCATTTTCCTTCACTTCTCTTCATCTTTTTTGCATTTCCGTTATTCTGTCCCTAACGTCTTCATTTTCCTTCACTTCTTTTCATCTTTTGCATTTCCGTTATTCTGTCCCTAACGTCTTCATTTTCCTTCACTTCTTTTCATCTTTTGCATTTCCGTTATTCTGTCCCTAACGTCTTCATTTTCCTTCACTTCTTTTCATCTTTTTTGCATTTCTGTTATTCTGTCCCTAACGTCTTCATTTTCCTTCACTTCTTTTCATCTTTTTTGCATTTCCGTTATTCTGTCCCTAACGTCTTCATTTTCCTTCATTTCTAATTTGACCGAGATTTGTTGACTTCATTTTTCCTGCTACTTCTTTCTTCAGTGTTGATGATTATGGGCAGATACGCTTTAATTTTGTGGTGTTTTGATGCTCAAGAGGGCTATGGTAATAGTATAAACTGAATCTGAAATACGTATAGTGAGGGTAGGGTATAACTAAGGCCTCTACGAGAAATTGAAACCCGTAAGGAGGAGAGTAGGGTATAAGGCACAAAAACAAAACGTCGTTTACTTGGGTGTTTTGTTGATTACTACTGGCTAGAAAACAAGCTGGTATAAGTAATTACGGCATGCTCATGGGTGTTAAGAATTGATCTTAGTCTTTATAGGTGACTGACACTGACAGATGTGACCCTTCATTCATTGAAAGAGACTTGAGGGTAATCCGATTAGCGAGTCCTGGCATGCCTCCTGATTGACACTGGCACTAGCTTGACCTTTCACGGGCCGTCCTTATTAACTGAAAACCCTGACTAGATTTTAAATGAGTGATTATTGCATGCTCTCTTCCATCCCGTCTTTCTGTCTCCGCGATTTCCTGTACGTCAGCCATAGCCGGTGTTTTGGGAGGCTTCTGTGATATCTCTCTCTCTCTCTCTCTCTCTCTCCCCTCCCTTTCTCTCCCCCTCCTCCCTCCCTCCCCCCCTCCCTGATACCCTATCTGTATCCGCCCCCATCTCTCTCTCTTTCTCATTCTCTCTGTCTCTGTCTCTCTCTCTGTCTGTCTGTCGGCAGACCTCCAATACCTTGTCTTCAGCTATTCTCTGTGTCTCTCTGTCTTTTCCTCTTCAATCCTCCTTTTCCACATTCCTCCCCCATTCGTATTCCACCTCCTTCCCATCCTCTCCTCAATGCATGTCCATGGCTTTTGGGATGAAAACGTACAATTATCGCTTTCAGCTTTATTTGTGTTTTTGAAAAGGCAGTGGTCTTGTAATCGGGTAAGACATGAAGAATTGATCAACCAACTAGAAAGACTCAGTATTGATGGAAAAGATCTACGAATAATCAGAAATATGTATTGGGAACAAACAGCTGCAATGAGAATAAAAACCGATATAGCTCTTTCCAAAACATCAAAAGAGGAGTCAGGGTTGTGTTTTGTCACATGTGGTTTCTAAGAAGAATGTTGAGAGTTCCATGGACAGCAAAGAAAACAAACAGAGACAGTCTTGATGGAGGCAGACACAAGTAGATCATTCATAAGGAAGATTAGGAAAAGACAGGCAACATTTGTAGGCCATTTTATGAGGAAAGGTGAATTGGAAGCACCTGGTCACAACAGGAAAGCTGGAGGGAAAGAGAGCACCGGTAGACCAAGGGAGAAGATACTAGACGGGCTTGCAGAGTGGCTGGGGACAAGGAGGGTGGAAGAGATACTTGAGGCAACAGGTGATAGAGACAGATGGAAGTCCGTAATTGCCAATGCCATGCGGCAAGGCACCTGATGATGATGATGAGTGGTTTGTATCATTTTTTCCTCCTGATTTTTGTTTGGTTCACTTATTAATTTGTTTTATGTCTAAAACAACACGATGGGTGTATTATGTTATGGTACCAGCAAAATTATCATATATCATTTGATTGGTTTCCGTGGATATAGTTGCTTGATTAAAATTATGAAGGTGAATGTATTTCGACTGCTTGAAAGCTGTTTCAGGAAATTGAGGCTAAAACGACATTCAGTGAATGCATGAAGCATGTCTTAGCCTGCATGAAGTATTGTGATAGTTTCTTTTGATCTTTTTCGTCAAAATGCTTCCAGGAATGATGACACGAAACATTATTCATTCATTAAACACGACATTCATTTAACAGTTTCCGTAGACAGAAGGACTTGAACCCGGTTTCATGTGGTTTTAGAATGAAAGCTTTGGTACCACTGTGTTTGCTTCCTGTTCCGTGCAATACTCGCGCACTGTAAATCTGTTGACTTAGAGAAATGACTGTTAGCCTAATTTTCCCTTAGCACAAGGTGAGGATGACATTTTGGATGGACAAGATGATTAACGGTTCAGATCTCAACTCCCCTTGACAGTTATTTCCGTGAGGGGACCGGAGGGTTTGGCTGAAAGGGAGCCGAGACAGGAGGAGGATGAAAGTGGGTTTTCATTGTGTGGCGAAATAAAGGTTATTGGCGAGGTTGACCTAAGTGGCCGTGCCGTCAGGATGGCAAGTTGACTTTGAGGATTTCTTCAGAGGATAGTGGGTGGAGGAATGGTTACAACCCAAGCTGTTGACAGCCGTGTATAGCAGAAGAACTTTTAGTGCAGTATCCAGAAACGCTTTACACGATCGTGAATTTTGATAAGTTGCACATATTTCGTAGGCTAATTTGAGTGTTAAACAGATACACACTTGATCCCACCTAAAATCTCATTCATCCAACTTGTAGGCCTACTGGTGCCAGTTTTTGCATCTTGCAACAGAAATTCTGTCACTGTACAGACAATATTGTAATCTTTTCTTAGAAGTGTTGCTGAGATTATCTCTGTTGAATCTGATCTTTATGCACTTGATCTTTAGCAGGAGATTATGCTTGATTGAAAGTTTATAATCTTGTTTTGTCATGATTTTAAATAAACTGGAAAGTGCTGACATGATAAACACATGGACATGATGGGGCTTAGACTGTGTGATTAGATTATTTAACAGATACACCTTGATCCTACCCAAATCGCCGTCTAATGCAAGTCAGTAAAATTATTGGTCAGTATTATTTTTACTCTAACCAGAAGGCTGGACAAAAATCTGAAGTCAACCACAGAGTCAGAGCAAGATGGGCGCCTCTGTTTCACACGTTTAGGTAACCCTCTAGAAACGAGGGGGAACTTGACAGCATTTTATGCCCACCTGCACGTCTGAGCAGTCGTAATAATTATTGTGGCGTGCATGTTGTCCTCTGCGCGGGGAAACTGAATGGGGACAGCTGTTCCTGGAGAAATATGATAGCAGATCAGTGTCAGAATGACGAAGGGCGCGCAACATGATAGCCATCTTGGCAGGCCTGATTCATGGAAGAGGTGCATGTCGGTTACGAACATTGCGTCGGCGGATCAGCAAAATCCAGACTTGAGCACGTAATTTAGTTAGATGCATAGACACTCTAGAGATTTTGGAATGGAGTCAGTAATCTTCTGGATACTTACAACTCTACACTGAAAATATTATTTTGGGGGATGTCACAAAATACATTTTTGCGACATTTGGGTGCCACATATTCAGAATGTATGGCTGATAATTAGTTCCTTTTGATTAGTTGTTTTCATGGGAAAATGTCGGCGATGGGGTGGTCGGAATGGTTGGAGAATGTTGTTGCTGAGAAGAAGAGATGTCATAGTGAGATACAGCTGCACTTGATTCACTTGGGTCGGGTCAGAGAAATGTGCCAAGTTTGGGGTATAATATGCCAGGGTTGATGGAACGCAGTATGAAAACTAGACTAAGGATGAACGTTTCAGCTTTGAAGTTGTTGGCATGTCTTTGATTATGATGAGCAAGGTTTCTTTTCCTAACACTAGCCTAGTGACACTGGCTTGTTAGTAAGGTTACTGTCTGCTAAGAACGGCCGCTTGTCTGTTGCCTTCACTGTATTGTCCGCCGGCCGGCGGGAGAGAGGAGAGAGAGAGAAAGAGTGAGTGTGTGATTGTGTGCTCGCGCGCGAACGCCCATGTGAAAGTGACTTATTGTAATCAATTTGTCAAGCTTGTGTGATCCTATTGGCACTATATTTGAGATAAAAAGAGAGAGAAAGAGAGAGGGGGGGGGGGAGGGCTATAGGTCTGTCAGAAGATAACTGGGTGAGAAGAGAAAGGTTTTGCAGTTGTTTTCAATAACTGGGCTGGTAGCTGTATTTTTTCAACATGTTTTTGAACTTGTCTATGAAACTGTGCATTTTAGCAACAATAATGACTACACCATATAATGATAATAATAATTTTATCAACAGAGATGACAGCAGTTTTTACCTGAATAATGATAAAGGGAAAAGCAAATAATACACAATTTCAGTTGCTATTATCAGATTGTTATTATACCACCATGCCCTTCAAACATACTCACCAAACCTACACACACACACAACATACGAATTGATGGATATGTGACTTCATTAGCAAAAAACGAAAGAAAAATAAAGCAACAATAACAAAACAAAAACAAAACAAGAATAAAAAATTGAAGCGCTGACTGTGTCGTGTTATAATTTCCAAAGACTTTTTGTTAGCTGTTTTTGTGTTTACCAACAGAAAGATTGCATATATAGATATATGTGTGTGTGTGTGTGTGTGTGTGTGTGTGTGTGTGTGTGTGTAATGTTTAGAAAAAAGACAAAACAAAATATAGCGGACCTTTTACCAGAACTGACTGGCTGTGATCTAAAAGTTATAGCGGACCACTATAGCAGAACTGACTGGCTGTGATCTAAAAGTTATAGCGGACCATTATAGCAGAACTGACTGGCTGTGATCTAAAAGTTATAGCGGACCTTTTTACCAGAACTGACTGGCTGTGATCTAAAAGTTATAGCGGACCTTTTTACCAGAACTGACTGGCTGTGATCTAAAAGTTATAGCGGACCATTATAGCAGAACTGACTGGCTGTGATCTAAAAGTTATAGCGGACCATTATAGCAGAACTGACTGGCTGTGATCTAAAAGTTATAGCGGACCATTATAGCAGAACTGACTGGCTGTGATCTAACACTCAGCTTTAAAAGCGATAGTCGGCGAGTTGAAGCCATAATTTCACCTGAAAAGTGAGCTAAATTTGAGGCTAAGGCAGCAAAGTGGCATAGTTTTTTTTAAAAAAGAGTTAAAAACTCGAACTTCAAGCGAAAGACTGTAAGGAGCACAGCTCAGTATGTTTGTGTGAGACAACGTGCGGACCGATGAGCTAACTGCGCCTTTGTAGCGACCGTCTACTGTTTCACTGTAGTCATCCGATTCATGACCTGACACCGTTCTGTCTGTCTGTCTGCCACCGGCTGGGTTTTTTTTTTAGGTTGTGTTTTTTGATAGAGTGAGAGAGGCCCGGTGTCTTGCGTGAATTGGGTCTGGGGAGGCACTTTGAATGGACTGTGTAACCCGGAGTACTTTCTCACAATCTTCAGTGTCCCCAGGGTATAATATTATAAGGATTGATTCAGTTCGTGTTTGAAAGCCTGGGAACGTATATTGTTTAGTCATTCTGACATCGGAGTTTCGGTGGTTGTGTGGTGGGAAGTTTTGTGATTGATTATAGTGTTTGGTGAACGGTTCCTGGTTTTTCTCATCACTCCTCGCCATGACTGTCATGGTTCAGAACAGGTGGGATTTTGTTTTTTAATACGACATAAATGTTGTTTCAAGTTCTAAACACGAGCTACCCATAAATAAAACACATGTGCTCATATTGCATCTGTTGGTTAAGAAAACACACACACCATAAATCACCCTCCACACATCCATCATTCTGTCAAACATGAGCACACACACGGAAGCAGGCATGCACGCGTGCACACACTAACGCACTCACTCTCATGCCTCTCACTTAACACACACACACACACACACCACACACACTTACATGTACACACACCACACACACTCTTACATGTACAGACACACACACACACACACACACACACACACACACACACACACACACACACACACACACACGCACGCACGCACGCACGCACGCACCACACACACACACACACACACACACACACATTGTTGAAGTTAATTGTTACTAATGTTAGTGTTAAGATTTCGTTCCATTTTTCTATTCTCCCACCTACTTATGACTATTTACTCTGTCTCCCCTCTGCCCCAATCCAACCCGTCCAACTATCGTTCTCCATTTTATTTCATTTATACACACACACACACACACACACACACACACACACACACACACACACACACACACACACACACACACACACGCACGCACGCAACGCACACACACACACACGCATACACACGCGTCTGATAAAGTGAAAAGACGTTAAATCAAAGAACGAACGAACACACACCAACACACACACACACACACACACATACACACACACACACACACACACACACACACACACACACACACACACACACACACACACACGCACACACGCACACACGCACACACGCACACAGGTGTGCGTTACGTGTTTGTAGCTTGAAAGATTTGGATGGAGTTAAGTTCAAGTACAGATACTTTATCAATACTGATGGACTTTGTCACTAAAGATGTCTTTATAATTATAGTGTCAGTAAGAGAAATCGTTGATGCATTTGAGTAAGCAAGATAGGCCGTTTGTATATCAAATGTTCGCCTACCCTCCCTCTCACAACCCTTTCTGTGTGCTTTTTCCAAGACGTTTTATTGGTAAAGTAAAACATCGTTATGACAGTTTACCCGTCGTGTAAGGCTTATTCAACGACCCCCTGCACGACCTCCTCCCTACAACCGTCTGTAAGTTTTATGACTGCCATTAGCATGCTATCCACCTCCGACCTTCACACACAGCTTGTGCGTTGGCTTAATCAGTTTGACCTAATCTCACCTCTCAAGCCCTTGTTTTTTTGTTTTACCCCTCCCCCCTCTTATTCTTTGGGGAATGAGGGGAGATCTGATCCAAAGTTTCAAGATTTTTAACAATATAGATAACGTAGATAGAACAGAATTTTTCAAACTGACAAATTATGACAAAACAAGAAATAAGACTGATAAAATATTTATAGAATATTGCAAGACTAACATTAGAAAGTTTTATTTTACAAATAGAATTGCACATGTATGGAATAAATTACCAAACGAAATTAAAAGAGCACAAAACACAAACTCGTTTAAAAACCAGCTTGACCATTGGAAACATTACATTGAACTTAAATACGAATATGATGAATGAATCATCAAAAAACCTGGGCGTACGACAAACCTTGACTACGAGTGTAAGAAAAGAAAAAGAAATATGATGGGATTTGAAATAGCCAAACGGCTAATGTGTTATGTCCCTATTACTAAACTGTAAACTAAACTAAACTCTTTCTTGCAAGCTCATTTTACCCCTCTCGGGTCACATGGTACTATCGCTCCATCGCAACTTTTTCCACCCTCTATCTCACCCTCACCTGAATTACCCCGTTTGTTTCACTGTAATCTGGGTGGAGGAGCTGCGAAGCACATTGACAGTCCGTACTATTATATTATCTGCACGCCCCCCTCCTGCCCCTAACTCCATTCTTTCCTCAACCCCTCCCTTACCTTGCCCAGCCCCCCCTAATTCCACTGCCCCCACCCCCCTCAGTGTGCCACTTCCCTGCCGGCATTCCTAGCGGCATCTTCAGTTGTTGTCTTGCTTCTCACCGGCCCTTCACTGCTCCACTCAACGGGGATTAGCAGCTCTCTGCTACAGTGGCGGCAGCAGCCGTCTGCTTTTGGTCCGACAGGCCCCTCCGTTTGTACAGGATGCTGGCTGTGTCACTGTCTGCCTGTCTGACCACACACCTGGAAGTGTGTGTATTGTGTTGATCACAGACTGCATTAGTGGTGGTCTTGTTCCTATCGTTGAGGTGATTGTGGACGAGTAGACTGCTCCGCTATGGTGAGCTTGTGAGATTGTTTGTGTTTCAGCAGTCTGTGATTTTTTTTTTGAAGATTTTTTTTGTTGAGTTTTCAGGGAAGTGTTTGGTGCTACTTCGCTTCCTAGTTGCTTTGCTGCTGGCAGCATACTCTGTTTTATTATCGTGTGGGCCCTTGGATTGAATGTGGGTTTTTTTCTGTCTTCAAGTGTGTTGTAACTTTAAATCTGTGAGATGTTACTTAAAACATTCCGGACAATATTCGCCTATTGTGGAGAACTTGTGTTTACTATCATTCAGTAGGCCCTACACACTGCTCTAAATAGCAGGCCTGTTATTGTTTGCCATTGCAGACGACATTGACGGGATTTTCATGCTAATGATTGCAAACATTTTGCATATACTGATTGTGATACTTGGAAAAACAATTGTCTCATTTGGTTACCAGTCACTGCATTCCATTCCATTGATTCAACTGAGAACATATGTAATAAAGTTTTTTTTACATGTTTGTCAAATTCAGGTAATAGCACACCTGTGGTGATATATGGACCACATGGCGGATCTGTGAGAGATCGTATAGACACAGCGGATGTTTGTCATTATCAGCCTCTGTGCAACTGAGTAAGCTATATATTGACGACCAGCCATAGAATTTAAAAATTTTCGATGTGCAGCATACATTTCATGTTCCATTAATGACATATTGAAACTTGGTCACATATGTGCTTTCACACAGTGTAAAAACTTACTGTACAGATATTGCTTGCTGATCATATCATGTGCAAACTCTGACTGGAAAAGAGAAACTGGAAATATTACTCCCAAACCATCTTCAGTGGTGTTACTTGAGAATACCAACATTTATTCAAAGATAGTGGTGGTGACTTGAAATTTAACAAGATGACCATTGTCCTTCACAGCTTCCTCATCAGCTTCATGGTGGACGCACGGGGCGGAGCCATGCGCGGCTGCCGTCATTCTGGGGTTCGAATCATCATCCCACCCAAGAAGTGCTCCATGCCCACACGGGTGACATGTCGCCTGATCAAAAAGGATAAGCTGACCAAGCCTCCGCCCATGTGCGAAGGGGAAGGACTGGCTGCACGCATTCTGGAGATGGGACCTGTTGGAACTCAGTTCTTGGGGTGAGTAGTCTATCGGCTGTGGAGTTTTTGTTTTGTTTGTGTCTGTCACTCTGTGTCTGCATGTGACAGTTTTTGCTCTCTCTCTCTCTCTCTCTCTCTCTCTCTCTCTCTCTCTCTCTCTCTCTCTCTCTCTCTCTCTCTCTCTCTCTCTCTCTCTCCTCTTCTCTCTCTCTCTCTCTCTCTCTCTCATGAGAACACACTTTTATGTATCTGTCTGTTTCCCTGCCGTTCTTATCCTGCCTCTTCCATCACCGCCTTTTTCTGCTGCATGTTTGTTTTGTTTTCTTTTCAAATTCAGCTTCTTGTCATTCTGTCTGTCTGTGGACAGAGTGTGTCAGTTGATAATTTCTGGAAGCAGTTTACGAATAGGATCTTTACCAAACCTCTGTAATCACCAGAAAGAGCAAAAATGTTGCACTGAGGAAGTTTTAATTTAATGCATAATATGGACTTGTTTCTTTTCAAATGGACTTGTTTCTTTTCAAATGGACTTGTTTCTCTTTTCATCCCTTTGACTCATTCAGAGAAGTTGTAGTCAACTATATCACTTGTCATTCCACTTGATAGAGGGGACATTGCTGCAGTATGTGTTCAGTTATCTGGTCCTCTTGACATCAGGAGCAGGTTGTCCTAAACTGATTGTAATACTTTGTCAAAATTACCCTGAGATTTCTGTGTACTGTGGGACAAAGTGCTGACAACATGCCTCATGGCTCAGACAGATGATTTCTGCCCATTTCATGGGAAAAAACAACAAGAAAACAAACAACAAAAAAACAGTGCATGAAAGTTACCTGTGGGATCATATGGTGTGAGTTTTTTCTTTTCTTTTAGAACTGTGGCTGGGAGGTGGCTTTTCTCACCTGTTACACTTGGTCAGTGGTAATAAAGGAGGAGTCTGGTAGATTAACATCACACAGTTGGATGGGTTGTTTTCCCACATTTTCAGTCCGCCCTCTTTAGTTCCCTTACTTTTGGAAGATGAGAATGCTGATAGACTAAAGTGGGGTAGTTAGACTGCCCATTCAAGCATTCTGAGTACTTTTTTGTTGTTGTTGTTGTTGTATTTGCTTGCTTTATACATGACACAGAAACTGAAACTCACAAATACTCAGACATTCAGAGACATTAATGCACTCACACACACACACACACACACACACACACACACACACACACACACACACACACACACACACACACACACACACACACACACACTCACACGCTCACACACAACACACACACACACACACACACACACACACACACACTCTCTCTCTCTCTCTCTCTCTCTCTTTCTCTCTCTCTCTCTCTCTCTCTTTAAATTGTGAGTGTGTGATATGAAAAAGGAATGTACTGTACTCAACTGAGAACACTAGAAACGTGCATACTAACACAGAAACAGACCGAGTGCTTACTGTTTTTTCTCCTGTGGGGATTCTGGGGGCTCTTAAAGTATAAATATTATCCCCACCTTCTGGAAATTCTGTATTTGAAAATTCTTTTTTCTGTCACTCTGTTTCTGTCTGGCATGTTACTTTCTCTCATCTTTTCCTATCATTTTCTGCCTTACTGGTTCATTCACCTGTATGTGTTCTATAAAACATAACATACTTTTTCTAAGGATTGGTAGGCTAATTGGGTGCATGTGTTATATGCATTTTTGGAGTTTTAGTTTTAGTCCTTAGTTATGTTTACAATTGTATTCAGTTTGTTTGTTTTTTTCAATTCCCCTGGCCGGTGATAAATTGGATGTAATGGTCACTACCATGGGCATATCCTTAGATTATGTGTGTGAATGCTTTGATTTGTGTGCTCTCTCTCTCTGTCTCTCTCTCTCTCTCTCTTTCTCTCTCTCTCTCTTTTTTGTTTTTTGTTTTCAGTGAGGTATTGCGTATGTCCTGAATTGGCTATAGCCTTGATCTAGCTCTCTACAGTTGGCTGGGTTTTTAAATAGCAGTAACAATAACCTACCAGTTTTGATCTTTGGGTCTTCAGTAGAGCAGAAAACAAGCAATGTACAGACAGAAACTATGTAAGTGTGTGGCTGCCAATAATGATAATAATCATGATAATTACAGTATTTACATGGCACTAAATTTTGATAATTCAGATCAAAGCACACTCACGCACTAGACGTAAACATGCAATTAATGCAGGCTACATACATTATACAAAAACGACCGACACAAACGGGGGGAAAGAGGTAGTTGTAGAATTTAGTCTTGATTCTCAAAAAGTGAAATCACCAATTGATAAAAAAGGGAAAGATAGTCTGTTTATTTTGTGTTTGTCTGCGCACATGCCTATTGCATATTCTGTATGTATATGGATCTGTGTGTGAGAGTGAGAAAGAAGTGGTGGTAGTAGAAGAGATATCTGTGAATTTGACTCACCATTGGTATGGATTGGATTGATTTATTCATATTTCTATCAAGTATCATTATTTTACTAATGATGAAATAGTGTTATTTCTGTCATTAATCATGTAACAAAATTATTTTGAGTTGTATTTAGTGAAATAGTATCTAATGTAAATTACATATCTAGAGAAAAGAGGAGAAACATATACATACAAGTAAAGTACATGTAAAAAGTAACAATGAAAATACCAGCCGAGAGTAAAGAATAGCGAAAAAGTTTGCAAGCTGGTATAAAATGTCCATGAAAACTCTTAGAAAACAGTTGGTTTTGGTTCAAGGAACTCTTGGCACTGACATTTTCTTTTTTTGGAGTATCAGGAGGTCTGATGTCAGTGGAATTGTTCACTCTGTTAAACACAGTAAGACCATAGTAGACCTCTCTGCAAGTATGTTGTTGTGAATTCAGCCCTATAGATCTTTGGTGTTACTTGTCCTGTGGGCTGAGCCCTATAGATCTTTGGTGTTACTTGTCCTATGGGCTGAGCCCTATAGATCTTTGGTGTTACTTATTCTGTGGGCTGAGCCCTATAGATCTTTGGTGTTACTTGTCCTGTGGGCTGAGCCCTATAGATCTTTGGTGTTACTTGTCCTGTGGGCTCAGCCCTATAGATCTTTGGTGTTACTTGTCCTGTGGGCTCAGCCCTATAGATCTTTGGTGTTACTTGTCCTGTGGGCTCAGCCCTATAGATCTTTGGTGTTAGTTGTCCTGTGGGCTCAGCCCAGTAGATCTTTGGTGTTAGTTGTCCTGTGGGCTCAGCCCAGTAGGTCTTTGGTGTTAATTGTCCTGTGGGCTCAGCCCTATAGATCTTTGGTGTTAGTTGTCCTGTGGGCTCAGCCCAATAGATCTTTGGTGTTAATTGTCCTGTGGGCTCAGCCCAGTAGATCTTTGGTGTTAGTTGTCCTGTGGGCTCAGCCCAATAGATCTTTGGTGTTAATTGTCCTGTGGGCTCAGCCCTATAGATCTTTGGTGTTAGTTGTCCTGTGGGCTCAGCCCAATAGATCTTTGGTGTTAATTGTCCTGTGGGCTCAGCCCTATAGATCTTTGGTGTTAGTTGTCCTGTGGGCTCAGCCCAATAGATCTTTGGTGTTAATTGTCCTGTGGGCTGAGCCCTATAGATCTTTGGTGTTAGTTGTCCTGTGGGCTCAGCCCTATAGATCGTTGGTGTTAGTTGTCCTCTGGGCTGAGCCCTATAGATCTTTGGTGTTAGTTGTCCTGTGGGCTGAGCCCTATAGATCTTTGGTGTTAGTTGTCTTGTGGGCTCAGCCCTATAGATCTTTGGTGTTACTTGTCCTGTGGGCTGAGTCCTATAGATCTTTGGTGTTACTTGTCCTGTGGGCTCAGCCCAGTAGATCTTTGGTGTTACTTGTCCTGTGGGCTCAGCCCTATAGATCTTTGGTGTTAGTTGTCCTGTGGGCTCAGCCCAATAGGTCTTTGGTGTTGTCCTGTGGGCTCAGCCCAATAGATCTTTGGTGTTAATTGTCCTGTGGGCTCAGCCCTATAGATCTTTGGTGTTAATTGTCCTGTGGGCTCAGCCCTATAGATCTTTGGTGTTAGTTGTCTTGTGGGCTCAGCCCTATAGATCTTTGGTGTTAGTTGTCTTGTGGGCTCAGCCCTATAGATCTTTGGTGTTAATTGTCTTGTGGGCTCAGCCCTATAGATCTTTGGTGTTAATTGTCCTGTGGGCCCTTTTAGATCTCTTTTTAAAATCATGATAATAATGACATTTATATGACACCAAATCTTAATATATAATTCAAATCAAAGTGTTCACACCAGTCACCAAAACGTTCATTCACTCGCAGTGAGAAAAACTCGTTGTTACAAAACACACAAACCAGAAGGGGAGGAGAGGAGTAGAGTAAGATAAAAGGGTGAACACATACTCTATGTTCCAGCACTCTCTACACGACAGTCACATACATAGAGTATGTGACTGTCCAGTAGAGAGTGTTGGAACATAGAGTATGTGACTGTTGTGTAGAGAGTGTTGGAACATAGAGTATGTGACTGTTGTGTAGAGAGTGTTGGAACATAGAGTATGTGACTGTCCAGTAGAGAGTGTTGGAACATAGAGTATGTGACTGTCGTGTAGAGATTGTTGGAACATAGAGTATGTGACTGTCGTGTAGAGAGTGTTGGAACATAGAGTATGTGACTGTCCAGTAGAGAGTGCTGGAACATAGAGTATGTGACTGTCCAGTAGAGAGTGTTGGAACATAGAGTATGTGACTGTCCAGTAGAGAGTGTTGGAACATAGAGTATGTGACTGTCGTATAGAGAGTGCTGGAACATAGAGTATGTGACTGTCCAGTAGAGAGTGTTGGAACATAGAGTATGTGACTGTCGTATAGAGAGTGCTGGAACATAGAGTATGTGACTGTCCAGTAGAGAGTGCTGGAACATAGAGTATGTGACTGTAGAGTAGAGAGTGCTGGAACATAGAGTATGTGACTGTCCAGTAGAGAGTGCTGGAACATAGAGTATGTGACTGTCGTGTAGAGAGTGCTGGAACATAGAGTATGTGACTGTCCAGTAGAGAGTGCTGGAACATAGAGTATGTGACTGTCCAGTAGAGAATGCTGGAACATAGAGTATGTGACTGTCGAGTAGAGAGTGCTGGAACATAGAGTATGTGACTGTCCAGTAGAGAGAGTGCTGGAACATAGAGTATGTGACTGTCCAGTAGAGAGTGCTGGAACATAGAGTATGTGACTGTCCAGTAGAGAATGCTGGAACATAGAGTATGTGACTGTCGAGTAAGATGCTGGAACATAGAGTATGTGACTGTCCAGTAGAGAGTGCTGGAACATAGAGTATGTGACTGTCAGTAGAGAATGCTGGAACATAGAGTATGTGACTGTCCAGTAGAGAGTGCTGGAACATAGAGTATGTGACTGTCAGTAGAGAGTGCTGGAACATAGAGTATGTGACGTGTAGAGATGCTGAACATAGAGTTGTGAACTTAGTAGAGATGCTGGAACATAGTAGTGCTTCCAGTAGAGAGTGCTGGAACATAGAGTATGTGTACTGTCCAGTAGAGAGTGCTGGAACATAGAGTATGTGATGGACTGCAGCTGTAGAGAGTGCTGGAACATAGAGTATGTGACTGTCCAGTAGAGATGTGGAACATAGAGTATGTGACTGTCCAGTAGAGAGTGCTGGAACATAGAGTATGTGACTGTCGGTAAGAGAGTGCTGGAACATAGAGTATGTGACTGTCCAGTAGAGAGTGTGGAACATAGAGTATGTGGACTGTCGATAGAGAGTGCTGGAACATAGAGTATGTGACTGTCCAGTAGAGAGTGCTGGAACATAGAGTATGTGACTGTCGATAAGAGAGTGCATTGGAACATAGAGTATGTGACTGTCCAGTAGAGAGTGCTGGAACATAGAGTATGTGACTGTCCAGTAGAGAGTGCTGGAACATAGAGTATGTGACTGTCGTAGTAGAGAGTGTGGAACATAGAGTATGTGACTGTCAGTAGAGAAGTGCTGGAACATAGAGTATGTGACTGTCCAGTAGAGAGTGTTGGAGTAACTTAGTAGAATGTGAACATAGATGTACGTCAGTAGAGAGTGCTGGAACATAGAGTATGTGACTGTCCGTAGAGATGAAGTATGTCTGTGATCGACATAGAGTATGTGACTGTCCATAAGATGTGGAACATGAGTAGTGCTGTCGTTAGAGAGTGGAACATAGAGTATGTGACTGTCCAGTAGAGAGTGCTGGAACATAGAGTAATGTGACTGTCCAGTATGAGAGGTGTGTGGAACATAGAGTATGTGACTGTCCAGTAGAGAAGTGCTGGAACATAGAGTATGTGACTGTCGTGTAGAGAGTGTTGGAACATAGAGTATGTGACTGTCCAGTAGAGAGTGCTGGAACATAGAGTATGTGACTGTCCAGTAGAGAGTGTTGGAACATAGAGTATGTGACTGTGATCTGAGTAGAGAGATGCTGGTAACATAGAGTATGTGACTGTCAGTAGAGAGTGCTGGAACATAGAGTATGTGACTGTCCAGTAGAGAGTGCTGGAACATAGAGTATGTGACTGTCCAGTAGAGAGTGCTGGAACATAGATATGTGACTGTCCAGTAAGAGTGTGAGACATAGAGTAGTACTGTCAGTAGAGAGTGTGGAACATAGAGTATGTGACTGTCCAGTAGAGAGTGTGCTGGAACATAGAGTTTATGTGTGACTGTCCAGTAGAGAGTGCTGGAACATAGAGTATGTGACTGTCGGTAGAGAGAGTGCTGGAACATAGAGTATGTGACTGTCCAGTAGAGAGTGCTGGAACATAGAGTATGTGACTGTCGAGTAGAGAATGCTGGAACATAGAGTATGTGACTGTCCAGTAGAGTGCTGGAACATAGAGATGTGACTGTCAGTAGAGATGTGGAACATAGAGTATGTGACTGTCGCAGTAGAGAGTGCTGGAACATAGAGTATGTGACTGTCAGTAGAGATGCTGGAACATAGAGTATGTGACTGTCCAGTAGAGAGTGCTGGAACATAGAGTATGTGACTGTCCAGTAGAGAAGTGCTGGAACATAGAGTATGTGACTGTCGAGTAGAGAGTGCTGGAACATAGAGTATGTGACTGTCCAGTAGAGAGTGCTGGAACATAGAGTATGTGACTGTCAGTAGAGAGTGCTGGAACATAGAGTATGTGACTGTCCAGTAGAGAGTGCTGGAACAAAATATTGACTGCCATAGAGTGTGACATGAGTAGTGCTGTAGAGTAGAGAGTGCTGGAACATAGAGTATGTGACTGTCCAGTAGAGAGTGCTGGAACATAGAGTATGTGACTGTCTCAGTAGAGAGTGCTGGAACATAGAGTATGTGACTGTCCAGTAGAGAGTGCTGGAACATAGAGTATGTGACTGTCCAGTAGAGATGCTGGAACATAGAGTATGTGACTGTCCAGTAGAGAGTGCTGGAACATAGAGTATGTGACTGTCCAGTAGAGATGCTGAACATAGGTATGACATAGAAGTCTGGACTGATATTGACTTCCAGTAGAGAGTGCTGGAACATAGTATGTACTGTCCAGTAGAGAGTGCTGGAACATAGAGTATGTGACTGTCCAGTAGAGAGTGCTGGAACATAGAGTATGTGACTGTCCAAAGTGCTGACAGTTCTGTCCAGTAGAAGTTGACATATGACTGTACATAGAGAAGTGCTGCATAGATATGTATGTCCAGTAGAGAATGCTGGAACATAGGGTATGTGACTGTCCAGTAGAGTGTGCTGGAACATAAGAGTATGTGACTGTCCAGTAGAGAGTGCTGGAACATAGAGTATGTGACTGTCCAGTAGAGAATGCTGGAACATAGAGTATGTGTCTGTCCAGTAGAGAGTGCTGGAACATAGAGTATGTGACTGTCCAGTAGAGAGTGCTGGAACATAGAGTATGTGACTGTCGTATAGAGAGTGTTGGAACATAGAGTATGTGGCTGTCCAGTAGAGAGTGCAGGAACATAGAGTATGTGATTCGAGTAGAGAGTGCTGGAACATAGAATATGTGACTGTGGAGTAGAGAGTGCTGGGACATAGAGTATGTGACTGTCCAGTAGAGAGTAGACAAGGAAGCTCGTTGGAATTGTATGAACCGGACTCAGAAAATTGGGGTGGGGATGAGTTGATGAGGGGGTGGCTCGGTTTATTATCCCTACCAACCTCAGTATACCATGTTTACGTTATTTTGAATTGTATGGTAATGATGACTGAGTGTGGAGTGGATTGTTTTATTATCCGTACCAACCCCAATAGACCATGTATACCTTATACTGAATTGTATGATAATGACGACTGAAGGTAGTGTAGATGGTTACTTGTGTAGATGGTTACTTGGGATCATATTACATCTCGGCCCTTATCAGTCATTCACATGCACGCACATGCATACATATGGAAATCCGTATATAAACACAAGTGCAGATATCCACACACATACACACACACACACCACACACACTCTCACACACTCTCTCTCTCTCTCTCTCTCTCTCGCACACACACACACACACACACACACACACACACACACACACACACACACACACACACACACACACATACACACACACACACACACTCTCTCTCTCTCTCTCTCTCTCTCTCTCTCGCACACACACACACACACACACACACACACACACACACACACACACACACACACATGCTCTCTCTCTCTCTCTTTCTCTCTCAGTCTCTCTCTCTCTCTGTGTCTACACACACACTCTCTCTCAGTCTCTCTCTCTCACAAACAAACACCACACACACACACACCACACACACACACACACACACACACACACACACACACACACACACACACACACACACACACACACCCCAACACACACAGAGCATTTGTCAGGCTGCAGACATCAAGAGATTTTAAGGAGAGATAGAGGTCCAACCCCCACCCTTATCCCCCACTGCATTCCATGGGAAGAAAAATTCAGGCTTGTTCTTTTCAACCCTGTTCGCCTTTCTGTCAGTACTGCTGCTGAGTATCGCAAGTGTTAGAGATTTGATACTTGGCTCTTGCTACCAGACATTGTTTTTTCTCCTCTACCCACACCCCAGGTTCTGTAGCGTTAATTAGATCACCTCACCCTGCTCAGGCAAAAGAAGACAGGATGAGCATGGGAACTTGGCTGCCAATTGAATTCCGTTCAGATGTTAGTGAGAGAAGCCCAAACTGATTTAATTAATCTGCAGCAGCTACAAATGTTGAGTACTATATTCGGCGCGCGTTTCTTTACTGCAGTAGGTGCTCAGATCATGATGTTTCAGGCGTTAATTTTTTTGTTTGTTTGTTTCTTTGTTTTGTTCATAATGGATTTTTTTTTTCTGTGTGAAACAAGGTTCCTCTTTTGGGGAAATACCCCCACCCAACCCCAACCCCTTTCACCCCTTTCCCCTTTCTAAACGCACATATTTTTGTTTACTTGTTGGTGGATTTCCTGCCAAACTTTGATTTGTTGCTTTTTGGGGGGAGGGGGTTGGGGGTGGTCCTGCATTGATTACGTGCTATAGGCCTGAGTTAACCCTTTGACTCTCTTTCCCTGTCTGCCAACTGCAGGAAGCTGGTGGATAGGGTGAGGGAGTCAAAAGGTTAAGTTTTTGCTTTGCTAGCATGGTTGACAATGCAGGATGCTGGTGGACAAGGTGCAGGAGTCAAAGGGTTCAGTTTTTGCTTTGCTAGCATGGTTGACAATGCAGGATGCTGGTGGACAGGGTGAGGGAGTCAAAGGGTTAATCATCTCATCTGAAAGACTGCTGCTTACTTGAGATGGAGGGGGTGGGGGTGGGGGAAGGAATCCCTTACCAATTGGGAATTGAAAGTGGATCTCTGGCGAAAGCCACCTCAGACCAGATAAGGGTTTTAACTACAAAGCAGCTTGAAATGGCAGTCATGGTTCATTTAGAAAAAGGATAAGTTGACTTGGTATTATGGAACATGATTTTTATTCATGAAAAAGTTTTTAGTGCTTGGTTTTGTTTGATTAGTTGTATTTTTAACCCTTTAACTCCTGCAGCCTGTCCACCAGCATCCTGCACTGCCAACCATGCTAGCAAAAGCAAAAACAATCCTTCGGTTCCCTTACCCTATCCACCAGCTTCCTGCAGGAAGCTGGTGGATAGGGCGATGGAGTCAAAGGGTTAAGTTTTTGCATTTGGTGATAGGGTGTGGGAGCCAAAGGGTTAATGCTTGTTGTTTGATTAGTTTTGTTATTATTTTGAATGTGTGCACATGCATGAACTTGTGCATGCCACAAGAAGTGTGATCAGTAGAATGAAAGACTTTACCGTATCAACCCAGTACATGAATCATTTGCTGACTGGCAGCATTAGTGAACATTCCATGGGCAGTTGCATGACCCTACTTTTAGCCATTAGTAGTACCGTGTGCAGTAGCTAATCATGAAAATTACTACCCAGTGTACTCTGCCACCCCCACCACCAAGGTTAATTGATAAGAGTGGCAGTAACATCTGGAACACTTGAAGACAAGACGTTGATACTTCCTAGGAACACAGCATATACCTTGTCGGCATTCTGGCATTCTTGAGAAGTACTAGCCACTTCATTGACCCCCCCCCCCCTCTTTGCCTGCCCTGGCTGGCTACCCTCACTGGCTCCCCTGTGGTGTCTGTCCATGTTGATGATGTGCATCTTTGCTGACAGAAGTACATACTGCATGACTGACTGACAGTGGGTTTATTCAGCAAGTGATCTGCATGGTGATGCCGGCACAGAGGCCCCGTGGTGCAATCCCTGAAAATCTGTATTGTAGGTTTTGGAGCCAGGGCGTCTCAAACCTTTCTCAATCCTTTGTTCCTCATGAGAAATTTTAGAGTTTTGTCTTGCTTTGTATGTTGTGAGGTTGAAAAGGCATGTTTTCTCTTCTGTGTGTGGTGTGTATGTGTGTGTGTGTGTGATTCTCTCTCTGTGTCTCTCTTGCTTGCTCACTCGCTCGCACTATCCTTCTCCCCACCTATGTGTGTGTTGTTGTGGTGTGTTTTGTGTGGTTGGTGTGTGTGTGTGTGATCTTGTGTTTCTTGCTTGCTCATCGCTCGTACTATCTTCTCCACTCTGTGTGTGTGTGTGTGTGTGTGTGGTGTGTTGTGTGTGTGTGTGGTGGCGTCTGTGAAGACTGTTATAATAGAGATAGATATCTTGCTTAAGTTCCTGTGTGTGTGATATTGTGTTGATAGGTGTAATTCTCTGTCTGTCTGCTGACTGACTGACTGTCTGTCTGTCTTGTCTTCGTCTCTCCCTCCTCTGCCTCATCTCCTCTCTCTCTCCCCCCCTCTCTCTCCCTCGTCCCCTCTCTGTTCTGCCCGTGGTTGCCTATTGTGTGTGTGTGTGTGTGTGTGGTGGGGGAGAGTGTCTTGTGATGAGGTCTGTTGTTAGTCAGATGTGTTATCTTGCTTAAGTCTGGTGTGTGTGTGCGCGCGCTGTGCGTGCATGCTGGTGTGTGTGTGTGTGTTGTGTGGTGGCGTCTGTGAGAGACTGTTATAATAGAGATAGATATCTTGCTTAAGTTTCCTGTGTGTGTGATATTGTGTGTGATAGGTGTAATTCTCTGTCTGTCTGTCTGACTGACTGACTGCTGTCTGTCTGTCTGTCTGTCTCTCTCTCTCTCTCTCTCTCTCTCTCTCTCCCCCCCTCTCCCCTCTCTCCCCTCTCCCCCTCTCTCTCTCTCCCCCTGTCTCTCTCCCCCTCCCCATCTATGGTGTGGGTGTGTGTGTGCGGGGGGGGGGGGGGAGGTAGAGGTGTCTGTGAGAGGCTGTTGTAGTAGAGTTGTATCTTGCTTAAGTCTGGTGTGTGTGTGTCGCGCGCGTGTCGTGCATGCATGTGTGTGTGTGTGTGTGTGTGGTGGCGTCTGTGAGAGACTGTTATAATAGAGATAGATATCTTGCTTAAGTTTCCTGTGTGTGTGATATTGTGTGTGATAGGTGTAATTCTCTGTCTGTCTGTCTGACTGACTGACTGTCTGTCTGTCTGTCTGTCTGTCTGTCTCTCTCTCTCTTCTCCTCTCTCTCTCCCCCTCTCCCCCCCTCTCTCTCCCTCTCCCCCTTCTCTCTCTCCCCCCTGTCTCTCTCCCCCCTCCCCATCTATGTGTGTGGGTGTGTGTGTGCGGGGGGGGGGGGGAGGTAGAGGTGTCTGTGAGAGGCTGTTGTAGTAGAGTTGTATCTTGCTTAAGTCTGGTGTGTGTGTGCGCGCGCGTGCGTGCATGCATGTGTGTGTGTGTGTGTGTGATCAGGTCAATTGAAGCATTCCAAGCTGGAATGAGTAGCATCACTTATTAAACATGCAATAGCTTTCCTCTGAGTGACAACATACGAGACAAACATGCTTTAACGATAACAGAATAAATGAATTAACATAGTGCGCTTCAATAAGGAATCGTCAACAGAAAAATTCATAATTTACATGTATTGAAAGAGCTGATATTTACATTAAAAAATGATTGTTGGAAGAATTGCAGATCTGGAAGAATTGCAGGTCTGTGGCATGCACTGAGACACTTCCTGTCTCAGCCATAGTTTAGGGGAATCAGGAAATGGGTAGGAAATGAAAGAGGCTGATTGAGTGAGGGATCCAGCCTCCATCCACTGCCTGTGATAATGGCAAGCCTGTGTAGCTGAAGTAGCAGGGTAGGGGGACACCCTGCAATCAGGCTTATCAGAGGAGAAGCTGCCAGATTTCTCCTCAGGGCCCTGTAACTTTCAAATGAAGGGAAGAGAGGGGCTTCTCTATCCACTTTGCTGTGGTTTCTTGGGAAATTTATGTACCAGGGAAGAGATCTGGTTGTCTTTCTTTTCTGGCGTAGCCAGTTCAGTCTTGAGGATAAAGTTGATTTAAGTGCTGAAATGTGGCATTGTTAGAGTTTGAAAGATAAAATCAGGACTAGCTATAGACATCATGATTTGCGATCTCTGTATTCGTCATGTGTAAACTCTAATTCATGTTTAACAGGCTTTCCATGAGATGTTCCATAATTTTTAAAATATTTTTTACAATCTTCACGCAGATATATGCACTCTCTCTCTCTCTCTCTCTCTCTCTCTCTCTCTCTCTCTCTCTCTCTCTCTCTCTCTCTCTTCTCTCTCTTCTCTCTCTGTGCACCGCACACGCATGGACACATGCACACAGATCTCACACACACACACACATACACATACACACACATACACACACACACACATACACACACACACACACACACACACACACACACACACACACACACACACACACATTCTGTCTCTCTCTCCCTCTCTCTCTCCACCCTCACCCTCACCCTTTCTCTCTCTCCCTCTAACTCACTCCCCCAAACAGTCAACAGTTTTTATGGAAAGAAGTGTTTCTTTTTAAAAATTGATGTTCTGTTAAAATACCCGAAAAAAAGAGTGGATGAGAAATAGTTTATTATAAAACATTTCCAGCTGCCAAAATAAGTCACATTATACCACATACAACAGAGTCAGTTTATTGTGAAAACAAATGTAGAGGTCTCTTTTTCATGTGGCAAGTAATTAGATGTAACATACCTGCCAGACCTAATCTTTACAGATATTTATTCTGAGACAAGTGTTTTGGCTAACTCTTTTTTTACTGAGCTGTTAGTTACAGACATCGCCATGCTGTTTGTTTAAGGTCGGCATGTGTAGTGCTTGGAGTAAAATTGCAGGATCAAATTCTGTTGTGGGATTAGTTGTATTCAGACAGTTTGCTGTGTCATTGTTCCATATCACATAAATCAAGGTCTGAAATAGTGCCTACTAATGTCTGAAATTGCACTCAAGAATGGAAGCAGAGAGGTGCACACATAGTGATTTTTTTTTTATGATGGCATAAATATGCACAGCCATCCAGGTTCTGACCAGTTTTTATCTTGTACACTGGATTGAGTTTTTTTTAATAAAAAAAAAAAGGGTGGGGTGGGGGTATGGAGATTGTCTCATATCGAAGAAAAGGGGGAGAGGGAGATTTCTCATGTCGACTGGGGAGGGGTGTGTGTGTGTGTCTGTGTGTCTATGACATAAATGTGTGAACAAGATTTATTCAGCTGTTTAACGAGATTTACTCAGTTGTTTCTGGATGGATCTTTACTACCAACTTGGGTGAGAGGGTGTAAATCGTTGAGGAACCGTGAATGCATAAGTTTGGAAGCAGTGGTGCCAAGATCAAGGTCACAGACAAAAAAAAAAAAAAAAAAAGCCTGATAGCCACACGTTTTTCAAGAAATGTATGTAAACAGCTGTAATCTATCTCAGGAACTTACGACAATATTTCAACTCTCTTTTCACTTTTGTGATAGTCTACCATTATTCGTTTTACGTCAAATTTTATTTATTTTTATCTTTATTATTGTTTTAATGGAAAAAAATATTAAAATGGCTCAGTGAATCTTTTTAAAAAATTTTTTTGTATTGTTTGTTTTGATAATTAAAAGCAGCTAGGTATTGTGGGTTTAGCCCAATATTTATGCTAAGCATTGAACTCTTGACATCAGAACTTGAATCCCTATCCCAGTTGAAGTTAACCAAACCAACAGCCAGGCTGGGCAAAGGTTACATTACTAGTACAGATATAATGAAAAGCAAGGTGAAATCAGTGCTGGGGTTGGGTCCAGAAATTCACGGAGGAAGAAGTCTTGGTGGACTTGAGATTGCGGTCAAATGAGCAGTGCCATTCTTGGTATTTTATCAGTGTCCATGCTGGCAGTTTGGCAGACAAATGAAGGTAACACAGTAGCATCCAGATCAGCCGAAAAGCAGGTGGGCGTAGAGATTTGGAGTGGTCCTTTTCTGTGGATAGATTCTACTCACAGTCTGGTTTCATTTGGCCAGGGACCTCATAAATTTGTTTCCACATCAGTACAGGGTCTGACAGGCAAGATAACTGAGTGGCTAAGAGGTCAGATTTCCAAACAAAAGTTTCATGTTTAAAACTACCTGAGTATTAGTACTATTACCTGGAGGGTAAAGGGTGGAAATTCTTCAGATATTTCAGGCATTGTATGTGTAGACTGCTAGTTCATGAACTTTCTTCATGTATATAGGCACTGAACACAAATAAGCGCGCTATAGATCGTGTAAGTTTTGTCATTTCATGGCTTATGGGAGCATGAAAATACTCATGCACACCCACCAAAGATGGATCATGTAGCTAATACAGTAACATAAAATCAGCACATAAATTAATACAGGAAAATTGAGAAGACTAACCCCAAGTTTCATGTATTCTGGCATTGCCTGTAATATGCTTATATACACAAACTACATCTTGCTGATAAACACAACTTAAAACAAGTTTATAACATTGTGGTTTTATTGTGAATTATTGTTAATAATATGATATATTAGCATAGTATATTATAGAAAGTAGAAAATCAAACTGGTTGCATTACTTGATTGAACAAACAAACAAACAAATTTGTGTGAATATATGAATCATTGTATGTATCATGAATAATTGTCTGTGTCATGTTTGTATTGTGAATATGATGTATATTAGTTATATATATATATATATAAACTATTTCTTGAATATTACATCTTTAAGAACCACTGTGATTCAAACAAGTTTACTTAATTAAACCAGTCATATAGTCTGTACAGTGTTGACTGAACAACATGCATGCTCACACATCCGAAAAGGCAGTGCTCAAAACAATTTTTTTTTTTTTTTAAATGTGCACAGGAAACTGTAAACAGACAAATGTCAGTATACACACTCTTCATCATGTATCATTTTTTCCATGAGCTAAGAACATTGTATGTGTCTGTAGATAGTTTTACCACCACTTCATTTTTGTTGTTGTTATCATTGGTGTTGTTTTTGTTGGGTGTTTGATGGGGAATCTGTATTAAAATATAGATGATGAAAACTATTTTAGCACTCAGAACACTGGCAGCTTGAATACAAATTTGCACAAGGAGAACTTCTCTCTTCCCCACTGTGCATTGCATCTTGGCTACCTGATAAAAGTTTATCATATCACAATCTTTCCTCAGGCTGCCTACCCAGTGCATGGAAAGGATATAGGGTGTTACAGTAAAGTGTAATTCATTGCTACATTTTTGTGAAAAAAGTGTCACTGCTAATGTTATGAAGCCCCAGAAATATATGGATGCCAGCGGCCAAATGGAAATTTCAAGCAGCGTAAAATAACAAAAATTATTATGTATTGATGCCAATAGCACAGTGCACAATAATGAAGATAATGAAGGATTGATAACAGCAAAGACTCCTGTACTGCAGTCTTGAGAAAAATATTCATGTGCATTGGACTTGAAATAAGAGCACCTGCATGAAGCTGATGGACTGGGTGTGGGAGTCAAAGGGTCAAGTTTTTGCAGTTGGTGGTAGGGTGCGGGAGTCAAAGGGTTAAAGCACTTTACAAAATCATAAGTAACACATACACATGCACGCACGCACGCACGCACGCGCGCACGCCACACACACCCCACACACACACACACACACACACACACACACACACACACACACACACACACACACACACACACACACACACACACACACACACACACACACACACACACACACACACACACCAAATTATGTGATAAGTACTATGATGAAAGGGATAAACCGCTTAACACACTGGTAAAGAAGAGTTGAAGTAGATTACAGTAAAATGAAATATCTGCTACCATATTACTGCAACAGTGTACAACACTACTGCAACTGCAACAGCACTGGTAAAAGACTGAAAACAACATAAAAAACAAAATAATATCATACGCCTTTAAAAGTACAAAGCATTGAATAATTCTCTCTCTCTCTCTCTCTCTCTCTCTCTCTCTTCCCCCCCCCCCTCTCTCTCTCTCATCCTGCCTGTCTCTTCTAGGCAGAGATCTTTACCTGGGGTGGGGGAATGTGAGGGCAGAGCCAACTCTTGAAACGAGTATATGGTTATGAGAAACAGAGGTAAAACTGTATTCTTTCAAATTCTTCACCTATACATCTTGTTGGTAAGCTGTTCGACGGCAGATGGATGATCCTCACCCATGTAAAATTGATTACGAACTTACCAGCAAGTTCTTTGTAACCGTTACCCCATGAAAGTGAGGGGTTTAGTTGTGACCATGCTCATCTGGAAGTCTGCTCTTGCCAGTTATACGAGTAGTTTGTACTGCCACAAACTGTTTGAGAGGAGTGATAATCAAGTGGGTAACATCAGGTTTGGGGTCGGAAGTCCTGTATTCTACCCATCTATACACCTGTGAGTTATCATGTGACAACTTTTTTCTTCCTTTTTTTTTTATATATTGTAATGGCCTTGTTTGCTCAGTTGGTTAGAGCACTGTTCTGATAATGGAGGGGTTTAGGTTTGATCCTCAAGTGGGCCACAGTTGTTTTTTTTTCAAAGGGTTGGCTGGCTCGTTTAACAGCTGTGGACTCAAGGTCTGATGTGAAGATACATCCAGAAAGATATGAGCTCTTGTGCTGCTACCTTTGTAAGATACATAGCACAGATGTACAGTTCCTTGTTATTACATTTGTATATTCATACTCATTTCACTTGTCAGCCCTTTGACTAGTTGAATTGATCTCAGCAATTCTCCCATTTAAAGAAAGTTTCTTTGAAGAAACAAATCAGATTTTGGCGATAATATTGCACAAGACAGGGACCTGTTGCTGTGCTTTAAAAAGTGACCTAACATTTCTGTCGTGTGCTCTGAGCTGTGACTTTCACTGCGTGTGATGAGTGACAGACATGAATTCATGTTTCACATATGTTGCTGACACTATTACTGCGTAGAACTAATTTTGAAATTAAGTGGCAACAGACTGAGCTCTGCTGAAAAGTAAACATGTCTAATGTATGATTTACATCCGGTCTCCCGTTGTCCTCACCACCACCCCTTTTTTTTTCTGCTATCACTTAACAGTAAATCTGTTTGCTTTTGTTTTTTTTTTGTATGCTTAAAAAGTAAAATAATTTATTGTTTTATAGTTGCCCTATTTTTGTGTGTGTTAAGAATGTTGCTCTACAGTGTGTATAGTGAGATTATTATACCAGGCTCATATTTCTCTTTTCTTTTTTTTTTCTTCTCTTTACTGTGCAGTGTTAAGACCATTATGTTTTGCTGTCAGACTGTGTTCACTCTTTCTCACTGCCCCCCTTGCCTTACCCTCTGTCTCTCCTTTTTCTCCCTCCCATATTCCATATATCTTCTCTCTTTCCTATGTAATTTTCTCTGTGTCTCCCTGAATCATTGTCTTCTTCGTGCTGTCTCTTCTCTCTCTGTCACTGTCCATTTGTCATTCTTGGTCTTTCCCTTTGTGTCCTCTGCTGGCACTTCCTTCCTTCCTTTGTTTCATGAATACATGTTCATGCAGGCGCATGTGCAGACACACTCGTACACATGTGCACACACACACACACACACACTCACACACACACACACACACACACACACACACACACACACACACA
Source organism: Monoplex corrugatus (assembly GCA_030674185.1). NCBI lineage: Eukaryota > Metazoa > Mollusca > Gastropoda > Littorinimorpha > Ranellidae > Monoplex > Monoplex corrugatus. The sequence continues at coordinate 165,883,960 of CM060305.1, forward strand.
CACACACACACACACACACACACACACACACTCACCAAAAGCTAATTCTCTTCCTCTATATGCTGTCTCCTCCTAACTCTTCCTCCTCTTTCTCCTCTTCTGCTATCTCTGTATTCTGTATATGCATGCAGCCTGCCCTTCAGTCATGTGCTGATGACGGTTTTCTTTTTCTTTTTTTCTTTTCTTTTTTTTTTTTTTTTTTTAATACTCTCTTCACAATTGCTTCGAAGTAACCCAGAGAATTTGATCAGTGTGAACATGAGATTGCAGGTATTTGTTCTTGAGCTTGAATGCACAGGCACGAATGCCAGGGTATTAATCTTAATTTGATACGGTTTTCTTTTTCTCCTACTGTACTACTATCTCTTGTACGTCTACATGCATGTATATACACCCATGCAGGCTTGCACATGTGCCTGCATGCGCACACACACGTGCAACACACACATGCAATGCGCACACACATGCAACACACACACGCACGCACGCATGCATGCACACACTCACACTCACACACACACACACACACACACACACACACACACACACACACACACACACACACACACACACACACACACACACACACACACACACACACACACACACACACACGTTTACTCACATGGATCAAGTACATATTTGCTACCATATATACTTACGAATGTATTGTGCATGCACACGCACACACACGCACGCACTTACCCGTACGCATATACACGCGCACACACACACACACACTCTCACACACACACACACACACACACACACACACACACACACACACACACACACACACACACACACACACACACACACACTTACACACACACACACACACACACACACACACACACACACACACACACATGGGAAGGGAGGGGAGGGAGAGAGAGAGAGCATGACAAATGAAACTTAAAGAGCTGAGTAAGTGAAATGGTCCAAGTGAGTGTGTTTATGCACGACAATTTTATCCTTTGAATTGAAAGTTAAAAGCAAGCATGTTTATACATAATATTTTGTGCCTGTATGATACAAACAGAAGTGCATTTAGTATGCTTCAAGAAAATCAAGAAAAAGTAAATCTGGCAAAATTCCTTCATACCCTTCCACCTCTCCACCCCCGTCCACCTCACACAAAAAAGAAGGGATGTAGAAGTGAATGAGACCACCAAAGAAATGTTTGCATTAATATCTGTCAGAACAGGACTGAAATACTCTGTTAACTGTTTTTGTTGAGCCTCAAGGTAATCGGCCCCTGAATGACAGGCAGATGGATAAATGCTAGACTTCTAGTTGGAAAGTCCTGGTTCCATTTGCCTAGACACCTCTGCTCAATGGATAAAAGGGGGATAGATTTTTCTGATTTCCTAAGTCAACTTGTGCAGACCTGCAAGTGCCTAAACCCCCTTCATATACAGAATATCAAATTGGCGTGTTAAAATTCTGTAAGTCATGTCAGTGGCTGGACAGAATATCAAATTGGCTTGTTAAAATTCTGTAAGTCATGTCAGTGGCTGGACAGAATATCAAATTGGCTTGTTAAAATTCTGTAAGTCATGTCAGTGGCTGGACAGAATATCAAATTGGCGTGTTAAAATTCTGTAAGTCATGTCAGTGGCTGGACAGAATATCAAATTGGCGTGTTAAAATTCTGTAAGTCATGTCAGTGGCTGGACAGAATATCAAATTGGTGTGTTAAAATTCTGTAAGTCATGTCAGTGGCTGGCTCATGGAAACAAAAACACCCCAGTATGCACACCCAACGAAGATGTAACACAGCACAATGCGTGCACAGTGTGGGCAAAACAACATGCATACATGCATCAGTGAAAAATAATAATGCTAAGACAATAAATAATTTGTTTTTAGAACCCCTGAACTGTGTGAAGTATTGTGCTTCCCATAATCACATACTGATTCCCCAACCTCACGCCTTTTCTGATTTGATAAAAAACCACTTGCACAGTGCCATGCCAGGAAAAGAGAAATGTATTCTTGTTAAAAAAAAAAAAGAGACTGAACAACAAATAAACAAATGAACAAACAAAATCATTTTGTATTGCTCAAAGTATTTGATTATTTAACTGTTCAAAACCAATCCTTTACCAGCAGGTACGGCTTATTTGACTGTTTCATTGTTTATGCCATAGACTGATGGTAATTTCAGATCTTTTTCCATCACATGCCGTTTTCAGTTACTTGAAATGATAAACCTCCCTCGCCTCCCTCTCTGTCCAGACGGTGGTTTTGAAAAACCGTAAAGATTTCACTCACTAGCATGTGTATTTTGTTGTTGGGAATGTGCCAACACACACAAAAAATCCACCCATTGTAGTATACCATCTTTTTTCAACTTTGTAGACTGCAAACAAGTTGTGTTCATGAATTGTGTGACTGTGGAATGTAATGAATCTTTGTATATCGTGAACAGTTTGATTTTATTTATACTTTGATGTGCACATCTGATGTTGTGGAACTTTTAATTTCAAACAAAATAACCTGTGTTGCAAGGGTGAGGGGGGTGGGGGGGAATCAAGTATTGTGATACTGAGAAAAGACAAGTCAGTGATAAGTCTGTCAATGTCATTTTTGCTGTCCCCATCAAAAGTTCAACGTAGGAAAGTGTGACCAAGAAAAAACATGTTTTAAGTTATTTTAGATTCATTATTACACTGTTTGACACACAAGTAGATAAATATAAATAACATATAAGTTATTAAATGAAATAAACTTATTACAACAGAAATATGATATGTAACATATGAATGAATTAATCATTTTAATTGTTGTTAACCGATAGTTTAAAAAAAACAAAAAACTGATAGAACTTAAAAGGAAAAATTATTGTTTCATTTTATCATAGTCAAGTACAATTTAGCACCAAATTTGTTATGTAATAGAAAACATTTTTATTCATTTCATCAAGTCTTCTTTGTCGGCTTCACTATGGTAGATAAACAAATAAATAATTAAAAATGTCTCATTTTGTTTCAGACCCATCGTGATCGAGGTTCCTCACTTTGCCGCACTGCGCGGCAAGGAGCGTGAGGTGGTGGTGATGCGAAGTGACAATGGCGAGTCCTGGTATGAGCACCCCCTGGCGGCCACAGAGGAGGCAGTGTCAGATGCTCTGGGCAGCTCCCTGGAAGGTCTGGACAGTCAGGGCAATGTTGTTCCTGACAGCAACTCAATTTCCTCACTGTGGAGTGAGCACCGCTTGCTGTTTTCCCTTTTTGGTTGCTGTAGTGTGTAATATTGTAGGGGAGCCACACATTTCACCTACACGCTTTTCACCTACGCTTTGTTCTCCAAAACTTGTCTTCTCCTTTTCCGTTATCATGTTGGCAGGGTGATTTTTGTTCATGTGCTCGCACTCATTTTGCCATCAGGTGTGCTTATGCTGACCTGTCCTGCTAGAAACATTTTTATCCTGATGGAAACTTTTTACCAGCTGCCGAAACAGTCATTTTGCACAGAGTTTACAGTGGATAGAAACTGAAAACAATTGTAGGCAAAATAAACATTCTTGAGATGTGTAGGCAAAATGCGTGTAGATGAAACGTGATCCCTGTATTTCAACTTTTTGTATGTGTGTGTGTTCAGGGGTGAGACAACTTTTATGGTGGTTAGGGTTTAGGGTTTGTTTTTTGTTTTTTTCAATGGGGAACAAAAGTATTTTTTATGTCTTGTGTTGAATTAAGTGTATGTTGTGTGTGTGTGTGTGTGTGTGTGCGCACACGCGCGCACGCTTATTTGTTAGTTTATTAAGTACTGTAAAGGTAGGAAGTATTTAAACAGCTGAAATGTGAAAATTATGGAAGAAAGATATAGCTGATTGTTTGTTGAAAGAAGCTTTCAGATGAAATTGTAAATGTTAAACTTAGTCATTGATTTCACATTCATTGTGATTCCCAACATTTGATATATGTGTACTGTTTGGCAGGAGAGCAATATAAGTACTTTTGTTATTACTTGACTCTAGTGTCAGTGATGAAGATTTCCAAGAATTATGCATTAAAGAACCTGTGTATAATACTTTCAAAAGTATTATCATTTGTTTAAAAATATAATGAGAGAAACAAATATATAACATTTTGGCTCAGATTTAAGAAATGGTGAGAGAAACAAAAATATTTTTTGGCTCAGATGAAATTTAAAAGAACTTGGAGAGGATCCTGGGCTATACCAAATTGTTAGTTGGAAAACTGATTTTTTTTTTTTTACTATCATTTCAAGGGGTTATGATTCATGAATATTATATGTTGTTCCATGTGTTAAGATGTGCACCTTATTGGAGTGTTTTAATAAAGGGTCAAACAGTTGGTAAGTTTCTGTTCATTGTGAGGAAATTCAGTTTATGCCTCTTGTGTCCCAGCTTTTTCACCAGCAATTAAATAGCTGTGGTATATATGGTTTGTTTCATTGTATGTGTTTATTTATTTATATTTATATTAATTTTATGGTGTGATGGAAAATGTTTAGATGGGTTTTTTCTTTTTTCATTTTATAATTTATTTTGTTTTGTTTTCTTTTTTCATTTTATAATTTATTTTGTGATGTTATCATCATAGTTGAGGGATTGTTGTTCATGTTTTTGTTAGTGTTCTTTTTATCTTTGGTTAATTATTGTTGTTATGCACTTAGATTCTTTTCCGTTTCAGTTTTGGGAAGAAAAGATATTCATTTTTCAAAATTTTGATGGTTGTATACATTGTGTGGTTTTTGTTGACATACTTTAGCTTGCACTTGTGCTTTATACCTTGTTTTTGCTTGTGTGCTACTTGTCTGTAAACCTGTGTTGGAAATCCGGTGGAGGGGCTGGACATTTTTGGCACATTGAGGGATTATTATTACTTTTTGTTGTTGTTTGTTTTTAGATAGTTGTTGTTGCTGTTATTTTCATTCTGAGCAGTGTTTTCTTAGATGCTTTATACACATTGTTGTCTGCACTGGCCTAGAATTGTGCAAGCATTGTTGCTACACAGTCTGCGTAATCCTTCTTAAGTGGGCTATGCATGCTGGATATTTTTTATGTTTCTTCAAACCAGTGAACAATGACATGGCTGATGGGTTCTTTAACATGCATATTTGGTGTCCTGCATATATGCACTCATGAAGGGGTTTCAGGGGCTTGCAAAATCTGCGCATATGTTGATCTGGGAGTTTGGGGAAATGTTACCGGGTATTGCCAGGCAGGTTCAAACTTAGACTTTCCAGTTGCAATTCGGGCAAGATCTTCCAGTTGCAATTCGAGCAAGACCTTCCATTTGCAATTCAGGCAAGACCATCCAGTTACAATTCGGGCAAGATCTTCCAGTTGCAGGTTGGGCATCCTAATCATTTGGCAAGATCTTCCAGTTACAATTCAGGCAAGATCATCCAGTTGCAGGTTGGGCATTCTAATCATTTGGCCATCATGCACATCACTAGGAAATTATATTTGCTGTGCTGTTTTCTGTTACCTCTTTCACTTTTTAGTGGATCTTGATTTGCAGTGTGATAACCTTCGTGGTTCAGCTAAGTTTGACTGTAAAAGACAGAATAATCTGAATACTTTTTCTTGTGTATGTGTGTGCTGGGGTGGGTGGGCTTTGGAGTAATCTGTGTTATAGGCAACAGTTTTCTGCACTTTCACTTGAGCTGTGTGTTTGTGAACAACACTATTAAGTTAAGAATACAAGATTTTGAACATGTAATGGTTTGTATGGCAGTGAGGACTTATATGTGTTTGTGGTGATAATGTTTCTGGTTAACAGTTGAGTAGTATTGACAGTTATTACAGTCATTGCACATTATGTTTTCTGGTTAGCATAGTGAAGAATCAGTGTCATCAGCTTTAAATTTTGTATGTATACGGTCACTATTTTCTGATAGAATGTATTCATGATTTATCATTTTGCTTTTAGAAAAGGAGTTTCAAAGAAATTTGGTTCCCACTTTCTTTAGTGCTGCAAGCTGACAAACAAGCTTAGAAAGAGGGACAGAGGGATGGAAATTTATTGGAAGAAATTTGACAACAAACAAAGACAAATTTATTGAGAATCTGATTTCTTTGCTGCATTTTTAATTCATTGTGTGAAGGGGGAGATTTCTGACAGTGCATTGGAAAGTTGTGGATATTTCATAATTTTGAGAGTTTAAGATTGTTGGGTTGGTGGGGTTTTTTTCCAGTAAGGTAGATATAATGCAGAACAAATTAAGGGGAGTTGGGAAGCTACAGAATTCTTTTACTTGTATCATTTCTGAAATAATTAGGTTTGAGTCACTAGATCATCAGTAACTCAGTTTGTGGAAAACCTGTTTTAAAATTTGATAGTTGTTAAGCACCCATTCCATTTCCCATTAGAAAGAGGGCAAATACAAGAATCATTTCATCACAGAATTACATTTCACTTCATAATTGAATGGTTTTGAGGTTGTAGAATTTGTTACGTTACATTATATATCCCAAGAGCCTGTATGTTGTAGGGCCACCACTGGTGACTTTGCATCATGTTTCCTCCATCTCTCCCATTCCTCTTGCCACTCTCAGGGAATTGCTGAAGTTCAATTTTGGATGATGTCTTGCCACCTGTTCTTCTGTTATCTTCTTCCTTTCCCTGGGCCTATACCAAGTAGGACTGTCTTTGCAAAGCTTGAGGATGTGATGTTCCAAACCACTTCATTTTGGGTCTTTTTATTATGTCGTCAGGTCATCAGATTGGCCATTTGCTGGTTTCATTATTCTGTGTACTTGTTGGTGATTTGGTTGGTGTATAAGATGTGTAGAATCTTTGGACAGCACCCCCCTCGTTCATGGTTTGGATCCTCTTCTGTAAGTTAGGTGCCACAGTTCACGTTTATTGAAGGAAAGGAGAACAGATGTGACATGGGAGTGTATAATTCTTATTTTAATTTTAGAGATGAATTATAGAATTCGTATGTAGAAAAATTCTAAACATTGGTATTCTCAGGATCAGATGGGTTTTCCCACCATTGTTCAGGAACCAGGGCAACAGAAGTATCCATGAAAATCACGTGAAGCATCACATTTATTGATGCCTGTACTCTGGTAACAAGTAAGAAATGTTGTGAGGTTTTGATTTTTTTAATGCCTTTATTGATAGATTGATGAATAGAGAGATTTACAGGGAGGAAATTTGACAATAAGCAAAAAATGTTCTAGGATTCTGATTTTTATGTGTAAAATGTATTAAGGTTCTGATTCTTATTTGTATTGATGGATTGATCAGGTGATTTTGTATATATATATTTAGCTTTCTGTTCTGATTTGATTGATTGATTTGATCGATTGATTTATTTGATGATCTGTGTACTTATTTATTGAGCGTTTTGTTTAAAGAGTTGGAGTCTGAGGAGAACCTGCAGGAGAAACGCATCACACGCGTTCTGACCACGGACTTCCCACAGTACTTTGCCCTGGTGTCGCGAGTCAAGCAGGAGGCGGCAGTGATTGGCTATGAGGGTGGTGTGCTGTCTTCAACTGTGGTGCCCCAGGTGCAGGCTGTGTTGCCTGAGGGAACACTCACCAAACCCATCAGAGTCGGCCTGCAGGTCAGAATTTGAGGATGTAGTTTTCTTACTAAGTCAGCTAATTTTGTGGATGGGGTGGTAAGAAAGGGGATTGTATCATGCGTGTGTGTGTGTGTGGTGTGTGTATGGGCATGGATATGCTTGTTTTGTGTTTGTTTTCATGGTGTGTTTACATGCTCATTCATTTTCACAGCAGTTTTGTTTTCATGTGTGTTGTCAGTTCAGCTCTGACAGTCATTGTTTTTTTGTGTATTTGTTATTTTAGTTGTGAAGACAGTGCAGTTATTATTGTTGTAAAATGATTTTGTTAAACTCAAATATAATGATATTGGTTTAAATGTGATTTTTGTGTTTGTATTTTAGATATGGGAAGAATTGGCTGTTCTATAGATTAAAAAGAAATATTTATAATTTCTCGTAGAGTAGAAGGTAATTATGAGTCTTGCTATATGCCTTGAATAGTTCCAAGATTTATGTACTTGAAAGCTTTTTGATGGTTTTCAGCTATAAGAAAACTGCTACATGTTATGTTTATTTATTGCAACATAGTAACAGTCAAATGCATTATATGTTGGAAATGGCTGACCACATAGTAACAGTCAAATGCGTTACAGTTGGAAGTGGCTGACCACATAGTAACAGTCAAATGCGTTATATGTTGGAAGTGGCTGACCACATAGTAACAGTCAAATGCGTTATATTTTGGAAGTGGCTGACCACATAGTAACAGTCAAATGCGTTATATGTTGGAAGTGGCTGACCACATAGTAACAGTCAAATGTGTTATATGTTGGAAGTGGCTGACCACATAGTAACAGTCAAATGTGTTATATGTTGGAAGTGGCTGACCTCACATGAATCTTGTTCCCAGGCCCAGCCCATTGCTCCTGAACTTGTGGCCAAGTTGCTGGGTAACCGTGTGGCTGTGAGCCCCATTGTGACAGTGGAGCCCAGACGTCGCAAATTCCACAAGCCCATCACTCTCACCATTCCTGTGCCCAAGGCTGCCCAAAAGGGTATGATCAACCAGTATGGGGCAGACAGACCTACTCTCCGTCTGCTCTTCAGCTTGGCAGGTGGGTGATTCTCTTTCAATTCATGTCTTTTTTTCATCCTTGACTTGTCTACCCTTTCCTATTGTGTCCAGAAAGGATGAACATTTCCTGTGCAAGCTCGTATTGTCCCTGCTTTCTGCTGTTCTCTTGTAATCTTGTCAACTGTCTTCCTGTTTTTTTCAGGGTGGGGAGAAGAGTGATTTCTTTGTTCTGCTTGATTATATATCATGTTTTTAAAACAAGTAATCTCTTTGATATTAATCTTGTACATTGCTTCACACTTTGTATATTTGACTCGCTGAAGCAGAATTGCTGTTCGCCTTGAATGTTTGAGATTGTTTTTTAGCTTTACATTTGCAAAATTTCTTTTTCTAACACTTTAATGTAACGCTGCTATATCTGATACATTCATAAAGATCATGCTCCAAAAATATACATGCAGTAATTAATAACTTATTAAAAAAGTTACTGGTCTTGACTCAAGGATGCGTTCTATACTGTTACTGCTGTATGTCCCTGGCTTTGAACATCAATATATTATTAGTTAATGAGTATTGCATTGTATTGTACCGTACAGTATTACACTGTGACGTATTGCATTGTATTGTATAATGTGTCTATGTGTTGTGTCTACTGGTCCAGTCTTGTGGTATCATGAGGCAGGCTGACTGCTGAATGATATATAGTACAGATTTAATGTGATAAATAGTTTTTGTTTTGTATTGTTCATCAAATTTGAATTCAGAAACAAAAGGTTTACTTTTATCCACTGCTGCTTAAGATATAGTGTTCACAAAAAATGCGTGTTTTCAAATGAGCTCTGTTTAAAGCATGTTGATTTGTCTGCTTCCCGGTTTGAGTTAAGATGTGTCCTTTGAATTTTGTTGTGTTTGAGAATGGTGAGACGTGTAATGGATTGTGACATCTGCTATGCTTTGTCATGGTTTGTGATGTGCTCATGGTTTTTGCTCTAATCTCTTTGTGTCTCCTGTCTTTGTGCTATCTTCACTGCGGCTAGGCAACAACCACTCTAGTAACAGAGGTAACTCATTCCTTCCCTTCCTTTTCTTTTTCTTTTCCACCAGGACTTTTTCTAACTTAATACTACCCTTTCATAACTTTTTCATTTTACTCACTGTATTATAGATTTCTGCTTACTGCTTGCTTTTGCTTTTGGAATTGTTAGTAAGTGTTCAGTAGTCATAGTTTTGTGTTCATTTGTTTTTAGTTTTCTCTTTCACACCTTTAGACTACATTTAATCGAAAGCTTGTAATCAACTTCTTGACAGTAAGCCTTGTTGTGTTTGTTTATTGTGTCTTTTTGTTTGATAGAAGTTAGAATAATATATTTATTATTATATCTCTTCTCTCTCTCTCTCTGTCTCTCTCTCTTTCTCTCTCTGTCTCTCTCACTCCTCACGTCTCTCTCGCTCACTCTCTCCCCACCCTCCTTCCCCTTTATGTCTCCCCTCCCTTTCTGTCTGGCCTTGAGTGTATCCTGTTTTTTAAACAAAGGGAGATAATGAGTATGTATATCATGTTGGCACCAATTTCAGAGCTAGATATGACCACCTTTATTCAAACTCGTGCAGTTTCGAAAAAATTCCTTAATATTGTTTTTTGAATATGAACAGTGTGCCAAATGTGCTTAGAAGGTTTTGTGTGTGTGTGTGTGCGTGATGGTGTTGGGTGGTGCGCATGCACCTCTGTGTGTGTGCTTGTTTGTTTAGTTGTTTTTGGGCTGTCTTAACGAATGAATCTGCCCCAGATTCTTTGCTTGTGTGCTGATATCGTGGATGATTATTCAGTCGATAAGTTTAAACTCAATGACATAATTTTTGGGTCCCAGTGGCTACGTTCATTAAAAATTGGTCACAGATGATGTTTTTTATAATATAGTGACAGTGCAGTTTATTTTCAACATCATCTTTTGCGCTGGGTTTATCAGGCTGGGTAACTCTCAGCCGATCTGCTAATTTCAGCGGATGAACTCCTAGTTTCAGAGGGAAAACAAAATTTTCAGAGGAAATATTACTGAATTATTGTATTTGCCATCAGGAAATGCATCCATAATGCCTCAAAATTACAGAAATTCTCCAGCTTCTGGGGGACAAAGCACCCCAGCAGGGACGTTGCCCCTGGACCCCAGCCAATTTTCAGAGGAACCTATCTTCTTCTCTTACCCAGCCTGGTTTATATGTTTTCCTTTGAATACTTTTTGTAGGTTTTAGAATATTGGGGAAACTGTTTGATAGTGTTATGTGCATATTCAGAATTATCCTGTTAATTTGAGTCTGATATGCATATTCAGAATTTCCCTGTTAATTTGAGTCTGATATGCATATTCAGAATCACCATGTTATATATGCATGATACTCACATGGTTGGGATGTTGGACTTTCTAGTCGTCAGGTCTGAGTGTGATCCTGCATGGTTAGATAGAGTAGATGCTTTCAAGCTCAACTTTCAACTGCTGTTGTCTTTTTATTTGTTCATTTTAATGTTTTTCTATTTCAGTGTAATGAAGTCACCTCTTGCCCCTCTTCTTTTTTTTTTTTTTTTTTTTTTTTAAATATGAAAGAGTAAGTTTGAGGAAGAGGAAAATTACGGAAATGGGAAGGGAATGTGTAAGGACAAAAAACATTTTTGTCTATCAGTAGGCCTACTTTTTTAAGCCTTTTTTTTTTCTTCTCCTCTCTTTCTTGAGGCATTTTGTTTTTCTTTCTTTCTTCTAGTTATTCTTCTGCCCCATTATTTGCACCAGTGTTATGTTATGTCATGATGATGATGATGGTTCCATCATAGATTTAGACTCATGACAGGGTTGATTCTACACATCTTTACATATTTTAGGCTAGAGAGCTAAACATCTTCAGCATTGGTCAGGAAATTTGGGAGCATGGTGAATGATTGACAATGGATTGTGTAGCTCCAATTGTCCCAGTATGGTTCCAGTTTATCTACAAGCCTGTATGATACTGAACATTTTGAGTAGTAGCTGGTTAAGGCTGAACAAAAATGTGCTGTATGTTGACAGATAACCTCTTTAGATATACCTGGTTTAGGATTGGCATAAAAGTAGACTTTGTGTGGTCCGTTTGTCAAGGTTCTGATTGCGGAAGAAGTTTAAAGCTTGTTCTTCCTTTCCATTCTGAACATTTTGTTTTGTGTTGTAGGGCCATACGGTGCTAGTTTTGAGTGATAATAGTTTGTTAGTAGTTTGTTCAAGAGGGATTCACTGCACCCGGAAAACTCCATATGCACTCCACCGAAGCCTGCGCAAAACCCTATGCGCTGGCAAGGTCTTGAAGAAAGGTCTTTGGCAATGAAATTAATTACAGTATCTACTGATTAATTATCATTTTTTTCATGTTTGTTTGTACTTGGATTGTATTGTCATTGTTTGTGGCCTGTACCATATGGATGTGTATGCACACACACTTGATGACTATTCATTTCTCTACCATGCAGATATGTACTCTCTCCTGCTTTGCTGCCTGGAAAATTGATGACTGTTCCTTTGTGCTCTGTGTGGGCGAGATACATCCTTGCTTCTAATATCAAAAAGTTAATTTTTGTTTATTTCATTTTGAACACAGTAATATTTATAGAGGAATAATTTCTACTGACCTGTTTACTGTTTGCTTTGGGTGCACAGAAATACACATTTCAGCATAATTGTATTCTTGTTCATTAAAAAATACCATTTATACATTTTAGTACTGTTTTTGTTGGCAAATTCAAGCTGATGTGATTGAAGCTGTTCCTTTACTTTGTGATGAAAAGATGCTGCTGCAGTTTAAAGCGATGTTCACTTGGTCAGATGCTTGCTGGCATTGGTGCACACCACTGGCACTGGTGCATGCCCTGGCACTCTGCCTCAGGCAAGTTGTAACCAGCTACAGACGTACTTGGCTTTGCATAATCCCTGGATTAAAAAGAAGAGAAAAATGGCTGCTTCAAAGAAGGTACCAAAAGCAGTTCATGAAATCAACAAGGAAAATGTGTGAGGAGAGAATGTTAGGCTTACCTCTGAAAGAAGAGGTAAAATTTACAGTCCTATGTTTATGGCTTCATACTACAAGAATTTCCTGTGTTTGGTGCACTCAAGAAAGTTAGGAAGTTATGCATTTTACTAGCACAACTTGAATGAAATTTAATTATGACAGCTGAATACTGCAGTTTGTTGATTTGTTGTCTGTTGGTGATATTGCAACTATTGCCATTCAGATTGCACACATTTCAGGCTCAGTCATGCACACAGCAAATCTTGTGTTCAACAGGTCTGATACTTAAGAGCTAGAAAAGCCCCCCCCCCCCCCCCCCCCCCCCCAAAGTCCTCGTGTTAGAGCATCAGCTTTTTCAGAAGTTCCTGTTGTCTAAATACGTTTGTGTGTTCAGTCACCCAGGGAGTTTGGAAAAGGTTCAGCCATTTCTCTTTTGCTTGCTTCTTTGCATCCTTTTGATAAGGCACGGATTTGTTCACCTTACAAAAGTGTCAAAAAAGTCAAAAATGTTTATGGTGTACATAAACATTTCAGCAGTTCTTTTGTTTTTGTTTTTTTCCTGATGTCAGTACCAAAGATAATGATAAATAGAATTCTTACTGTATTCGCAAGACATTTGAATTGAAAAAAATGATGACTTCATACTTGTGTTAAGTTTTGTAGTTGTTATTATTTTCAGTCATCATTTCATGTTAGGAAATGAAACTGTGAGGGGTTATGACCAAAATGAGTAAATCATGAATTGTCCCATCTCTCTTCCCTCTTTTATACCCCCCCCCCCCCTTCAAGTTAGTGTGTACATCTGGCTGTACATGTATCTGTACAACTGTCTGTGGCAGGCCATGGCCAAAATACCAAAATAAAGAATTCTTTGCGAACTCTCTCTCTCTCTCTCTCTCTCTCTCTCTCTCTCTCTCTCTCCTCTCTCTCTCTCTCTCTCTCTCTCTCTCTCTATGTCCCTTCTCCCCTCTTTCTTCCCTCCCTCTTTTCTTGTTCTCTCCCCCCTGCTTCCACTGTCTGTCCATCTAATCTTTATAGATCTTTAGTTTCTCTTCACTAGTTGTTTAAGGTGTAACATGTGAATTATTGTTAAGTTTAAATCCTTGTTTTTTTTGTTTGTTTGTTTGTTTTTAACCGCATGACAAGGATCTTTTGACATGGACTCCGGCATTGAAATGCAGTTTCCTTTATTTTTATAATGAATATGAAGGAGATGCGCTGTTTCTAACTTTGTTGGTGGCTATTTGATTTTTTCCCTGTCTGTGAAATTCAGTTGCTTATACCCATCTCCTTTTTTGAAACTGATTTGTTCATTTGTTTGTCCATTTGTTCTCTGCAGCTTCATTCTTTGACAAATTGTGTTGTTGCTGAAGCTGTATTAAAGTTTGATCATTTTCCTTCTTTGAAGAGTATTTTCACATCATGTATTTTGAGTTAATATCGGTTGGGCATGTAAATTGAACATAAATATTGATCTGCATGTAATGTAGTTTGATTTTTCAGGTACAAAATATCCTTAATAAACTTATAATAATTACAATATTTATATAGCGCAAAATCTTGATAAAATAAAATCTAAGTGCTGAAACAGACGCACGCACGCACGTACGCACACACAGGCACGCACGCGCACACACAACACACACACACACACACACACACACACACACACACACACACACACACACACACACACACACACACACACACACACACACACACCACGCACGCACGCATGGCTATAAATGGGGAGAAAGAATAAAAGCAATAAAAGCAAGAATAAAAGCAATGGAAAATTATAGAGAGCAGTAGGCTGGACTTTTTTGGGTTTTTTGTTTTTGTGTTCATGATTTTCTGGCATGTTTTTGATCATTTTTCAGAAACACATGTTACACATTAAGAGGTGTGTTTAAAAAAAGTAGTGACCACACTTTGTATTTCAAAGCAGATTGTATCAAGTGCACAATACATGTTGAGTTTGGGTGACTGGAGATTGTGCTAAAGAAGGAGAGTTTTTTTATTGTTAATATGTATGTGTGTGTATGTGTGTGTGTGTGTGTGGTGTGTGTGTGCGTGCGTGTGCGTGTGCGTGCATGTGTGTGTGTGTGTGTGTGTGTGTGTGTGCGTGCATGTGTGTGATGGTAGTATATGAGATGCTTGAGTGTTTTGTGGACAAAACATGGCAGCAGTGCTGTGATCCAGAAAAGTTCATCAAGAAGCAAGGTTTTGTCTTGATAGCTGCACACAACCAAGTTCTCCTCTTGTGCTAGCTGAAGTATTCAGGCAAAGCTGATATAATGTCAAGATGCTGTCTTGCTCACATTCTTCAGATTGCTTTCTTTGAGGTTTTACTTAAAGACGTTATAATTGTGAGTTTATCTAGTCTAGTTATTTTTCTGTCATTTATGTGTGTGTGTGTGTGTGTGTGTGTGTGTGTGTGTGTGTGTGTGTGTGTGTGTGTGTGTGTGTGCACTTTTCTAAAGATGCTTAAGTGAACAGACTATGACAGAAAAGAAGAAGAGGAAAAAGAACTCTTCAAACATATTGTGACAAACCTGGTCATGTTGCTGTGTTACTGGTTTTGATCTTAATACCAGGCAAAGAGCTGTGAATCTTTGCTGAATTCTTTCTGTCCATATCATTTGAACCTAGACATAACAGAATGTGATGGGAAACAAGCAAGAAGCATCACCTTGTTTTTGTGGATAAGGACAGATTGCTTATATTTAATAACTTGAGTGGGAAATGGTTTAGGGAGAGAGAAGGGGGTGGAAGAGAGGAGTAGGGACTGGTTACAAAGTTTATTCATGAGAACAGGAGACGAAAGCTTGGTGTGACTGTGAAAGTGTTGTGGTGATGTTGAAATTTTGAAGTGATGAGTACAGTGTTTGGATGTTAGTGAAAATATGGAATAGTGGATACAGTTTTTTGGTTGGTTTATTTATTTGTTTGTTTGTTTCCTCCTCATAATTCATTTCTAATAGAATTGATGTTGGCATGGCTTCAGATTCATTTAGTTAGTGAGTCCTGTGCAATATTTGTTCCCATTTTTGTAACATTGTTCCCACATTTCAGAATATTCACTTGTAGATTAGGGAACGAAAATGTGGCAAGAAAATGAAAATTGATACAGAACAAAAATCAACGAGAAGACAATTCAGCATTTGTGCATCTGACAGGTTATTTCTGAATTTCTTCTTTTGCATTTTATAAACAAAAGCAGCAGACTAAAGAAACAAAACAAACACGGATGACAAAAACAGTGGCACTATATACTATGTTCATGTGGTCAATAACTTGTTTGCATAGGAAAATAATATTGGGATAGTGGTGAATGCTTCTGATATAGTTGTTTAAGTAGTGAAAACGTTGGGGTGCTAATAGAAATGCGGAATATTGAATGCTGTTGTTTATGGGGTGTTCTAGTGGTGATGCACGTACTGAAAGGATGGTATATGGGATGAAAGTTTGAAGTAAAGTGTATGGGCAGTTGTACAGTTTTGGTGATGGCAGTATATAACAGATTAAGGACAGACCATTAGGAATAATGGATACAGCAGTTTGTACAATGTTGGTGATAATGATGACCATGGTGTGTGCAGCGGACCCCACCCCAACCAACTGGGAGGACATCACAGAGAACAAGCCCATCACCCTGGTCAATGACTGTGTCTCCTTCACCACCACTGTTTCTGCCAGGTAGGCATTGCCAGCCTCATCTACAGAAACCAAAATTATGCTCATGGTGATTGATAAAGAAAATGTTTTCAGATGGCATTTGCACAATCAGTATATGTATAATATGTAGAATTACCAAGATTTTGTCATGGAGATTTGCTCTGAATGGTATCGTAAATTAAATATTTTTGAATGAAAAGGGGGGGGGGGGGGCTGGTAAGTTTCCACATGTTAATTTTGATATCTTTGTATGGACAAATATATTCAGTTTAATTCAGCATATAACAAGCACTATAAAATATTTAGATATGAATTGATGGATAAATTTAGTATGACAAAATTAAATTAGATTTAAATTCTGTCATTTTTTATAAAACATACTAGCACTTACAAAAAATGTTTTAATTAGTATCTCATAAAAACTCTGCTTAGATCTCTTATTTCTGTGTACAGCAATTTTTGTTAGATTACAGAAGAAACTGTTTACTTGTTTCAGGCACAATGTCCTGTTCTCCTCTCCTGTTTACTATGGTTAAATCGTTTAATCTGTTGGAACTGGGCTTTGTATTCCAGTGTCTTTATAGAGAAAATTTGTTTTAAGTTATTTCTCATTCAGAATTAGTATTGTAATGGCGGTTAACGTGACAGCAAGCAGCATCAGATGATCATTTCATAACATCTGAAGCGTTGACTTTTAATAAGTAGTGTTTTGTGAAGTTCATGATTTTGTATTTTATGTATTGGCACATGTTATGCACACATGTAAAAGTCAGAGTCCTCCGTGGTGTGAGATAATCAGGTTGTAGAATAGCTATATGTATTTATGAAAATTGCCCTATTTTCTGTAACCTTTGAAGACAACACAGAACAAAGAACATTAAGTTATACCCACAGAATACAACAAAAATGTCAAACTGCAAGCCTTCACATTTGTAAAAGAGATGCTAAAAAAAAAAAACCTCTTTTAAAAGTGTTGTTAAAAAGTTCTTTTGAAAAGTGTTTGTTTGCTTTTGTTTTTTAGACATGTGTGAATTTTTTTTGTGCCATCTGTTTCAGATTCTGGCTGATTGATTGCCAGAACATACCAGAGGTGCTTCGCATGGCCGATGCTTTGTATCATGAGGCCATAACAGTGCCCTACATGGCCAAGTTTGTCGTCTTTGGCAAACGCACATCCATGGAAGAGGGGCGCCTGAGAATGTTCTGCATGACAGACGACAAGGTGGACAAGACTTTGGAGAAACAGGAGAAGTTTGTGGAGATTGCCAGGAGTCGTGATATAGAGGTAGGTGATGTTCTGTCAGGAGTCGTGATATAGAGGTAGGTGGATGTTCTGTCAGGAGTCATGATATAGAGATAGGTGGATGTTGTTATGCTGTTAAGGAGATTGCCGGAGTAAGTAGTGTTGAGGTTGATATTGTTTGTCCCGGAGTAAAGTGATATGTGTAGGGGGTGATCTTCAGGAGTCATTGAGTAAGATGAATGTTGATGTTGTATAGGAGTTGCCAGGATAGTAGAGTGAGTGGATGTTTGTCAGGAGTCATGTAATATAGAGGTAGGCGTTGGATGTTATATCAGGAGTCATGAGATAAGTGAGGTGAGTGATGATTTTCATTGCCAGGAGTAAGGTAGGTTAGAGTAGGTTGATATTGAGGAGTCATTGGGATAAAGGTGGTGTTGAGTGGTTGATTTGAGGAGTCATTGTGATAAGAGGTGAGGTTTGGATGTTGATTCGAGGAGTCATTGACTGAGTAAGGTGGGTGTTGGGTGTTTCAGGAGTCATGATATAAGGTGGTGTGGATGTTGATATCAGGAGTCATGCAAGAGGTAAGGTGGATGTTCTGTAGTGAATCAGGATATAGGAGTAGGTGGTGTTGGTGGTGCAGGAGTCATGAGAGTAAGGTAGGTGGTGTTATATCGAGGAGTCATTGATGAGTAAGGTGGTGTTGGTTGATATTAGACATTGCCAGGAGTAAAGGTGGTGTTTGCTTGATATCAGAGGAGTCATTCCAGGAGTAAAGGTGGAGTGTTGAGGGTTGATATCAAGGAGTCATTGCCAGGAGTAAAGGTGGAGTGTTGAGTGGTTGATATCAAGGAGTCATTGCCAGGAGTAAAGGTGAGTGTTGAGTGGTTGATATAGGAGTCATTGCCAGGAGTAAAAGTGGTGTTGAGTGGTTGATATCAAGGAGTCATTGCCTGGAGTAAAGGTGAGTGTTGAGTGGTTGATATCAAGGAGTCATTGCCAGGAGTAAAGATGAGTGTTGAGTGGTTGATATAGGAGTCATTGCCAGGAGTAAAGGTGAGTGTTGAGTGGTTGATATGAAGAGTCATTCCAGGAGTAAAGGATGGTGTGAGTGGTTGATATTAAGGAGTCATTGCCAGGAGTATGTGTGAGTAGTTTGCAATGAAGAAATCATGTCAAGGAGTATGTGTGGATGTCTTATATTTGATTTTAAGGAATCATTGGCAGGGTTATGTGTAGCGGGTGTCCTGTTTTTCATGTGGAGTCATTTCTAGGCACCACAACATAGAGATCTTTGGTGCTAATATCAAGGTGTCATTGCCAGGTTCATGATACGGAGGTACATGGTGAAACATGAGGTAGATGTGGGTTGAAGTTTGGTAGTGTTGATGTTGAGGGGTTTTCAGTAGGAATCTGCATATATATATAGTTGTATAAGAGTATGCAGTAAAAAACTTTTCAAAATGAATGCTGAATGAATAAAGTTATATAAGATATACAATTTTTCAAACAGTGAATGAACGTAGGTGCACGAGAGTAAACAGTGAGATATTCTTAAGATGTTGATTGTCCTGAGTGACATGGATTGCCAGTCTTTGGCATGGCACTCCACTGACTTTGGTACAGAAAATGCTTTGGTCATGCATAACAATATTGCATTTAATGTTCAGTTTCATCATAGGCTTAGTGTTATCTCTCAACATACAACGTACAGGTGCATAAAAATCTTTAATTGTGCACTGTTGTCCTCAACATTTATTCAACCTGTACAGGTACTATACAAGAATGCTTGTGGACTGTGCATACACATATCCAATTACAGTGTACTTGACCAAGATGCTTATTTGTGGTTTGATCTCTCAACATATTCAACTGTACAGGTACTATACCAAGAGAGCTTTATTTGTGGACTGTTGATCTCTCAGCATATTCAGCTGTACAGGTACTATACCAAGAGAGCTTTATTTGTGGACTGTTGATCTCTCAGCATATTCAACTGTACAGGTACTATACCAAGAGAGCTTTATTTGTGGACTGTTGATCTCTCAACATATTCAACTGTACAGGTACTATACCAAGAGAGCTTTATTTGTGGACAGCCAGTGCTTTGATTAGACAAAAATTCCAAAGTAGGAAATAGTTGAAGATTGGCCTGAAAATTAATGTAAAATTGTACAGAACTTAACCAGTGTTATAAGCAGCTAGCATTCTTACACAGTAGTGTACAGCTGCCCCTTTACACAGCAAGGTCTTATCAACTGCAAAATTAAACACAAGGTTTGGAATGAGGAGGAAGTGCATGCAAGTTGCTTTTCTTGTATGTTAATTTCAAAATGTATGACCCTTGCAGCACTGTGATTCTAGCAGCACGGTAAACAACTGGTAACAGAAACACTGTGCCTGGCTTACAGTTGGGCACAGACTTGAATGAATATAGGATTTCATGTTGAGATGGGACTATTGGTTATTTCAGATATTCCTTTTTGTTTTTTCTTTCTGTTTTGTTTCATCCGATTTCTTCTGATTTTCTTTATTCTGTCATCCTCAACATATGTTCTGTTGTTTAAATTACCTTGGATGTAATGAGTAATTCAGCCTTCAAAAACTCAACAGCACTTTTGATCATGTTTATCCAGGTACTGGAAGGAAGACCACAATACGTGGAGATGGCTGGCAACCTGATTCCTGTTACCAAGTCAGGGGACCAACTTCACATCAACTTCAAGGCCTTCCGAGAGAACCGCTTGCCCAGCACAGTGAAAATCAGGGACCCAGACCAGGTAGCGGAGGCACGTGTGGCTTTCATGAAGGAACCTAAACTTGCCCGTGGGGAAGCTCCCCAGACCCCCATCTGCAACCTCAACATCCGTCTACCAGACACCATTTCGGTATGCATTGTTCATCTGATAGCTACTTTTCCCTTTCGTTGTATGAAACAATGTGTATGAGTGGTGTGTGTGTGTGTGTGTGTGTGTGTGTGTGTGTGTGTGTTTGTGTGTTGTGTGTTGTGTGTGTGTGTGTGTGTATGTGTGTGTGAAGATTTTATAAAGCACATAGATTGCAGTACAGTAACACCAAACTAATTTGGTTAGTATTCAGTTTTACACATAATGCAACACATGCACAGATGCATGCATAAACTTGCTTGCTCACTTGCCGACAATGCACACTCACACACTCGCTTACACATATGCAAGCTCGCACCCAGCCACACACACACACACCCCGAAAAAGAAAAAAAAAAACCACACACACACTGCTACTACCACTAAACATACTAAACACACTCTCTCTGTCCATGTTAGAGAAAGTTTACACTGAGCAGTCTAT
Organism: Monoplex corrugatus; assembly: GCA_030674185.1. Classification (NCBI taxonomy): domain Eukaryota; kingdom Metazoa; phylum Mollusca; class Gastropoda; order Littorinimorpha; family Ranellidae; genus Monoplex; species Monoplex corrugatus. The sequence continues at coordinate 165,904,809 of CM060305.1, forward strand.
CACTTACACAGTGTATCACTTTAAACAATGTTCATTGGAGTGAGACTTTGTGCACATACTGAGTGCTGACAGCATACTGACAGGAATGGTTGTACATTACTTGCAGTCAAGCTCATCAGATGTCAGCTCTGACACTGCTATGGAGATTCAGAAACGACACTCCCTACTCCGTGAACAGGGCATTGGTGAGACATTTGTGTGTGTTTTATGTGTGTGTCTTTGTTTTGTTTTTGTGTTGTTTTGTTTTGTCCGTCCACCGTTAAAAACTGTAGGGATGAAATTGCTATATTTTACAAAGCACTAGTGATTGTTATATGTTGATAGCCAACAAGGCCAGATTTGTAGTTTCTGTTCACATTGTGATTTCATTTTCACTGATTGTGATACTGACTGTACTACGCATGTGATAATGACTACTACACGCTTTATGGAGGATAGGATATGTAATTTTCAACTTTCGTGTTGGGGTTAATGAATGGTATACACTTGCTATGGCTAGGTAGTGTGTGTATTTTTCATTTTCTGTGTTGAGGTTAATGAATAGTTTACATTTATATAGGTACAAGAATGAGTCAACAGATCATGTAAAACTTAAATTGTTTTCTGTTTAGATGTGTAAAGTATTGGAAACAGGCTCATAATTAACATTTTTCGAGAAATTAAACATTCAATTTTTTGTTGTTATTAGCAGTTGGAATGACTGACAGTTCCTGTGATAAAGTAAGTCTTTTCTGAGTCAGGCTTTGTATGCAACCCAGGTATATTTCAAGGCCTGGTGTTTTTCTGTGAACTGTGAACATAGATTAACTCTTAATCATTAATGTAGTATCAGTATATGTTCAGAATTGAAGTACGTGGTTTAGACTTGATAATTTACAAGTGTAATAAAAGATTTTGCATGTTGTCCAGTGGTGCAAGACACGGTCTCAAGGAGTTCCATGAAACTGTCCGATGTGGCTGATAATGTCCAAGGTGACTGGGTCATTCTGGCTCAGCAGTTGGGCATCACCATGTCAGAAATCAACCGGATCAAGACAGAGTACACCACCCTGGCTGACCAGGCCCTGGCCATGCTTCAGCTGTGGGTACAGAAGAACAGAGACAAAGCCACAGGTAAGGACAATGCATAGTACTTCCACAGCTTGCAGTGTTGAAGCAGTTTCTGCCAGCATTCACAAATCGCAAATTTAAAAAAAATCAAAATCTTATAAACTCTGGCTTGGGAGACATTACACACATGTGCACATTATGTATGTGTGACATAGATAGATAGATAGACAGACAGATAAATATAAATAGATAGATGTGTGTGTGTGCGCGCATGCATGTGTGTGTATTCTGAAGTATTGTCAGTCAGATAAAAGGAAAAAATGGGTGGTTCTGTAATAATGATGCATTCTTCTCAGGAGAGCAGGCAGAATTTTACATTGTTAATCGATTGTGAAGATAAAAAAAAAAAAGGAAAGAAAAACTAATACAATGTCAAACAGCAACCCATTCCAATGTAAGCTCTGAGCTAATGCATAGAAGCAGGAATCCCACCAACTCAGCTGCACAGTAAACATCTGTTGATGCAGTGCTCTGAAGAAATGTTGATAGTATATATGACACTATGTAGAGATGCGAAAGTATTGACAGAACTGTTACCTGCAAGGTGCAGATTTGATGGTCTGCTGCGAGCTTTCAGTTTCCTCAGTTTTCTTCAGGGACTAAGACTTGGCAAGGAGATTGAAGACTACTTGCTGACCACTGGATGTGGACCTTAGTGGTGAGCTTAATTTTTATGCTGTGACTTAAGGGAGTGTTGTGTCTGTGCAGGCAATGCCCTGGAAACTGCCCTTCAGAAGATCAATCGGGAGGATGTAGTGAAGAAATGTATGCACAACACGGAGGTCGTGGATGATGAGGTTGAGGCTGCAGCAGCCCGTGTTGCCATGGATCAGTCAGGTTAGTAATTTGCCTCCAAGCTTTTTTGCTGTTGTCATTGTCTCAGCTGTTACTAGTTTTCGAAACTACAAAGTGTACTTATTTGAAATATTTTTCATCAGTGTCAAGCTGAGAAATATATAATAATAATGGTGATATTTACAAGATGCAAAATCTTGATTCAAGACTCAAACCAAGGCACTCTCTCCCTTCATTCACCAAAGCAATCACCCAACAACAAATAAAACTCCAGGGCACAAAGCACACACAAACTGGGAGGGGAAAGACGGAGGGGAATGGGGTGTGTGACTCTTGACCCAGGCTGTCATTCCCCTCTGTCTGACATACATGCACACAAGATGCTGAGATAGGATACAATCAAGCCTGTTTTGAGAGCCAATTTCTCTTGCTCAACAAAAGGTCAAGGAATTTTAATTTTTGTTTCCACAAAGTTTTGTGTTTTTATTCTTTGTTGTTGTTTTTGTGATTTGTTTGTTTTGTTTTTTTTGTATGCTGGGCAAAGGCTATGCAAAAATTTGTGTCTGTCTTATTTGTTATACTAAATTGCATTCTGCTTCTGGTTGGTTTGTTTTGGATCCCAGAGATGTCTAGGTTATTTTGAGTTTTAATTTAACAAATGGTGTCATTAGTATTGAGCCAATTTAATATTAAAGAGACACCATAAACACTGGACACTTTCTTTGCAAAGTCAGTTTGTGTGCAAGCATGTGAATAAAATAACAGACATGAGATATTACAAGTGTTATCCAGTAAATGCGAGAAGCCCAGATAATTTAAAAAGTAATAGTTGTATTGCTTTAAAACTTAACACACATCTGGCCTATTATTTCCTGATCTAGTGTGAAATGTGTTCAAATGTTTGACATCATTTGTTATGACATCAGTTGGTTCAGTCATCCAAGCTTGTGTGCCTTGTTTAACATTGAAGAACAGACGTGGGAGGGGAAAAACTTGAAGAAAGTGAGACAGAACAAAAAAGAAAAGAAAATTAATGGAGAGAAGATGTTGCAGTTTTCTCTTGGTGGATAAATTTAGTAAAAGAATATTGCAGCTGATTCTGTAACTTTCATTTCATTGATTATGACAGTCTGCAGTTTTCAAATTGACTGCCTTTCTCTGTAAAATCTGAGAATGAAGTATTATGTTAGAAATTTGGGTACATGGATGTGAGTGTGTCTGTGTGCGTTGAGTATTATGTTAGAAATTTGGATACATGAATGCTAGTGTCTGTGTGCATGCTTTTTCTTCTGGTAAGTTTTGTTTCTAAAAAATTCTTATGTGTGCGCATGATGTTTACATGATCAGATGCACATTAATATTTAAAACATTGTGTTTGTGTGTGCATGTTATTTTCTTTGTTTTCATTTTAAGCAGCTGAAAGTAATATTTTAATTTTCTTATTTTAAAAAGAGACTGTTAAACAATCATCACTTTATTAAACATTGCTGATGTCTTCTGTCATTGTGTGATCATTATATTTTTGTTTTTTTTCTGTGTAGGTTTTGACACGTTCAAAGAAGAAGTTGGCATTACCAAAGACTCCATGAAACGAGGCCTGTCATTAGACGTCCAGTTTGACGAACAGGACCTCATCAAGGTAGGCTTGTGGTGAAATATGATATTGTGTGACCTTTCTTGAGGGAGGGGATTTCACCATCGTACAGTCTGCTTTTATTGTGCTTCATTCGTGGGCTGCACAGTTGTGATCTAAAAACAGACCTCTCTTTATAATTTACACAGCCCAAACCCTTAAGCATTTAAGTCAGCTTTGAAGAAAGCTAGATATTTAATTAACCAGCTTGAATAAAGCCAGATCTTAACCCAGCTCAGATTAAAGCCAAATAAAAAAAACAGTTTAGAATAAGATCTGTTAATTAATGAACAGCTGAGAAATCTTATGAATTTTTTTTTGTTCTGGAACATAATTGATATTTTATATCATTATAACTTCATTATCTACTCTTCTTCTTCCCTTACTTCCAAAGAAAATGTCATGCCCATGCCAACTTCTGTGTATACATCTTTTTGCGAGAAACAGCTGCTTTTTGTCTCTCTATAGACACTATAAGTGACTCGGGGTTTGAAGTGCGTTTGTTGTCTCCCGTGGGCAGTGTTTCAAGCACAGGGTTGTTTTTGCCAGAAAAGCTGCATCAAAGTGTTTAGTATACAGTGGAAATCAAGATCAAGTTAGATGACAGACAGGCCTAGACTCTGAGCACCACCTGTAGTTGATTTTCCCTGGCTGTGACTTAAAGCAGAAGTGCTCATTTGCTTAGTTCAGTACTGTTCAGCAGCTAGCACAGCATGCACTACTATTCCCTGGTTACACACGCATGGCACAGCATTCAGCCTTTGTTGATGCACATATTTTTGCTACTTTTTACTGTTTTTTGAGGGTATGTAGACAATACCCAATAGTGTTGTGTTAGGTATCATAAGGAAAACATTCAACTAATTGATGTTATTTTTGAAGCAGTAACTTTTAATGTGTGGTCAGGACTGTCTGAGAAAGCTTGGTGGACAGGTTGAAAAGAATTCTTTGTTACATTCTCTTACGTTTTTGTGCAAGACACAAATCAGGGAATAATAAGAAAAAACATTCACTTCTTACCTTGAAGTCATCCAGGATGATCATATGACATTCGCAAAAAGAAAACACAAGACATGTCCCAACCGCTTCGTCTTTTCTCGTGTTTTCCTGAGCAGGAAAACCCAGTACCATCTTCTTTATTTCTTGATGCCAGTCAAGTGTCTTGCCACAGCATCTATACAAAAGTCTATAACAAGCTAGACGGCCCCAAACTAAATACAGATGTTATTCTTCTAAGACCATACATAGGAAACTAGGATTTCTTCATTATCCTATCTGCTGATGCGGACAGTTATGATGGCAGGAATGTTCTGTTTATCTATCAGCAATTGCTATGCATCTGTAAGGAAGGGAAAACCCACGTGCCGATGATGGCAGATAAGTCAGGTAAAAGGTTAAGACCTTTTCAGAAACAGTAGAAAATACAGTCTTTGCTGACATATTTTGCTGACAGGCACATGGACAAGCACAGCTTGTTTTATGTTGATTTCTTTTTAAAAGGAATCAGTTTGGATTATGTTTTTATAAGGGCTTATAATTCATTCAAGGTGAAACATTTTTCATAGCCCATGGACCATGTCACATCAAAGGAACCATGATTTACACTTTCTGATGATATATCTCGAGTTATGTCAGTGACAGGCAGCTTGTAATCTTTTTTTTTTTGTTGAAAGATATGTATGGACCGGCACATGCATAAATTACAAATAGTAATTTTTCCCCAATTTTTCTGTTCAGTGAATTTTGTTTGGTTTGGTATGTAGTTTGGTTTAATTTTGTTTCATTGCCATTGTTTCAACCCAAACAGCTTATAAGAGTGTTGTTTTATCATCATTTTTCTGTTTTTGTGGGCTGTTTGAGCATTGGCTCTGTTGTCTGTAACTTTGTTCTTTGTGTTGTTGTTTTGTTCATCCCTCTAGCACCTGCTCCTCACCATTTTCAATCCCCAAACCTATTTCATGATATTCAAAGTAAGAAAATAATAAACTTTCAGTTTTATGTAGCTCCAGGAGTAAAAAAGCACATATTTTCTTCTCTTGTCTGTTTATTTGTGGATGTCATTTGATATCTACAAAGAGTGATGAAAACTGATACGTACAGAGTGTATATAAAAAGAGCAAAGAAGACTAATATCTGCAGGTCTTGTTTTTCTTTTTTTTTTCCCTCTGTGGCTTTTTTTAAAACCTATTATTGTTGTAAAAACCTATTATTGTTGTGACTAACTGTCTTATTCTGGGCTGGGTATTGTCTGTTAGAACTTAGTAAGAGACACGTACAAATCCCAGGAAAAAAGCAACAACTAAGAGACTATGTTTTTACACACACAAAAATCTCGGAAAATAAAACAGTCATGCAGTCAGAATGTCTGAATTATAACAAGTACTGTATTGATATGTCTGGTTGCAGGTGACTGTGTGTTGCTTTCTTTATAAAAGGACAGATTTGCATACAAAAAATAATAGCATTGAAAATGTTCAAATATTATACATAATTACTTAAAGGGACAGCAGTGAACTTGATTCTTCCATTTCCTTGCCTTGTTTATTGTGCTTTAGTCTACAGAGCAGAAAGAAATATGACAGTTTGTTTTTGGTGTTGGGACGCTCTAAAAAATTGTTTTATTTAGCAAAACAAAATGACACAAAAAACTGCTTTTTGTGCTACTGTTGCATGGGTTGCTGCTTGTTTCAGAATCTAGCTGAAATTAAGGTGAGAGGTGCCTCTTGACCTTGACATTGCTTGCCAGTTTGAATTGCTCTTTCATGTAATATGACCTCATTGTTTGACCTGACCTTTAACCCTGATTTTGACTGTTTTGTTGCCCTGCACACATTTCCATGTTTATGTTTTTGGATTTATCTTTGTATTGTTCTTGGATTCATTGTTTACTTTGGAGGAATTTTTTTTTTTATTATATCTTTTCACTATTCTGCATGTGGTATATGTATATTTTTAACTGAATATCTTGGTATATGTAATTATTTTTAAACTGAATATCATATGTAATAGAACAAGACATTTGAAATTTGATAAGAGAAATTCTGGATATCAGATGGTTTATATTTAGCCTACAGTCCAAGCAGACCTGCTAGTGATATTCTTGAAGACCATCTCCAAGACTGCAGAACCCACTGCTAGAACAAGGTCATGAGACTGAAAGGAAACACCATCTGGGATACATAGATAATGATAATGTATTGGAAACATGCAGGAAATCGACAGGATCTGATATATAGGAATGAATTTTGTCATCTCCCCTACCTTGCCATTTGATTTGTAAGTGAGGTAACTGGTGATTTGGTCCGAATGGGTCATGCAAGCATGAACAGTGCCCCTGCCCCCCCCCCCCCCCCCCCTTTTGTTTGATGAAATGACTATAGAGTGGTATTGGGAGTCTGGGAGGTAATTGTTCGGAGAATGGAGATGCATTGGTGCTGTGGGTCCCATCTGCACTCTGGTGATGTTTCTTGTTAACAAGGAGGAAAATGACAGGACCAAGGAAGCAAGTAGAAAAATGACAAGATCTGATACATAGGAATTGTTTAAGACAAGAAAAAATTGGAAAATGACAGGATCTGATATATAGGAATGACTGAAACAGAAAACAAGTAGGAAATTGAGGAAATGAGTTGGAAATTAGAAGGATTCAAAATATAGCAATGAATTAACACTGAAAACAAGCTGAATTGATGCAGAAAACAAAGTCCTTGTTTATTCCGTTTTGAATTCAGTGTATCATCAGATTTGTCAGTTTTGTTGTTTTAAGTATGTTAGCACATGCATCAGAATTTAAGCGTTTCACTCCCAACCTCAGCCACAGCCACAGTTAAGGGGTCATTATGTCTCTTCCTGTGAGCATTGTATTCTTCTTATTTCCCTTCAGTAAAAGATATTCTTATGTACATTTGAGCATTCAGTGAATTTTTGTGATTTTTTTTTAATAAGAAAAAGAAGAGTGACTGCAGGCGAGATGAGAAACTGTATGTGAGTTTTTGTTTGTTTGTTTTTTTTTTTAAAGGTTGGTGATATTTATGCAAAGCTTAACAAATAATTCTGAGAGTCAAAAGGTTAAACATTTTTGTACTTTCTTCAAATGACTTTTGAATGTTAGTAATGATTAATGATGAGCGGTAGACAGGCTAAGTGATAAGACATGTAAGGCTTATAAATTATAGTACATGTATATACTATTATCTTAAAATTAATTTCTTTTAAATAGTTACTGTTTTATTTAACCATTGCCTGTGGTCATTGAACTGTGTTCATTTATATATCTTTGCACATTCATGTTACTTTACTGGAACTTAAGAGTCATGATCACCAGATTGCTGTAACATGACCACACATTTTGAGATAACTTTTCAGTGTCCTTGAAATATTAATTGATGACATTGCACAAAAAGGAGCAGGTTATACGATGTGATGTAAAAGTGGATTTTTGTTTTTAAGATGCAGTGTTGAGTGAAGATTTGTAGTGAAGGACATTTTGACTTTGTGATCGTAGCATTTTATTTAGTATAGTGAATGCTGTAGGAAGTAAGAGAATTTCGGAGTTGTCGGTTAATTTCAGGATCTCTCCCCCTCTCTCCCCCTCCCTCCCCCCCCCCCCCCCCCTCGCTCAAGCCTTTCCCTGAGTTTGATTTTTTTGTTCTATTTTTGTTAAAGAGCACATTAATTCATTAATAAAAGGTGCATCTTGGAAGTAAAGCAGTTCAGAGTCATCAGCATCTGTATGTTTATGATACTCATTGAACTTGCATATTGACATCACTTTTCAGCATCTATGATGGCTTTAGAACAGTCATGGTTTGATCTGTGCCGGCATGCTGTTGCTTTTGCTGGCCCCCTCCATCCCCCTCACCCCACTCCACCCCCATTTCCAGACCTTGCCAGCGCATAGAGTTTTGCACAGGGAGATAATTGCTGGCAGGTTGTGGTGGAGTGGTATGGAATTGTCCGGATGCAATGAATTCCCCTTGAACAAACTCTCAACTACAAACTATTTATGCTCTGGTCGTTCCTCTTGGATATGTCTTACTAGAATTGTGTGCATTTGTATCTGTAAATTAAATATAAAATCAGTTTGACTTGGACATTGCTTACATTGTAGACCCTATAAAGTAAACAATTTGATTGTGTTTGTTAGTTTATTATGAAATCAGTATAATTTGGACATTGTGTACAGTGTAGGTACTGCAGTAATCCAGGAAGTGTTTAAGTTGAATGGTTTGACAACAAGGTCATTGGACAAACTGTTTCTTGTCATCTGACAATATCTCACTCTGTCTCACCCCCACCAAATCCTGACAAAGATTAAAAACCAAACACACATCAGACACTGCGTTTTTTCCTTTGAATCAAATGTTTACCCTTTGTTAGATTTGAATGCACAAATACATTTTGATTTATGCACTTATCATCACCGTTTTCTTTTGTGTTTTAGATTAGAGCTCATAGATGGAAATTTATTGTATAGAGTATATCTTGTAATTTTTGTTAAGTTCATTTGTTAATCCTTATGCCACTGTATGGTTTTGTTTTGCATATATCCCAGTACCATTTGTATTTATATTGATAAAAAAAAAAAAAAAAAAACAGGAGCCTGAAATTGAATATTGATCACGCAGGTTCAGTTCAAGATGGCAGCTGTAAGGAGGGGCTTCCTTCAATTACCGCATGATATAATGTGTTTGTGGTTTTAAAAACAAAAAGATAACCATATGTGCATTGCACATTGCAGTATCTTAGTGCAATTGCATTTTTACAAGTTTGGCTGCCGGTCATGCACTCATATTTATGTAAGATTAGTGACTTAAGGCTAGTGAGTTCTGGAGAAGAAGAGGGCATACACAAAAATGAAACTGGTGATGGAAAAAAGATGACTTCAATTAAGATGATGGAAGAAACCAATATTTCACTAATGACAGGCTTAATCCACACACACACACACACACACACACACGCTCACACACACACCACCACACACACACACACACATCACACACACACACACACACACACACACACACACACACACACACACACACACACACACACACACACACACACACACACACACACACACACACACACACACACACACACACACACATGTCAGTGGCATGGCAAAACGGCCGACACAGTTAGTCTCAGTGATGACTGAAGAACTAACACAGCACACTGATCACTGTGCTATACATGCAGTTGTAGCAGTCTTGAGCACTTGTTCATTATAGGACAAGGTTATGTAAACAACGCTGTTTGTACAAAGAGGGGTTCGTTATGCGTAATAGTAGATTATGTTTGTTCTAGACAGTATTTTACAAGAGGGAAAGAGAAGGAAGTGCATGTGTTATTGTAAGAAATTCATTGCAGGCAAGTTCGTTACCGGTGGACTCCACTGTATACAAGAGTACATGGGAATAGCAGTGCACAGCCACAGAAGAAGAATTGATCTGTACATAAAAATATCACCCATCCACTTACCTTCAACTCATTTCAGCGTTTGATATTAATTGAATATGTGTTATGCGTAAATGAAAGTGCGACCTCCAACAGTCATAGGGCAACTTTTGTTTCAGTTGAATTGGATCTTGCAGTTGTGAATAAGAGATTTATTGCATGTTTCCTTGGTTTTGCAGTTTTCTTCCACTTGCATATTTTTTGCATTATTTGGATATTTAAAAAAAAAGCATTTACTAGTTCTGCGCTGCCCCCCCCCCCCCCCCTCCCCCAACCTCTCTTTTCTCTCTCTCTCTCTCTCTCTCTCTCTCTCTGTCTCTCTCTCTCTCTCTCTTGTGCAGAACCACACATGCACGCCTTTTCTTCCTTTAACTTTAGTTTCTTCTCTTTCTGCCCTTTTCTTTAAGTGTTTGATTTTTTCTTTTAGTTTTTTTCCATTCTTTTCTTTACATGGATGCAGATAGGCATGTTGTTTCACCCATACCGTGCAGGCAATGTTTTGCTGCACAGTCTGCATATTCAGTCTTCAAGTCAGCCCTTTACATGATTTACAAGATTTTCAATGTCTGTATTTCACATTTTGCATGCATAGACACAGGAAAGGGTTTAGGCGCTGACAGGTCTGCACACATTGACCTACGAGATCATAAAAAATCTCCACCCTTTATCCGCTAGGCAGTGTCTAGGCAGATCGAACCCTGGACCCTCAGTTGGAAGTCAGACATTTACATACCACTGGGCTCCAGTATGATTTGTAGCCATACAAAACTGATCCATCTATCTGACTCTCACAGTCCTCTCCCTTTCTCCTCCACCTCAACCCTCCTCCTATTTAGTCTTTTCATGCATTTTAATTACTGGCCGCATGTTTTGTCATTGTTAATAGTTTTTTTTTTTTTTTAAGAAAATATGCAGAGAGTTGGTGGGGGACTTGTGAACTCTCTGTGTGCATATTTTGATGTCTGTTCAGGCTCAGTGACATCTCTGACATCTCCCTTTATAGTACAGTTTGTACTGGTGAGCTGTTTAATTAAACTCAAAAACAAACAGAAAATCCTGCAATAAGTCACAAAGATGATTCTGTGCTCAGTATCTCTCCTTTCCTTTGTTGTAAATATATGTGCTTATTGGGAGGGAGGAATGTTACGGATGAGGGCTTTTTAAAAAAAAAAAAAAAAAAATTTTTTTGTTTTTTAAGCGTTTTGATTTTTCTCAGATGTGTGTAGGTTTGCTGTTTTGCCCACAATGTGCAGGTAGTGTCACTGCAAAGTCTTCATATTTTGTCTTCAGTAGGTGTGCATGCTGGGTGTTTTCATGCCTCCTTAAGCCACAGGACATTGACCAAAATACAAACTCTTCGTGACAGGCTTGACAGGACACCCTGTCAACCATGCCCACCTGACCCTTCCTTCTCTGGCACACCTCTCACTACTTTTACCCCAGTCTCACAAGAAGAAATTCTCAACACAATCAGATCCATGTCGTTCAAAACCTGCAACTGGATCCTCTTCCAGGTTCTCTCTACTCTGACTGTCTCCCTACTCTTCTCCCATTCATCACTGACATCATCAACACTTCTCTTCAAACTGGAACTGTCCCAGATTCTTTCAAGTCTGCTATTGTTTACCCTCTCCTCAAGAAATACAATTTAGACCCAAATGAACTGGAAAATTACCGGCCTATCTCTAATCTCTCTTTTTGTCAAAACTCATCGAAAAAGTTGTCCTCAACCAGCTGAACTCTCACCTGTCTGCCAACAATCTCCTCAATCCTTTCCAGTCAGCCTACCGCCAGTGCCATAGCACTGAAACTGCCCTGCTACACATTCTCAACAATCTCCTCCTTGCAACTGATACTGGCAAGTCTCTCTCCTCACACTCCTTGATCTGTCTGCAACCTTCGATACCATTGACCATGGTATTCTCCTTTCTAGACTTCATCATACTTTTGGCATCTCTGACATTGCTCTCTCCTGGTTCATTTCATATCTATCAAACAGAAAACAAACTGTTCTCATTAATGGCACTTACTCTCAACCTGTATACCTGACCTGTGGTGTTCCACAAGGATCTGTCCTTGGCCCTGTTCTTTTCACTCTTTACACCTCCCCCCTGTCCACCATCATCAACTCCCACTCTATAAAACACCACTTCTATGCTGATGACACCCGACTTCTAGACAGTGACACACCAGACAATATACAGCCCTCTTGACTCGCACCACTGAGTGTTACTCGGACATTAAGAACTGGATGACATTCAACAAACTTCAGCTTAATGATGACAAGACAGAAGCTATCCTCATTGGCACCCATCAGAAACTTTCTCAGCTGCCTCCTCTTTCTCTCCCATTATGTAACACATCAGTCCCAATTTCTGATTCAGCTAAAAACCTTGGTGTCTGCATTGACTCTACCCTGTCCATGAACAACTTTGTTTCTCAAACTGCCAGATCTTGCTACTATCACCTCCATCGTATAAGCCTGATCAGGAAGTATCTCTCTGTCGAAACAACTGCAAAACTCGTCCTCTCCTTCACAATGTCTCGCATTGACTATTGCAATTCACTCCTATCTGGTCTTCCTGCCTCCACCATTCACATCCTACAGCGCATTCAAAACAATGCTGCACGCCTTGTACTAAAAAGAAAAAAGCTGACCACATATCTCCTCTCCTGGCACAACTTCACTGGCTCCCTGTATCAAAGCGCATACAGTACAAACTAGACACCATGTGCTACAAAAGCCTCAATAACGCAGCCCCCGATTACCTGTCAAGCCTACTTGAGATCTATCTTCCCTCACGTACCCTCCGCTCTGCCTCCGATCCTCTGACTTTTCGCTTTCCACGCACTAAGCTCAATACCTATGGTCCACGAGCCTTCTCTGTTTCTGGTCCACTTTCCTGGAACAAACTTCCTCTCTCAGTCCGTCAGCAACCTACTTTTGTCTCCTTCAAGTCCGCTCTCAAAACTCACCTTTTGTCCTCTGCATAAAATCCTGACCTCACTCAATCCCCTCTGCAGCCTGTCTCCACTCGGAGGGGAATCACATTGTATATATAATTGTATATAATATGCTCTCTATAATTTTCCATTGCTTTTATTCTTTCTCCCTATTTATAGCCGTGTGCGTGGTGTGTGTGTGTGTGTGTGCGTGCGTGCGTGCATGCGTGCGTGTGTGTGCGTGGTGTGTGTGTGTCTGTTTTAGCGCTTAGATTTGATTTTATCAAGATTTTGCGCTATATAAAATATTGTATATTATATTATATTATTATTATTATTATGACTTTAGGATATGTGATGTTCCGCATGCATATATACATATGAAGGGGGTTTAGGCACTGTCAGGTATGCACACATAATGACCAGGGAGATTGCAAAAATCGCTGCCCGTTACCCTCTAGGCAGGAGTTTTCCAGGTGGATAAAACCCAGACCTTCCCGTTGGAAGTCCAGTGTCGTATTCATTTGACTATCTCACCCATCCCTGATGTGTGAATGTTATTAATATGTGATGGTAGAGGAGGGAAGGGAGGTGGCCTCCATGCTTCCTTGAATTTTTAGGTTGCAGCCAGTTATTTCTTTGTTTTCTCCCTCACAAAAGCAATATGTTCATACTGTATGCAGTAGTTAAAATATTTTGTCAGATCAAAGTAGAGTGTTACTGTTTATTTTATATGGTTTTCTGTGTGCTACAAGTCAAAATATGTTCCATACACATAAACAGGGTATCAAAAATATACAAGCAAAATAACAAGACAATGTATGGAGTAAAGTAATGTGTTGAATATTTTTGTTGTTCACCTGTATTAAAGAGAAATGAAATGAAATGAATGAATGAATGAATGAATGAATGAGTGAATGAATGAACGAAAATACAAATAAAGCAGTCAGTGTGTAAAAATAAACAGACGTTTTGAATAAAATACGTGTACATTGTTTTGTTGATGATTTTTGTATTGTATGCAAGGGTGTCAAAAATGTCTTCTTTCTGTTGTTGAAGGAGTCGAGTCAGCAGAAGAATCCAGTATTGGCAGCGGACGGGGGTCAATAGACCACGGGCCTGCACCACAAGCCATCGCCGAAGGTAGTGTGCTTTTTCCCCTGTCTTGATCCCTATTTGTTGCTGTGTCTTGGAAAAAAAAGGCATCCAGTATTAGGAGTGCTGTTGAATACAGTCTTCAAATACTCTTTTAATGGTCCCCCCCCCCCCTCTGCATTTCCCCTCTTTTTCTTTTAGTGTTGAAAAATAAATTCTTCTCTCTCTCTCTCTCTCTCTCTCTCTCTCTCTCTCTCTCCTCTCTCTCTTTCTCTTTCCTCTCTCTTCCTCTCTCTTTCCTCTCTTCTTTCTCTCTTTCTCTCTCTCTCTCTGTATCATTTCTCTCTCTCTCTCTCCTTCTGACAAATTTAAGTAGGAAAAATAAATATTGTCAGTACATTTTATCATACATAAAATGAAAACATTGGTTTGAGGGGGGGGGGTATCCTGTGTGTCAGATTACATAAAATGTGTCAGGATGCATAAAATTCAAGTAACTTTGCTAGATTCTTGAATAAAAACCTATGTGCATGCAATGTTGAGAAGAATGGATAAGACAGCTGACAGAAATATTGCCATAAGTAATGAATATCACTAGTAATTATAACATTTTTTACGGCTGTAATTGTGATTTTATGGAGTGAAGTGAGTAATACTTATGAGTAGTGAGTAATGATATTGGGTTTTGGGGAGTAGCTTCAGTTTCTTTTGAATGTTTGAGGTCTTGCCACTCTGAAGTGTGTATATGAAGACACAATGTGTGTGCATTTAAGTTTTGCGAACAAAAATAAGAAAAATGTGTTTAAAGAACTTCTTTTCGTTTACCCCGAATAATTTTTTGTTTTGCAGCTGTGTGGTACTATCAGATGCATTTTTAGATCATCCTCATTATCTTTGATCTTTGTTTTGCTCTATCACTATCAGTTCATGTACTTGTAGATAATTCATCAAATCAAGGAAGAATATTGGTGGTTGAGATATGGCATGTCACTAGAAATGACACCAAAGAAGGTAGGCTTAAAGATTTAACATTTGCAGAAATTGCTGTTATTGGATGATAATTCACATACAGCTCAATGCATCCATGCCCATTGTCTTAATTTTGCTTCCACAGCTTCCTCATTGTCATCCCATGCCTTGTGAATGGTTTCATGTTCACTCTGCTTTGGCATGGCGTTTTATGTCATTGACATGTGTCGTCATGTTACGTAGTGTGAGCACAAAACTTATCTGATTTTTGGCTCTGATCATTATACAATTTTGTCACTTCTGCTGGTCATACACATTATCCATGCATTTGATTTCATTGTCAGTGCATAATATCATCTCATTCAATTAATTCTATTCATCTCATTCAATAAATTGCAAGTTCATAATGCTGTAGAAACTTTTCTTTCATTCTTTCTACCTACTCATTATCATTCTTTGAAAATTGTGTTTACTGGACCAATGATGTAGAAATATAAAATGCAAAAGTGACACTTTGTGACAGATGATGTTTTGTGCAAATGGAGTATGAACAAGAATGACATGGCTTCAGTGTTGTATGTATGAGCACAGTGGTGTTCAGTTTTGTACATTGTTAACCCCATTTTCTTTTTCAGTGGTGGTATTTATTTTTTATGTGTCTGCAATGTCCAGAAAGATTGCTTTATAAAAAGAATATATCAAGTTGAAAAGAATATATTGAGAGGTAAAAAGTGGCTGCAGCAAACACCCCAGTGTACAACCATCAGTGCATGTTGTAGAAGAGAGCAATGTCTTAGAATGTAAAATTTGTACCCCACTTGATAAGCTTTTGTTGAGGGCTAAATTTTGCAAACAAGCATGCAGGTAATTTGACCATTTTTTGATACAGTTATAAAACTTAAGAAGGCTGTATGATAGTCCGAGGAGTTAATCTTTTATTTTTCTGACTTTCAGCAGCAGACATCTGTTAAAAATAAGCTTGTTCCTTTTCCTATATGAATGTTAAAAAAGAAGAAAAAAAAGTGGAATTAGAGGAGATTGATTAGATCGGATATGTTTGCTGGGTGTTTACTGTGTGCTGTGGATTGATTTTCTTTCCACATTTGGGTCACAAATATGGCCTGTTTAGAAGCGAGGAGATATATTTTTTTTTCTTTGAGAAAAAGTATGGTGGTGGAAGTGGGGTCATTGGGACCAAACAGTAAGGTTTTTTTTTATCAGCAAAGAATTTTTTGGAAGCTGGTGGACAGATTTTAAGCAAAGGATCCACGAAACACTGATGCTACCAGAATGATTGAAGCACTGGAGTGGGCAGCTAACAGGCCAGTTTTTAATAGTGTTGGCCGAGTTTGAATTCAAGACATCAGATCTTGAGTCCATCGGTCTATCATTTGAGCCAGCCAACGTGCTTGCATTGCCTGAAACCAAGTAAACTCTGAGTTCTGTTGACATGCATAGCTCATGGTATTGAAGATTGATCAAGATGCTTTCAGACCTGTCAAAACTGCAGTTAACATAAGAAATCAAAAAGGCCTATCTGTTTTTGGTTAACAAAAGAAGCAAGATAAGATACAAGTGTTTGGATGATAATATTCTTCCAAATTTGAGCTGGTATTTAAAGTAAGTACAACAAAAAGTAATAATGCTGTGAATCTAAGTAATTTAAATGACATGATTTCCATTAAGATGAAAAGAAAAACCACAATCCTGTAAAATGTTGCCGTTGTGTAAGTGATATTGGTACAGAGCAAGTGCTGATGGTCAGTGTCTGTAGGCATGCATGAAAGTGGCTTTATACCTCCCCCTCTCTCTACAACTCTGCCAGTTTCCACCTCCCGGCCTACATCCATAGCTGAAGAGGCCTTTTCGTCGGAGGTGGACCATCGTCGGCCAGTGGCCAAGATTGTCACACCAGTGGAGTCGGAAGACTCGGCCCGAAGGAAAAGAGAAGCTTTCATCAACCTTGCACTAGAGATGGACCGGTTAGCTGAAGCTCAGGAGCAGAGGAGGGGAGGTACAACCTGCACGCTCAATGAGCATGATGCATTTTTTTATATTGTTGTGTTGGCGGCTAACAGGTGTTCCCTAGTCATTTCCCCTTCACCATAATTGTTGTGGTTTTTGTTGTTGTACATTCACGGAATGATTTCCTAATTTTTGCATGATAATTATCATTTAATTTTTTTCGTTCTGTGTTGTGGCATGTTTGGTGTCATTTTTATTTTGAGTTGAATTTTTACCTTCATATCATATATCATGTCACATGTATTGAGAACTGTATGTTTATTTGGCTGAAGCACCAGGATACGTTTTTGACTATATATGCTGGCAGAAAGCTTCGTATGTTATCAACAAAATTATTCACACATTTATCTAGCAGGATATTGCAGTGGTTAGTTTTCAAATAATATATTACAATTCATCATTTAAGTGCCCAAGGTAAGGTAAAAAATCTAGACAGACAAAATGTGCAGGTGTACTGATGTCAATAATTGGGGCAAGAACTTTACATGAGCTACCCTTATCTACATATTCCCAGATTAAATTTATCCTTATTCAATTCCTATAGCATATCATATAGCGTGTTGAATGCTGCAACAGTCTCATGAAGTGTTACATGTACAACTATTTGTTAATGCCTTTGCACATGCAAGAAAACAGTTGTCATCTTCCAGCCTGAATCAATAGCTGAAGACTGAAGAGGCCTTTTTGTCAGAAAAGCTTGGAGCCTGTAAATTGGGTGGAACATCTTGGCTTCACCAGTGCATTTACCGGTGCACACATTATCTATCATAGTGAACTGACACTGGTGGAGGTGTTGTTTTGACAGCTAATTAAGGGCTTTCATTGTGGTACTAATGGGGACTGCATTTCACTACAGCATAAATTTTGTTTCAGTGAGAGATGGTTACATGGATGTTGTATGGAACCCATAAATTAAGTTGAAGTAACCGTGCGTAGGGTTTATGTGCAGGCTTATGGCATTATTTGAGATTGATTTCTAACACAAGGCGACTGTGGTGTTGGTGCATTCAGAATTTTCCAAATAATAATGCTGTTTTGACCAGAATGGATTGCACAAACCATGGTGGTTTTTGTGTGTGTGTGTGTTTTTGTTTTTTCATGTGTTCTTACCTGCACCCACATTATGAATCAAAAGTTGCATTTCTTCATAAGAAAGGCTTTATCTAGTGTAGAACATGCCTACGCATGAAGGAGCAGAAGACAGCCATTTTTCTTTTGATTGAAGGTTTTTTTGTGACAGAGGTTTAGTGATACGGTTATATTGATACAGTTAAAAATTATTCTGAGAATTAAAAGACACGTATCAGTTGGAGGATGAAAGGAGACAGCTGATAGAAGAGAAACAAGAGAGGGAAGGTTAATTATCCTTTTCTCACTTGGGGACATATTGGCTGAAAACAGTTCTTCCTTCTCCTTCCCCCCCCGAAAAAAAAAAAAAAAGAAAAAAAAGAAAATGTGGCCGAGATACTGTTACATCTCATATTAATTTATTTTGCGTACTATCATTTACAGTGTGACTTTATCCTCAGCTGTGTGTAAACATACCGTTTAAAGCTTGCTGAAACTATAGTGACAAACGAAACAGAACAACAGCAGACCGAAAAGTGAAACCTTGGTGAAAATTCTTGTCTTTTTACTGTTTATGTTTGTTTATTTTCAAACTTGATTTGTGGTATGCAGGTTGAGAGACAGATTTTTTGTTGTTGTTGAAAACTCCTGGATGTTAAAAAGCATATAAGCACGATAATATGTAATTGCATTGGAACTGGTGCATGGTATTTTTATTAAAGATCTAAATCTCTTGACTACTGCATCATTTTGTCATAATGGTGGTGCTGTGAGCCAATACCAAATAAATATTTATGACTAATGTCACAAAGTGTTTATAATTTCTCTTTTTTTAAATTTTTTTTATTTTAACATTTTAGTGAAATTTATCAGAGTGAATATCAGTACAGTGAGCTATGTCCAGATACAATGAGAAATAATTTAATAGTGTTATGCGTTTTTGAGAAGCAATTTAATGGTGTTATGCATTTTTGAGAAGCCAATTTATTTAATATAAGCAGTGGAAATGATCAACACGCAAGATGTACACAGAGAGAAAAACATACACGCTCAAAACCATGTCAAAAATCAAATGAAGTATGTGCATAAATATTAAACTCCACAGATCTTTCACTGTCAGCATTTTAATTCATTGTGCGTGCGGTATTTAGGGTGGGTTGTTGAATCCAACTCACCTGCATGTACAGTGCACCTGTAGTAATCTTAGAACCCTTCCTTAGTCTGGGAAAGAGCATAGATTGTTTCCCTTTAACTTTGCAGTGATTTGATGGTGAAGTTTCTATGTGCGCAAAATGTTCATAGGTTTCTCATGGTACAAAATCTTGTGTATGTACGACATGCATAATATGGCAGTCAAGGGGTTTACCTTAGGGTGGATGTAGTTTGGATCAGGATGAAGGATGAAAGACATTATTGCCAGCATGAAAAGTTAGAAAGACAGCATTGCCAGCATAAAAGGTTAGAAAGACAGCACTGCTAGCATAAAAGGTTAGAAAGACAGCATTGCCAGCATAAAAGGTTAGAAAGACATTACTGCCAGCATAAAAGGCTAGAAAGACAGCACTGTCAGCATAAAAGGTTAGACAGACAGCATTGACAGCATAAAAGGTTAGACAGACATTACTGTCAGCATAAAAGGTTAGACAGACATTACTGTCAGCATAAAAGGTTAGACAGACATTACTGCCAGCATAAAAGGTTAGACAGACAGCATTGCCAGCATAAAAGGTTAGAAAGACATTACTGCCAGCATAAAAGGTTAGACAGACATTACTGCCAGCATAAAAGGTTAGACAGACAGCACTGTCAGCATAAAAGGTTAGACAGACATTACTGTCAGCATAAAAGGTTAGACAGACCACATTGCCAGCATAAAAGGTTAGACAGACAGCATTGTCAGCATAAAAGGTTAGACAGACATTACTGCCATGCATAAAAGGTTAGACAGACACTACTGCCAGCATAAAAGGTTAGACATACATGTCAGCATAAAAGGTTAGACAGACATTAGCTTTCCAGCATAAAAGGTTAGACAGACATCACTGTCAGCATAAAAGGTTAGAAGACAGCACTGTCCAGCATAAAAGGTTAGATAGACAGCACTTGCCAGCATAAAAGGTTAGAAAGCATTACTGTCAGCATAAAAGGTTAGACAGACATTACTGTCAGTATAAAAGGTTAGACAGACATACTGCAGCAATAAAAGGTTAGACAGACACTACTGTCAGCATAAAAGGTTAGACAGACATCTACTGTCAGCATAAAAGGTTAGACAGACAGCACTGTCAGCATAAAAGGTTAGACAGACATTACTGTCAGCATAAAAGGTTAGACAGATACTGTCAGCATAAAAGGTTAGTCAGCATTGCCAGCATAAAAGGTTAGACACACAGCACTGTCAGCATAAAAGGTTAGACAGACAGCACTGCCAGCATAAAAGGTTAGACAGACATTACTGCCTGCATAAAAGGTTAGAAGACAGCATTCAGCATAAAAGGTTAGACAGACAGCACTGCCAGCATAAAAGGTTAGAAGACAGCACTATCCAGCATAAAAGGTTAGACAGTCAGCACTGCCAGCATAAAAGGTTAGACAGACAGCATTGTCAGCATAAAAGGTTAGAAAGATATTACTGCCAGTATAAAAGTTAGACAGACAGCACTGTCAGCAAAAAAGGTTAGACAGCCATTGCAGTATAAAAGTTAGAAAGACATTACAGCCTGCATAAAAGGTTAGACAGACATTACTGCCAGCATAAAAGGTTAGAAAAGAGACATTACTGCCAGCATAAAAGGTTAGACAGACAGCACTGTCAGCATAAAAGGTTAGACAGACATTACTGTCAGCATAAAAGGTTAGACAGACATTACTGCCAGCATAAAAGGTTAGACAGCACTGCCAGCATAAAAGGTTAGACAGACATATTGTCAGCATAAAAGGTTAGACATATGTCAGCATAAAAGGTTAGACAGCACTTGTCAGCATAAAAGGTTAGACAGACATTACTGTCAGCATAAAAGGTTAGACAGACAGCACTGCAGCATAAAAGGTTAGACGACTACTGTCAGCATAAAAGGTTAGACAGACATTACTGTCAGCATAAAAGGTTAGACAGACAGCACTGTCAGCATAAAAGGTTAGACAGACAGCACTGTCAGCATAAAAGGTTAGGACAGCACTGTCCAGCATAAAAGGTTAGACAGACAGCACTGTCAGCATAAAAGGTTAGACAGCACTGCAGCATAAAAGGTTAGACAGCACTGTCAGCATAAAGGTTAGAAGACAGCACTGCCAGCATAAAAGGTTAGACAGACAGCACTGTCAGCATTAAAGGTTAGAAAGACAGCATTGCCAGCATAAAGGTTAGAAAGACATTACTGCCAGCATAAAAGGTTAGACAGACACATGCAGCATAAAAGGTTAGAAAAGACAGCATTGCCAGCATAAAAGGTTAGAAAACATTACTGCCAGCATAAAAGGTTAGAATGACAGCATTGCGGCATAAAAGGTTAGAAAGACATTCACTGTCAGCATAAAAGGTTAGAAAGACTTACAGCCAGCATAAAAGGTTAGAAAGACAGCATTGCCAGCATAAAAGGTTAGAAATGAAATAGAGTCAGGATGACAGTTACAGATTCATCAAACATGTAATCAGTGCTCTTACTGATTTTTTTGAAAATTGAATGTGAGTCCTCTGATCTTTTTTCCCCCCTCCCTCTTTTATTTCACAAAACTGACAAAAGTCTTGTGCTATATCAAACTGACCAAGTTTTCAGTACACATGTAACTTGTTTATTAATACATACACTGATGCACTGAAGTATAGCATGTGACTAATCTTTTTGAAAAAGCATGACAGATTTGTACAGTTGTTTAATATGTATTGACAGCTTGCAGAAATTTTAAAGTGCTGTTTGGGAGCACAGAAAGTTTTGGGGAAAAAAATAGCATAATTGTGTTTTGAAGGTTTTGAAAAGTTTGACCTGTTGATCCATGTACGCACATGCATGCACATGCACACACATGTATGTACACACGCATGCACACAATGCAACACAACACAGTGCGATGCACCAAAACATAACAAACCAACACAAAACAAAACAACAGAAAACAAAGACACACAATGATCAAAGTTTCTAACCACAATCAGCTCCAACCCAGAACTGAGTGCAGTATGAACTGTTCAGGAAGACTGGGACCACACAGTTCTCATCCGCTTTATGGATGCATCATTGAGGGCGTTGCTTATATTTCCTGCCAGCATTGCAGCTATTTGTTTCTCTTGGGCTTGGTTGATGCCAGGATACGGTTGGTGATGCCGGTCGGCTTGGTTGATACCAGGATACATTATGGAAGCAGTCATGGAACGCAGCCCTGTCACACTGTTTCAGTACAGACTAGAACTTCATAGCATGATTATTATCATACCCATCATTATCATCATCACAGTACTGTGAAATTTCCCCCAAGTTTTCTGGCCATTTGAATAGCATAGAATATGGACAGAGAAAAGGGTGAGCACAAATGAAGCGATAATTCTTAAAACAAAACAGATATAAAACACACAGAGGCCCAATATCAAAACATAAAGTCTACTGACCTCTTCATTATTTCCCTTAAATTCTTGAATTTCTGATTGTGAGAAGACTTTAAAACATCAGAAATGATCAGAATTCAATTTCAGAAAGATTATCTATACTTGAAATATGGTGAACTGGAGGAAGAAAGCTGAGCACAAACCCAGTATAATTGCAGTTTAATTTGCAGACAGCATTGTTTTTAGTTTACTTTGCATGAGGAAGGTCTTAAAACATAATGACATGACCATGAAATGGTATTGTTGTGTGAAACATTTTATGGTTCTTTCTCAGAAATGAGTTGCTTGAAAGTAAACAAAGTGAAAACAATGTTTCTTTGGATCCAGACATGTAATTTTTCATTGGCAAGTTTTATTTCATCTGAAGCCTTGGATGACAGTTTAAATTTATTTGAAGTAAATTACAATATAATTGCTAGTGCAGTGTAAGGAATGTGTACTATTTGTTTCTTTGTTGCCTGCTGTCTCACGTGTACATGTACTGTGAAACACTGACTACCACTGACCTTCAATTACAACTATGTATTGGCTGTTTTATCTGTAAAACTGTAATCTGTCATACTGACGAATTAATATTGCATTCACATATAATTTTGATAACCATATGGCATGTCATGCTCTACAATGCAACAGATTAAAGAATTATTTCTCAGAGATGAGCTGTTTTGTTGTTTTGAAATGCTGTGATTAGTAATCACAGTATCACAATATTACAGGCCCAGTAGCACACGTCTTGTGCGTCATTATGCATAAATCTGTTTTTGATTTTTGTTATTCTGGTTGAATTAGAATTCAGTTTGTGTACATTTTTGTCCTCTTTTGTTTTAGCTGTATATGTTTAGTTTTTCTACATGTGTTCTTTTTGGGTTTTTTCTTTGTGGGACATTTTGCATGTAGAGCATGTCATATTTTGCATGATGTTTTCAGGCAATTTTTGTAATTGAAATGCATTTAAAGAAGCGTGTCTTAATATTTGAATGTATGACTAGTTTGCAAATTGCTTGACATTATTAATAAGTATTGAGTGTCCATAAAGGCTGGTGAATATATATTTTTTTTAATTCCTCCACTGTAAGTTATAAATGTTGATGTGATCATGCTTTCAGCTTTTAATGTTGTGTGTTGGAAGTAAAGACCCCTCCTTTTGTACAGTAAAGCTCTTTAGATTAACCTACATCTGCAAGTGGACAAAAGACTAAAGAATTGATTAGCAGATGTGTGGACATTAAACAGTGTGCTATTCTTTAGTGACTCCTTAGTCTTTTGTTACCCCATAGAAAGCTGTTTTTTGTTGTCTATTTATTTGAACATGAATAGAGCGTCATCAAGATTGAAAATGGAAGGCAGGAAAAATAATGACTATAGTTTGTGGAGTTTGGGTGAATTCAAGCTAACGCGGACAATTTGCCAGCAGTAGCTGCCTACAGCTGGTTGGAACTTAGTGCTTATCAGTTTTATCTTTTCTATGAAGTGAGTTGGTGGAACAGTTGATGCTGCACTCAACCAGCACCTGCCAATTTCTGGCAGCAAATTTGATTGTTAACATGCACTGTTGTTGTTGTTGTTGTTTTGGGGGGGGGGGGTGGGTGTTGCTGGACTATATGGTTGAAGCTTTACTCAAGGTAAGCGCTCTCTGCTGGTGATACGGGTACCTGAAAATTTACTGACCACGCTTCTAAGTTCTCAGGAAATGACTCCAACAGATCTTGAAGTCAGGGGTTCCATTTATATTTATTATTGTTCTAAAAATCACACTTTAAGCAGTGACATCAGTAGAGAATTTTTTTTTAAAAAATATGGCATTACCTATGTGTATTGCAAATTGAATGGGGAGTACACATTTTTTTGTGGTGGTTCCCTTTGACTCCTGCACCCTGTCCACCAGCATTCTGCACTGTCGACCATGCTAGCAAAGCAGAAACTTAACCCTTTGATGCCCTCACCCTGTCCACCAGCTTTCTGTTGGAAGCTGGTGGATAAGGTGAGGGAGTCAAAGGATTAAGTTTTTGCAGCAGGTGGATAGGGTTTGGGAGTCAGAGGGTTAGTGTGAACAGTATTGCTGTGTGGATATACAGCAACTGGTCAACATTAGCATGAAAGCACTGTACACCATCAAACTGATGAGTTTGATTTGATTTGATTCGTTTTGTTTTGTTTCTTTAGCATTCTGATTTTGTTGTAAGATGCATGTATGCATATTATCTTTGCCCACACTGTGCCAGGTGGGTATGTTGCTGCACAGTGTGCATACTCCATCTTCGGTGAGCATGCAAGTTGGATTTTGTGTTAGCCACCGGCCACTGGCATGACTTACAGGATCTTGTGCATACTGTTTTGTGTGCATATACATGCAAAGAGGCTTTAGGGACTAAAGGGTGTGCACGCATGTAGACTTGAGAGATTGGAAATATTTCCCATCTTTTACCCACCAGGTGGGAGATACCCAGGCTGGATTGAATCCTAAACCCTCTGATTGGAGATACACAGGCTGGGTTGAATCCTAGACCCTCCGATTGGAGATACACAGGCTGGGTTGAATCCTAAACCCTCCGATTGGAGATACCCAGGCTGGATTGAATCCTAGACCCTCTGATTGGAGATACCCAGGCTGGGTTGAATCCTAAACCCTCCGATTGGAGATACCCAGCCTGGATTGAATCCTAGACCTCCTACAGGAGATACACAGACTAGATTAAGAGGTTGATTGAATCCTAGACCTCTGATTGGAAGTCTGATGTCTTACCCCTTTGACTGCTGCACAAGTTCAGATTTGTTTCAGGTGATATGACTCTGGTGGTCAAAGTTCAACATTGTAGAGAACAAAGGAAAGTGGCAAGCGATCAATCACTTTTGCAGAAGATGCACTTAATTATAAACATGCACATATATGATAGTGGCAACACATACAGATGTGTATATATATATATGCGTGCACATTTGTGAGCATGCATGCACACACACAGACATACATGCACGCTTGTGCATGCACGTACACACGTGCACACACACACACACACACACACACACACACACACACACACACACACACACACACACACACACACACACACATCACACACACCACACACACACACACACACACACACACACACACACACACACACACACACACACACACACACACACATGTCTATCCCTGTCTTTAATACAATCAGGTAGAAAATGGGCTGTAGATTTACATATATATTGTATTCATTTATGTTTTCTGTTTAGTTTGTTGTATGTTTGTACACATTTCTTTCTTTTCATAATACATTTTTGAAACATCTGACATTGGTGTGATGAATAATTATTGAATTTTACATGAAGGAAATAAAAATGACTCATGTTTAAATCTCCATATATTGTTGCCAAAGAAAAAATGTCTGGTTGATTTTGAAAACTGTCAAGTTGATTTTGAACATGTATGTTGCAATGTATATCAAAAGGCTGTTATTTTTCTCACTATGGCAGCGTTGTTAACTTTGTTTATTTCTGGATTTATATTTGTATGCATGTATATTCTGCTTCCCAGAATCAGAGGAACGCGACATTGACAGCGTGAAAGAAGAAGAAATTGTACGGTCGGCCAAGGTGAGTCCTGAAGAGACCAGGGTCCCACCAGTCCAGGAAGCCAGTGCCTACATTCAACAAGTCCAGAAAGAACCAAGTCCAGAAATGGTTCGAACCCAGCCACCCCAAGCAGAACAAAGCCTGGAAGAAGCAAGAGTTCAGCCACCCCAACAAGAATACCAAGACAGAGGTATGGCTTTGTGCTTGTTGTATGTTTGTGTGTATATTGTGCATGTGTGCCCACTTCACTGATTTGACATGCACGTCCATTTCACTTTCACTATCGATCTGTTAGATTGTGTTTATGTGTGTATTTTATTGATGTTGACATTGGCTGTGATGATTGTATGTATGTGGGTGTATGTGCGTGAGTGTATGTGTGTGCCAATGTTGTTTATGTGATATTGAATGTAAGTTTGTGTGTGCCCACTTCTTATTTCTCATATTTTATGTATAATGTGTAGTCCATGTCAGTTTTGTGTGATGTGGTGATTTTTGTTTGTGTGTCATTGTATGTGGGTCTGTATGTGTGTGTGTGTATATGTGTGCCCATTTTGCTGCTTTGACATGGAGTGTGATGAGTTTGTGCTGTGCCCACTTTGGTGTGACACTGCCTGTTAATTTATGCATGTGTACCCACATGCTGATGTGATATTGGCCATGAGATTCTGTATGTGTCCACATTTTGCTGATGTGAATGGAACCACGTGTGTGGTTGTTGCTTTGCTTTGACTGACCCCTCCACCATGTTCCTGCATGTTGATTGATGCTCCTTTCAGGAGGTGAATTTGAAGACGAAGAGCTAGTTCGAACACCTCCCCCCAGCCCGACCGAAAAGTTCAAGCCAGGTATTCTTTCTGCATAGCTGCTGCTCTTGTACAGTTTGCTAGTTTGGTAGCTTTTTGTTACTTTGAGTGATATATGCAAACTTCGCTGTTTTTGAAACTTTTTGTTTTTTATGTATATTCCTTGTTGAGCTGTTGTTGATGTGTTCTTCTCGAGTTTGTGACCACACTTTCAATATCTCAGTTTCTGTGCACGTTGACTTTGTGTTTGAAAAGTTAACATCCATATAAAATGCATGGTTTGCTGCTCTGTGCATTGTCTTATAAGGATTTTGTTTATTTGTTTTTGCTCTGCTTGTTTAGTTAACAAAGGCCATGTTTGGATTTTGCAAAGACACAGAGCTTGCTCACTCTGCTCTCTAGCTGTCTCTGTCTCTGTCTCTCTCTCTCCTCTCACTCTCTCTCTCGCTCTCTCTCTCTCTCTCTCTCTCCTCTCTCTCTCTCTTCTCTCTCCTCTCTCTCGCATGGACCAGGGTCTGGCTGTTAAACCAGTATTAGTGTGTCTCTCTCTCTGTCTCATGTCATCTCTTTCATTTTGTTGCTGCCTTTCTTGTGTTGTTATTTTAGTGCATTTTCCATATATGTTAAAAAAGAAAACAACAACCAAGATGTGGATATGGTTAAGTAAAGTTGAAGTGAAGTGTGTATCTGGACAAACAAGTTGTTTTTGGGTGGATCTTTGCCAGAGATTGTTCATAGTTCAGGCCTTAGGAGAAGATACATAAGCTGAGCTGGAAATGGATATAACTCCCATTTCATGGGCCTGACACAATCAAAGCATACTTCAAGAGGCCGAAAATGTAATTATTGGAGTCAGACTAAGAACATATGAAAAATAGTATGCATTATTTTTTTTACAGCAGCAGTATGACAAGATGTATATTAGCTTCCGTTAACACTTTTTTGATTAAATCAAGACTTTTCTCATAAAGAAGATAAAATGTTGGTATGGTCCTACCATCAAGTTTTTAATTTACTGTTACTCTGTGTTATTTATTTATTCTTCATGTGTATTTTTTTTTTTTTTTTTTTTTTTTTTTTGTCTTACATGTGTTTTGAGGATAATCTGAAGGTTCTAAATAGTTAAACTACAATAGGATCAGCACACTGAAAATCTGTTCAGTGTCTATCAGGAAAACTGACTGCCAGGTATTACAGATCAGAAGACAGTAACATTCTGGGAAAAACGTCCAAAAGGTATGGACAAGTAGTGAGTTGAGCTATCTTGAGACATATGCGTATACACTTCAATACATTATACTAGTTTTTGAAACAGTTGTATTGATGTGAAGTATCTGTATTGAAACTGTGACCAGGGTGGATTCAGCTTACTAACTGTTCTTACTTGTGTTTATATCTTTGTTCTGTCTAGCTATTGCAAGAATTGTTTGAAAAAGAGATGATACAAGAGGCTGGATTAATAAATTGTGTTTGTTTGCATTTAAAAATAACTATGCAAGTGAAAAAAAAATTCATAATTTTTTTTAAAGGATTAGGTGATTGAAGAAAAGTGAAATGTTTTATTAGAGCTGAATTTAAACAAGAAAAAAGTTATAAAGCTTTGAGCTCGCCCTTTCTTGGTGCTGGAATTGGTATAGCATAGAAAACAGGCTGTGGTGCTTTAGGGAAAGAACAGACTATATGCACGGTGCTTGAGGGAGGAGTGATAGCAACATGGCAGTAAGGTGGAAAACACAGCTGCCAAGTGAAGTGGAGGGGAGGAGGCAGAGAGTGGAGAGCGGGGTATGTGAAGCAGAAATTGGGCCCACCTGTAGGGTTCCACTTCCCATTTCCAGGAGCTGGTTATTTCATTAGTGGTGCCTGTTGGCCCTGCACTGTCTGCCTACTTTATGCAACACTTTGCCTCCACACAGGAACAGTGGGCTGAAATCTCTGTTTCTGTGTCCTAATTGCGTTTGAGGAGTTTTGTAAAGATTCTTCACTGTCTTATTGTAAGACTTTAAAAGTCTGGGGGAAAAGTAGACCAAAAGATAGATGGTGTTGCTGGTTAGTGTAATATTTTGATTTTGTATTGTGTGAAATATCTTGTGTTGACAAGACTCTTGCATAACCTTGACATTGCTTTTATGTGAAAGAAGTTTGTTGATTTAAATTCAGAGAAATTTGTAAATGGCATTTGGAATGGTTTGATATTAAGTTATTTTAAAAGAACATATGTGCTTTTAGATGTCCTTATGATAGTGTATTGAGAAATGTATTTTGTATGTGAAAGTGATCTGAAGGTAATTTTTTTGTTTACTATAGAAAAATTATTGTCTGCCTTTAATCAAACATGGTTTTTTTCTCATGTGTCTGTGCACAGTCTTGTATGCTTTCTGTCATATCTGTAACAGGAACAGTTTCGGCAACCACAACTTTATGCTGTATATAATGTGTGAAACATACCCTTCAAAAAAAGTTAGGGATCACTTTTTTCAGAGACATATCAAAGAAAAGGTATTGAACTGAGTGTTCATAATATTTAATGTGTCATCAAGCAGCAGAAACGTTCATGACAGAAAGTGTCATGTCTGCAGAAGCAGTGAATATGTTGAGAGCTGCACAAACACCCCCACCCCCAAATTTTTATAAGTTTCAAGAGCAGTGTTTGTTAAATCCTTGCTGGTAGCGTGTGCGACTATCATTGCTTGTGAGGCACTCAAGACAGCATTGCTGTAAGGGGTTTATTGGGTTGCACATAAAGGCCTGGGCATAGCAGTCTGCTTGCGCTGGTGCAAGAGAAACACCTGAGCCAAGTATCACAGTATCCTAGTTCATCTCAAAGATGCAGGAAAGGATTGAGGTCCGGGGTATTTGCAGGCCACTGCTTTCTGTTGACACCAACACCCTGATGTTTACTGCTGAAGATTGGTGGGTCTGGGTATTGTGGTCTTGGGGGACTGCCTGAAGTCTGATCTGCTGAAGGGCTGAAATCACCAGGGTTTGGTAGCTGTCACCATGCAAGTTCTCAGCCACATTTTAGAGAGGCATTTTGTGGCATGTGCTTATGCTGCCCCAGATCTTGATGGATTCCCCACCATTGTGTTCCTTGTCAAGGACAGCTTCATTGACAAACTGCTCTCCATGCTACCTCTAGACTCTGGTGCATTGATTGGTAGGATCTAGGCAGAACCAAGACTTGTCTGTAAACAGCTTCTGAGTCCACTGTTGAAGTTGCCTTGGGACGCTCTGCATGCACCAGTCTTGATGGGCTGCTCTGTGGCATCAGACAAAGCAACGTATTATGGCTGGAAGTCAAGCGTGGAGGTTGGCAGTGTATAGGCAGTTGATTACTGGCAGCAGTGTGAGTGGCAGTTCAGAGGCTTTACATCTGATGCAGTTTCTTCCTGATAGAGCCTGCCTCTTAATGTATCAGTCTTTTCATGGCTTGTTTTTCTTGGCCATGGTGTGTTTTTCTTGGCCAACTAATGCATTGTTGTTCTTGCACTCATCCAGTATTCTGACAGTATTGTCTCAGTCTGACTGTAATTGAATTGAGTGTAACTCCACAAATCTCTGTGCCACTCACCGGACAGCAGTGCTCCTCACAGCCATGCAGCTGCTCTCCTATCCAGCTTGCTTGTTCGTCTTTTATGCATATTATTGCATTGCTTTATTTGGCCAGTTTAAGTGTTTTTAATAAAGACATAGGTGAGCACAGTTCAGAGGCCTGTTCTAGCATGTGCCTTGCTAGCTTTTTATTTAGCATGAGCTTAAATGTTTTCCAACTCTACAAAAATTCACCCCTGTCCACAGAAAACACTGAATTGTGGTTATTTGTATAGCAAGGTTCAGGTGACTTGCTTGCCACAGAATTTGCAGTAGCAGCATTTTGCTGTTGCTTTTTGCATACAGAGAAAAATATTTGAAAGAAGGTGGTTTCTGATAGGTGTGTATTTTCCCAGTTGGGGTTCTTCATTTTTGTTTTCAAATTGATATGCATTATCCCAGTTGGTGCTTCCTATTTTTTAGAAGGGTATATAAACTTTAAACTACCAAGAACCTGTTACAAAAAGATTATGATGACAGAACATTCAGATATGTATTTTCTTAAACACAGACAAGTGTACTGTGGTAAAGTTGTGACTTGGATCTTTGGTTTACAGAAAATATCTTAGATATAGAAAATTAGACAGATATTGCAGATTTTTTAAAAAGTTATCCATTATAGGGTATGGGTAATATGCATAGCTTGTTGATGAATATGACACCAAACAGGTGTGGTTAATTAAGTAGGCTATTTTCAGGTAATCATCTTTCAGTGCTGCCGCTGCTCAGATCTTAGCATAAAAATGCCTGGTTTTAGCTTCCAGTTTGCATGGATTATTTTCATCCCTCATTACATGTATTGTGCTCAGTCAGTACTTTAAGCCTTTGATTTTCCTGTTTATATCTCTAGTATTAGACTATTGTGAAGTAACATATTGTGGCATTTCTGTGTTTGCTTTGATACTTTCGCTTGGGGTGATTCCATTCTATTCTGTGACTTGATGCTTGCTTGTGACCTTTGTTTGTGATATGCGGCGTGAACAGAGCAAGGCTCCGAGGAGGAGGAGGAAGAGTGGGTGGAAAGAACAGACGAGTACACAGAAATCATAGAGACATTTCAGACCTCTGACGACGGGGGCAAAACTTGGAAGAAATATAGGAAAATCACTAGAATCACCCCCACTGGTACCTCAGAAAACATTGAGTACCTCACAGGTAGTTCATGTTAAGAACTCGTGGATATAAGCCTGATTGTCACAGCTTTCGGTGTTTTTGTTCCACTTCTCTCTTGGGTGAGCACTTGGTATTGTGGTGGTTTATCATTTCAGTAGCCTACTGACATTTTAAACTCTCTTCTCATTTCCAGACTCTTTTGTTTCCCCAAAATTTCCATTTTATGAGAAAAAAATATTCTACTGACATAAATGCATGTTGCTAGATTTAATTTTGACCCCCTTTCATCTTTCTCACATCTAAATATTTCAGTTACATTTTTGAGAGTGGAAATGTTGTCACAGTATGCTGTGTGCAGAGATTATTTGATTTTGAACTGACACTTTTGTGAACTGTTCATATAGTTAGTTTCACTGTAGTGAAATAGACCGAGACTGACAAAACTTGAAATTTTGCATATTAAAAGTCTGTAATCAAATTTTTGATTTCAGTCACCAGTATCTACATTTTATAAGGCAAATACTCCCAAGTCAGAGCAAATCCATTGCACTTGACATTGACAAAAAAGGAATTCAGATGCCATGTCGGTACATAACTGTACTATAATATAAATATAGTTGGATACATAGGTACATTATTGCAGTATAATATAGTTCATCAAAAATCAAATCAAATCATAACATGAAAACAGAAATATGTAATAGCAACACTAGTTAAGATATATATAAAGAAGAAAAATGGATAAAGCAGTCGCAGACATGCTTGCATCTGTATGCACACACACACATATGCACGCGCACGGACCACACACACACACACACACACACACACACACCACACACACACACACACACACACAACACACAAACACACAAACACACACAACACACACACACACACACACACAACACACACACACACACACACACACACACAACACACACACACACACACACACACACACACACACACACACACACACACACACTTTGTCAAGTTCTAGGTTCAAAAAGCAGTTTAGCTATTCAGAATTTTGTCAGTTATCACCAGTTAAAGTGATAATTTGTGTAGTTAAAGATGTCATTGCAATTGTATAATTTGCATGATATGCCTGTGGATCTTTTGTATAAGGTGTGTGATTTACCTTTGGATTTCAACCATTACTTCGATAGCTTAAAAATCAGTTGACCTTGAAATGATATACACATGTAAACAGCTTACAACTTTTTAGTCACAGGATTTGATTTATGTGAAATTTTGAAAGGTAAAGTTCAAATAAATTTGAATAGAGGAAGCAAAACTTTCCATAAGTGTACTTATGTCAAAGGAAAGCTCTGTCAGTAAATGTTTATTTAAGCTGTAATTGACTGGTTAGGTAGGTTTTACAGTATCGGCTTTCTATGGTTAAAAAACTTCACAACAACGAAAACAACTTAAAAACAAAACAAAACACACACACACACACACACACACCACACACACACACACACACACACACACACACACACACACACACACACACACACACAAACACACAACACACACACACACACACACACACACACACACACACACACACACACATATTTTTCATATTGATAATTAGTATAAATTTTTTTCTTTTTATATTTTTTGTTTAAAGATTCAAACCTATGCTCTCCCATAACTCTGCCGGCAACTGGCTTGAAATAATTGCATTCCCACCAGATAACAGTGCTTCCCTGTCTTGATATTTTAATGTCTTTTCTCGTACTGGAACCTCGTTGTCTTTTATGTAGGCTTATCTGCCATTGTCATTAAATTTTGATTGATGTTGTTGTACATGGGAGCTGGAAAGTTTTATCCTAACAAATCTCTGTGTGTGTGAATGTTGTGTGCGTTGTGTGTGTGTGTGTGTGTGTGTGTGTATGTGTGTGTGTGTGTGTGTGTGTTTTGTATTATAAATCTCGCTGAAATCATCACGTCAGGTCTATGTTTACTTGCTCTTGTACATGTGTGATTATTTTTGTATCACTTGTTTTGTTCCAGTATTTAATATTTTCTCTTTGCTTTGAGGATAATCAAAAGAAAAACAAAAGAGGCAGTAAGTGAACGTGTGATTTATGAATATAATTAGGGAGAAGTCAGCATCTACTTATAACAAGTTTGAAGGAAGTTTGTGCAAGTTAATGATTGAAGTTGTATGAAAGCATGAATTATTGGAGAGTTTAGCGTATTGATATGAGTGACATACAAGCTGAGATGTTTGCTTAGACGCATGCATGCACAAAGTCTTTTTACTTGTGTACGCATATGTGTGTGCATGCACACACTCATACAAGCACACACACGCAACCATTGACTCTCTTGGAAAAAATGCTTGTGATAGTTTCAACATTCCCGTGAATAAATGGACCATTTTCTGTATCATTTCATAAGTTGACTGGTCATCATCCAGACCATAATACTGCTGTTTCATACAGACTACTTCATATAGTTCAGGTGAAAAATATAGTTTATGAAAAAATGATTTACTCTGATGTACTATTCCTTTTGAATCCCCCATTTTAAGGAGATTATTTCATATCAACCAGAGATGTGTATGTCAGCGTGTGTCCATCTGCCTGCCTGCATGTCCATAACAAAAATCTGTGGACATGGTCTTATCAACTCTTTTTATGAATCTTGATCAAATTTTTAGTCACACATGCGGACTGTTAGGGGGTTGCGGTAAGTTTGAAACTTTGAACAGCAAGGTTAAGGTCACATGAATTAGAAAAGAAAGGTGCCTGAAATCAACACATTTCAAGGAAGAGCTGTGAAGAACACTTTCTCAGGAACTTATATTATTTATCTGCAGTTGTGACACCACCATTACCATTTATGCTTGTTGGGTTTCATTTCACACAAAGATTTTTTAAGTTCACAGTGACTGATATTTTTGTCATCTCTCTCTTCAGGATCACACTTTCTGAAACAAAAATTGTGAAAAGTTGAAGAAATCAACTTTCTATATAAGCTACAGAACAGAAGTTGTTTTCTTTTGTTATGTCTAATCTTTTTCAGTATGTGTTTTTATGTGCATCCATTTGGCCTCTTGGGCAAAACAGTGTAAAGTATCTTCTGCTTTTGACAAGCTGAATTTTTAGAAACTGATAAATACATATCATGGGAAAAGTTAGACTTCACAGTCCCAAACAACATTTGTTCTCACATATATATCAAAAAGCGCTTCTTCAAATATTTTAAGCATTTATTCAACGTGCTCAGAAAGAAGAAGAAAAAAACGTCATTTTATTCACTATGGATCTCCATTCCTCAAGAATGAGCCCAGCCATAGGTGACATAAAGAATGATCACAATATGTATAAAAACTTTTGTCTTGGGTCTTGATTTTGGAGTTAATCATGAAGTAGTTTTGTATTGCAGATTCATTACACCTAGTGATGTAAGATCTCAAACTTTTTATGAAGAATTTTACATTTAAGCAACAGGACTCTTTTGTTTTCCCTTACGAGACAGAAGAAGATTTCATTCCACAAGTTGAGGTTGTTCATTTCTCTCATTTGACTGATAGATCTAGGCATATACCTTAAGTTTATGGAAGCATAGATATAGTACTATTTTACCTTTTGATTTTATTAAAACTTGATTGAAACATTATTAGAACTGGTAGGCTGTATGTATGAAAAAGTAATCCAAAGCTTTACATTTTGCCTTTGTCAGTGCAACCACAAAAAATGCAATTCTACTCTTGTTTTAGTTTCACACCGGCATGGAAATGTTGCAAAGAGAAATTGTTGTTAGAAACAAATATTACTTTAGTTTTTATTATGTTTTGTTTTAACTCTTTCACCTTGATAGGTGACATTAATCACCACAATTGTTCATTGCCACAAATGACTTAAGTCAGCACTGAGGGTCATCGGTAAAATGACAATTTTTCATTCCCCACTTGTTCATTCCGGAAACTTACATTCCCACCTGATTGTTGACATACAACCCTTCACCACTCGTCTTAAGTTTTGGGTTGTGTAAACCTGCTGTCTTATTTTCACATGGACCGAACGACTTGCTCAACCAAGTGTTGTCTGAAAAATACTCAGTACTGAGTTGTGTTTTTTTCACTAGAACTTGGAGGCAAAAGAGGTAAAAAGAGGAAATTATGGAACAGCTTGACCACTTTGACTTTCATTGTCAAATAACATTAAATTATTGTATTCACATCTAGTACCAGGCATCGCATCAAAGCATTGACATGAATTTTGTATTGGTCAGTTCACACACACACACACTCACGCACACACGCACGCACACACACACACACACACACACACACACACACACACACACACACACACACACACACACACACACACACACACACACACACACACACACACACACACCATACATCACACTCACACGTAGTGATTATTTGTTAATATGCATTTTCTCTATGTGAAATTCTTCCCTCACACTAAAAATAGGACATTACTGCACTCCCCTACCCCTATTAACAATTTGTTTAACCTTTGAAATGTAGTTCTAACTTTTATTGAATATGTGTATATCTCATATCTAATTTCTTTTGATTAGTACTTTATTTGAAACCCAGTATTTCCCTAAGTTTTCTTTCCTATTCACATCATTCTTAATTTACTTTCTATTTCACTTTGTTGCTGAAGTGTGTTTGCTGTCTTGTGTGTATATGTAACAGAACTGTAGTGTTATTTTGTGAATGACTGAGAAGATGAGAGAGGAGAGTTTTACACAAAAGTTTGGGTGACTTTGTAGCTGATTTTTTTTTTTTTTTTTTTTTTTTTTTACTGTGGATCAGAAAATTGTTTGCAATTTACTGTTTCATCTGAAATCATGGGATAGGTGGTATTGGTGGGATAAAAGAGATAAGAACCTATGTTATAACAATATTAGCAATGTTCTCCTTTTGATACATTTACCCATCAAGTGTCGTCATCTACCACAGAACTTTGTCAGTAGACACCACATTTTTTTCACACAGCAGTATGATCTACCTTTGACTCATGGTAATAACTAGAAGAAGAAGAAATAGAAGAAAGGTAATAATGATAATGATTATCTCATATGATAATGATTATGATGATAACAATTTCATGTACCATTGTGCCCTTAAACATTGAGATCAGGGTGTTTTATAACAGTCAGTAATAATAACTGTTTTATACGACCCATCCCAAAACAGTGAGATCAGGGCACTGTACAACAATCAAGTAAAATGAAGCAAATTTTATTACAAAATGTGTACCTCAAAACAAAACAGATAATGAATTCAGAGAAAACTTTGTGTAGAAATACATATAGCCCATTTGCACACACACACACAACACACACACACACACACACACACACACACACACACACACACACACACACACACACACACACACTACACACTACACTACACACACACACACACACACACACACACACACACACACACACACACACTACACACACACACACACACACACACACACACACACACACTACACACTACACACACACACACACACACACACACACACACACACACACACACGCACACACACACAATACGATATATGAAAGTGAGGGTGAAGATGATTTGTGGAGCCTTACTAAGTAGAACACTGAACTGAACCATTGAATGTTAGTCTGTTAGCTTCCCAGGGATATGGTGAGTTTATTTTGAAGGAAAGTCTTTTCACAATTTCTTAGGATTTCTTTCACAGTTTATGAGGATTTCCACTTTTTTTGTTTGTTTGTATTTAAGTAATTGCACAAAAGTTTCAGATCCACAATAGCAACTGTAGCAATAAAAGATTTTACCAAATATCAAAAATGCAACCTGTACTTTAAATATGGTAGTCTACCAGTTGGTACTAAACCAATTGCCAAAAGTTCATAGTAGTTGTTTTGATAATGATCTGGGCAGCATTTTCACACATAGAAGATGAATGTGGATGAGCGTTTCAGAAATGATGTAATGATGGTGAGTGTGTTCTTGGTATTAATTTGGTCTTTGTTACAGTTAAGGTGCATAGCAAGTAATCTTGTTAATTTATTTCCATTTTGTCAAAAATAATGTCAAACTGATGGTTGTAGCTATATAAAGATGTTAAACTTTACACACATTGCAACAGAATGCATGGTGTACCTTATTTTATTTCGGCTACATTGCTATAGTGACATTTAGTTTAAATGGTCCTTTTGGTTACAGTGTACTTTATTCATACTGTTTATACTGAGTCATTATTTTTGTATGTAGTGTACCTTGTACAGATTGCCCGCACAGTTGTTTCACTAAATTTCCTGTTTGTTGTAGTTTGTGTGGATTGTTCACCTCAGCTATTCATCAAAATTTCTGTGTGTTGCGTTTTGTTCAGATCATGTTTCACAAGGTTGTGTTCTGTAGTTCATATTATCAGTACATTTGTTTGATTACAGTACTGTGTGTTGCAGACAACCAGCTGAAACAGCTCCAAGTTTCGCCATTGAAGCAGCCACACGTCTTGCCTCTGAGACAGACAGCGTGGACCAGGGTGTGTAGCAGACCCCCTCACTGTACTTTGTTCCTGTGTTAACCCCTTGCCTTTCATCAGTGTGCAGTCATCATTGTCATCAGTAATGATTATTTGTTGAAAGCAAGATCATCTTTGAGACTGTGGTAACTTTTGTATAGAAATTGTGTGGGACTTAAGAACAAGAAGTGACTGCATGGTAACTTTTGTATAGAAATTGTTTGGGACTTAAAGAACAAAAAGTGACTGCAAATGTGGGAATATAATCATTCTGTTTAGTGTGCGAAAGGATGAACTCTAACATATTTTGAGATGTTAATTGTATGTTATGTTAAAGAATTGTTGGAAGTGTTGGCTTTTATATTGATATGTACAATTGACAACATCTATTGAACTGAATAATTTTGTCAAATATGCAGTGTTTTAATAAGTTTATCGAGTTTTTGTCCAAGAGGAGATGTTTTAACCTTTAATAATGAATGAACTCTTGAATAACCTTGATGACAGGTTTTAGCTATGATTGGCGCATATCTTTCAGTACTTAATAACACTGCAGCTAACATTTGGTAGAAATAAAAGTTCCCATTAGTTGCAGATTATAGGATGTATTCATTGTGCTTAGAGCCTTGCTGTCAGTAGTGCTGCATGGATTGCGTATTTTATCTCTTATACATGTCTGTGATCATGTCTTTTTCTTTCACATAAAAAACAACAAACATATCTCTTCATTGGTTGTTTGGTTCCTGTTCATGGTCATTTGCCAGTGGTTTTACTTTGTTGTTTGTGCTTATATTGTCTGTTGTTATTGGGTGCTCACTTTCTGTAACTATGTACATGCTTGTAGTCTAGCTGCTTACTGTCTTCGTTTTCTTGTACTGGTACTAAAAAATACTGTCTTTATGGAATTTTTTGAAAATGTTTTTTCCCCACAAGATTTGTGTCGCTTATATTTGTTTATTTTAAATTTGTACATTTGTTGTGTAAAACAAATAATTTGTTTTTCAAATAGTTGGATTTTTTGTTATTGTTTGAAGAATGTTAAAATGTTCCAGTTCTTTTGGTTTGGGTTCATTTGCTGGTGGGTGGGGTGGGGTGGGGTGGGTTGGGTTGGAGGTTTTGATTATTTATTTTCAGTTGTAGGGGGAGTTGGAGGGCTGGTTGGAGAGAAGTAAAAGGGGAGGGTTTAAAAAGAGAGGTAAAAGGGAAGAGTTGATTTCCTTTCCTTTTCATTTCTTCCCCTTTTCCCATGTTGACTATGTATATTTTGTTATCCATTTATACAAACACTTCTCATCTTGGAGGAAATTAAAATACAAATGAACTAACAAATGAAAACTAATTATAAAGAGAAATGAGGTTGAAAGACTTTATAAAGCAAAAGTAAAGACTGACATATGGCAGTGGGCATAAGTACAGCAGTAGCAGTCATGATTTCTCAACAGTTCAGTGTTCTGGACATGAAACTGGACTCCCCCCCCCCCCCCCCCCCCCCAGCATTATTCAGAAAGTTTGGTTACTAGCTATGGTTTTTGGATTATTTTTTAGGCCATGAAGATTTCTTCACATTTCGGTATTCTTGAAACAAAACAGATATTTGTTGGTGAAAAAAACAAATCATTTTGGGTGTTTTTTTTCTCAGCGTGTCAAATGAGAATGTTATCAACCAGATAAATGATCAAGTAAGTAGTCATCCCTTTGATGAAATCAGAATGTCAAGAAATGGAAAAGCAAGGAAACTTTCCTCTGTTCAATATGAAAATCACTGAAGGCGAAAAATATTCTCGATGGTTAGCAGATTTTCTTCTCGGAGTTATTGAGAGAGGGAGGGCTGAAAGTTGATCATGAACACTCATGGTTACTCTGTGGAAAATATTGAGATGTCTTGATTTGGTTCATGTTTGTTTTTGGTTTGACTAGTACTGTCTGTGATTGTGGTCTGTTAAAATCATCTATGTATGATTTTCATGATGGACAGAACAGTATTCTCTCTCTGTCTATCTATCTCTCTCCCTCTCTCTCTCTCTCCCCCTCTCTCTCTTTCTCCCCCCTCTCTCTCTTTTATATTCTTTCTCTACCCCCCCCTCCCCTATTTTGGTGCTTTGGTGGGTTTTGATGTTTGGTTGGTAGTTTCAGGGAGTATTTCTATGTTCTCAATTTAACTTAAATCTTTTTTATGCATTTTGTTTTTCTATTTATTGTTCAGGATTGATGTTGTGCAAATTTCTGTTGTAACCACAAAAAATGATTGTGAAATGTTGTGCTGTTTGGTTGTGTGAATTGCTTTGTGTATCAGTCTGTTCTTCATGGTTTTCCGTGGTTCTTTGCAATAAATCTTGCGATACACAAGTTGCTGTGCTTCCTTCTTTCCCCACTCATACTGTGTGGAAGTAGTGTGTGCGCGTGTATTTACATGTGTTGTTTCTGTGTTTGTGTCTGTCTCTTGTGTTTATGTTTTGGACCTCTACTAATTGAGGGACATCTTCGGTCAGTGTTTGTTTCTGTTCTTTTTTATGTTTGGACTCTTTACTAACAGAGAGCTATCTTCATTCGACCATCAGCTTTGCTTTTTGATACTTGCTTGTTATATTCTGCTGTATCTCATCTACCTAATCGCAACCCTGTCATCTAACACACAAACAACCAAGTTCACAATGGGTGAAGGGAGCTGCACACATTGACAATCACCGGCAGCAGCTGTTAAGTTACTTGTCTTCATCTTAATCACAACTTTAGAACATTTGTGGTGTGATACACCATAAATGAAACAGTGCTGGATACATCTCAAGAGTGTGTATGACCTGTGCCGAATATCATATGTGAGTAATGAAAGTTGATCAGTTTTATGTGTTCGTTCTGATTTGTTTATCTTTATTAGAAAATTTTGTTCATTTGCATGGAAAATGTAAGCAAGGAAAGCATGTCTTTGCCGTTATTGCCTTAGTTTTTGCTGATAATAAAAGTTACAATTAAATCACAAAGGAGTTCTTTATTTTTTTCTGTGTTGTGCGTTTAGGTCAGCCTACTGACTGTATCTTTACTATATGAATATCAACTGTAGATAGTAAACACCATTGTAAAAAATAGAATAATAAAACTCTGAAGTTTTAAAGGCATAAATTCAGTAAATTTAAATTTGTGCGAAGGAAAGTACATGTTATAATGCGCAATCCATTTACCCAGTAAAAGTCCCGTGTTAGATCAGATTTTCTTCAGGTTTAAAGTCAGTGAAAAGTTAAGGAATCGGAATGGTGTGGTCAGGTCATCAGACCACAATATTCTGCTTATGCTGCCAAGTGATGATGACAGAACTAATCACTTTTTTCTCCTACCATATATATGCTTGAACTGTCTGTATAATATTAAACAAATTCTGCTACTAAACATTTTTCATCATATTTTGCTGTGGTTGCTGCTTATTTCTGCACAATCACATTCAGGTACTGTTTGCTCGTTTTTGTTTTTTTTTTGGTTTTTTTTTTTTCTTTTCTGCTTTTTTCATGTGGTATCTGGCTTTCTTCACAGTCTATAGCACAAAATGTGCATATATGCTGAGGATAAACTTGAGGTGTCTGCATCAGTAATGTCACTAAGCTTGCATCACTCTTGTCACAAATGTTTTCAGTATTATGCTTATTGTAGCCCTGCTGACAGCTGAAGACTTTCTCTTTAGCATTTTGATATATAGATTAATCTTATCAATCTTGCTGAACGGCCGTCCATCTTAGGTATTTGATTGTATAAACATTAGCAAAAAATGTACTGCAGTTATGTAAACTGATTATTCTTGGTGTTTATGTCACTGTACTTGAGCATGTGTGTACAAGAACAATGTTGTTTAATTCAAATGATTTAGTTTTTGTTTTTGTTGTTGTGCTTACTGAAATGTTTATCTTTAAGCATACTTGCATTGAAGAGCCTAGGAAGTTACAAAAGGATTGGTTGCATATTGTATGCTTGTTTAGGCCCTGCAGTTGCCCATGTGTTAGAAACCAGCTTAATACTATGTTGTATAGCAAGCTAAGGTGAACTGGTAATGCTGATTCCATTCCCCATGGTCCACTTTTCAGTGATCGCACAGCCAAGCAGTTATGGCAGTGATGTTGACGGCTTCATCCTTCCCCGCCAGTCTGACGTGGCCTTCAGCCACCCTCCAAAGCAAGATGACAATGCCAACCTGTCAGATCAAGTGCAGAGTCCATTGTCAGAGGGATCATATAAAGAGGAACCCTCATCTGTCCCAGAACCTGCTTTGCCTCATGGCTTCGTGGAAGAAGAGAAGCAGTTTGAACATGTGGCTGATGATGGCTTTGAATTGACAGCAGAATTGGGAGATGAAACGTTCGTTGACAGACAAGAGGCAACTGTTCCAGTTTTAAGCCGCCACAAATTGTCCAAAGGGCAGTTACAGCAAGGGCAGACCGCACAGCAGGATGGTCTTTTCATGGTTATGCCAGGGGATTATCCTTCATCAGGAGGGCCTTTAGGTGGTCTGGGTCCAGGAGAACCTTCACAAAGTTTCAGTCAGAGAGAAGACACGGATCAAGGCCTGCCAGGGGAGGTTTCAGAAGAAGGTACTCCAGTTTAGAACAGTATGATATGGTGGTTTGAACCATTTCTGGTCACCACCATTTTAGCCTTTAGTCCATAGTTGACAATATCCGGTTAATTGGATTATGAATCTTCAGAAACCTATATGCCTGTGTGTTGCCTTTGTAACCATAAGTATTTCGGTGTCTTCCTAAATTATGTTGCTAGTAAAAGCCAAATATTGTTGCTTGCCTCTTCATTAAACAGATTATTTTGATATTGCAGTTTGAGTTACTTTATTCTTTGTTTCATGTTTGCATGATGATTTTTGTGTTTTGTGTTACAGTGCTCTTTTTATTTACTTTATACTTCATATTCTAGCTCCAGTTACCATGTGTATTTCAAAATGCAATCATGATAGATAAAGAGGTCAGTTTGTGAAGAGGACGTGAAGACATTTATCTGTGTAAAAACAATTTTACCTGCTGATTCAGTGTACTCTTTAAGTCTAGACCCATTAGTTTTGGGCCTCTTCTCAATACTTCTGGGTAGAGTGAATGTCATTCTTTGTCACATAATAATCAGGACTGTGTGCCACATCATGATCATTGATATGAATGCGGATCCATGGGGGGAGGGGGGTAGAACATTTCTGTTCTAGATCTGTTTTATGGTATCCAAAGCATGTTTGATTTTTGTCCTGGAACTGTCCGTATTGTTGAG
The DNA here is from genome assembly GCA_030674185.1 of Monoplex corrugatus. Taxonomy (NCBI): domain Eukaryota; kingdom Metazoa; phylum Mollusca; class Gastropoda; order Littorinimorpha; family Ranellidae; genus Monoplex; species Monoplex corrugatus. Next base: position 165,948,360 of record CM060305.1, read on the forward strand.
AGTTTAATGTTCTGCCACAGAACTTGTATCTGCTGACGTGCAGTATTCCACTGCTGTCAGAGATTGTCTGATAAACTGTTGAGTTTTTTCTTTCTTTGTTTTATCAGAGTTTATGTTTCCCACTGCTGTCAGAGATATTGTCTTGATAAACTGTTGAGTTTTTTCTTTCTTTGTTTTAATCAGGAGTTTATTTTGGGAATGGAATCCTAGTGTTTAGAATCTGCCCTGCAGACAGGCTTGAATATTGAACATTTATCCTTTTCTCTCTGTCTTGTTTTTTCCTTTTGTCTTTTCTTTGACTGCTGTGGTTTAAACACTGAAAATGGTGTTCCAATCGAAACATAAAGACTTTCTCATCTTTTCAGACTCCTTTTCTGCTCCAGAGGCAGTTGCTAGCGATCACAGTCTATAGCACAAAATGTGCATATATGCTGAGGATAAACTTGAGGTGTCTGCATCAGTGTCTTTCAGAGCTTCTAGAATTATGTGAGCTCCTTTCCTCTCAAAAAACTGATTGCTACAACATGTTTCTTGCCTGAGTTCCTGGCCATGTTGGTATTCAAAGCAGTGAAATAACTGACTGCCTTACCAAGATTGCCACAATGAAAAAGATGGCTAAATCCTTCATTCCTTTCATCGATCTGAAACCCAAACTTAAGAAGAAAAAGTCTGACCAAACAGATTACAAACTTTTCATAATCAGCATGACCTGAATAAAGTTTTTCAGCATGACCTTGAATTAAACAGTTTCTCCCATCTGTTCTTGGAAATTTCAGAAAGGAGATGTGTGCAGATTAGACATGGTCACTCATTCTACACTCACTCATACCTTTTCAAAAAATTGTACCTTTTAAAAGATGAAGAAACACTGGTGCGTACCATGTGATAAGCCACTAAGCATCAAATACTGTCTTAATGAATGCTGGGACTTGCATGGTTGAGACAAAGGCATTACACAGCAGATTACTTAAAGAACCTCTTCAGAAATGTTCCCAAGACAATATTCAGATTTTTACAAGAGATAGACAGATTTCATCTGACTATGATCATGCATGTGGGAAAGATTTTTAAATGCATTTTAGATTTGAAAGGCTCATCATATGTTCGTTTTTTAACTGTTGGCTTTTTGATTAGACTGGGATTGTTTTAATGTAGTAGTGTTAGCCCTGACATGGCCTTAGTGGTTGGCTGGGCTTTAAGCAACATGGACTGAACTAACCTTTTATTCCCCCCCCCCCTTGCCCCCCATCCCATTCCCCCTTTGCTATGCAATGAATATTTATGTTGGGTCTCATGGGAAATGGTAAAAAATAGAGACAAATTCTAAGACAAAAGTAAGAAGGAAGGACATGATTTGGCAAATTGAATTGTTAGGATGAAACAGCCCCTCCCTCCTTTTTTTTAATATTATTCTTGTTATAGCTTTGTATACATGTATGTATTCTGCACAAAAGTTTCTGATCAATAATATCAGGTTGTCCAGAAATAGCGATTGTCTTTCGTCTGTCCCCATTATGAATTTGATGTTTGGACAGCAGAGTTTATAGGTGGTTGGTTCATTGTCACTTTTCACAATCATGATGTTTCATGAATCTGTCATCCACACAGCTGTACCAAATATTTGGAGGAGGAGGAAACCGAATGGAGAGCCTGTTTTCAATTTCTTCCTCACACAGGCTGGTCATGATTGAAGTGCACATAGATCCCATGGTAGCTCTAGGTTTTATTGTTGCAAGAAGTTTCATCATAGATGAAGTGGTGGCTTTAAATCCAAACTTGGGAGCTCTATTAACTGGCCTGTGGTCAACATTTAATCCTTGTAAGTCACATCATTTTCAAGCCTACCTTTGTTACGGCTCTCTCTACTGGAATGGTTATGAAAAAGACTGCAAGAGTGACACCCACTTCTATTGGAGATTTGTGAAGAGGCTCAGAACTTAAGGATCTAGCTTTATGGTGCTAGCAGTTCTTTTTCTTATTAAAAAGGAAAAAAAATTGTGTCTGGAATTTTCAGTTTGCTTGCTTGCAACTTTGCAAAACAAACTTACATAGATCAAAGATTAGTTCATAAAGAATGACAGGATATTCATATTATGTCATAAATAGTTGAAAGTAGGTAACAGTATTACAGGTCCAAAAGAATGTATAACAATTTTATCAATAATCTGCAAAAATATATTATGAAAGTACCAACATTTCACAAGATTAAAAAAAGTGATATATGATAAATACAGATCATTCACCCCACCATCCCACACACATCCATCAGTTGCAACATGACTTGACTATTAAAAAAGTCATAAGCATAAGTCTCTCACACTTTTGTAGATATTTCTGAAAGAAAGTGTTTGGAGATAATCGCTCAAAAGTAAGCAGACATTTAAAATGTTGAGCTGAAACGGAGGCAGATTCCTTTACACAGATAGAGAGAACAAAAGTACTATCAAGAGAAAGGTTTCTAGAGACTTTGTGTGAGAGAAGAACCTGTTTAGAAAACAGAAGAGGAATGGAGGACCACCAGAAGCTAAACAATGGTGGTCTGATGTTTGAAGAAAAAGTAGGTATTACCATTTGCAGTTTTCATTAAATCCAGCAGACTGGATCTGACGATATTCTGATTGTTTATTTACTGTTTGATGCAGTTAATCAGATTTATATAGATTAGATATGTATCAGCTTAGTGAATAATTATGACCTAGATAGGATATTATGGTTCTTCCACCATGTTGTATAGCTAGCCGTTTTCTCAGTGAAGGTGGTTTTAATGTCACCTTATTTTTTCTTTTTTGATGGTAGTGATTTTAGTCAAAATGAATTTGGCAGATATTATTTTATGAGTTTTGAGCAGTGTAATTTGTTCAGTGCAGATTTGTTTTCATAGACATTATAGTAAAAAAAAATATATAATTTCATACTTTTAGTGCTGTTGATATTGTTTTACCTGGAATTGTCAGTAATGCAGCTAAGTAAAGTGTATTTAAGCACAAAGTAGTTTGAAAAGATCATGACATTTTCCATGAAAGTAAAGAGACTTCTGATATTACACTTTATAATGTTCTTAAATTTGCTATTACTGTATGTAATACAGTGTATAAAAACCAGGCTACAGATGCAGCAATTTATTCATTGAAAAAATTGTGTTATGAACGTATAGTTGAATGGTTGTAAGAAATGAATAAAGAAATGATAGTGAAAATTTTCTAATTCTAAAAGTGTTAAAAAGGACAATTTTGCCTTTTTTTGTGTCGCAAATCTGTTTCATGTATCAGTGTTGAATTGGATGTGCTTTTCATGTTATGAGACCATATATCATTGTTGAAGGTTTTGTTTTTGTGATTTGATTTTCTTATTCTGCTTTGGTGGATGGTATGTCTGTTCTTGTGTGATTTTATGAAGGCTTTCCATACTGTGCACTATATTTTGAATGTTTGTTTAATAAAAAACAGACCAGTTTGTAATCTGTTGACTGTTTGGATTGTGTATTTCTCTCAATACTGAATGTTCATGTTTATATACTCTGAATGTTTCTTTCTATACACTGTATTTGGACAATTCCAATGTTCTGTTCTAATAATGCTGTGTTCATAATATAAATTTTCTTATATTCTGTTCTTCTTTGTCACATTGTTGGTCTTCTCCTGTTACTTGGTACTTTGACTCATTTGGTGATGGGGTGTATCTAGAGTGTACTCATTTGATGAACATGTATCCAGCACTGAACCAAATACCCTTCTGGTGAATTGTGGTGTACCTGTATCATCTTCACAAATGTCCTGTCCTTGGGAACTGGTTTGACAATTTTTAACATTCATTTTTCATTCTCTGCTTGTAATTATCTTCCTGTGTGTTTTTTTTTTTTCAACCTTCATACTTACATGCACAAAATTAAAAATAACAAAAGTTACGTATTAACCTTCAGGGTTAATCCCACTTTTCAGAAATCATTTCATTAGATTTCACAATATAAGCCTCTAAAACCATTCCTTGTTGTGTCCATAACTATATCATATAAAAGATTTTGCAAAACTTTTTTTCTTTAACTTCTTTTTCATGTGCAAAACTGGTTTATGCAAAACATATGGCATGCCTGCTTTGGGAAAATCTGTAACATTTTCTTTGTTTTACATATTTTAAAATTTAATACCAACCAACAAATCTACAACTAGATTCCAGCTTTTTATGGAAGTTCATAACATTGGAAATACATGACAGCATGAAAATGACATTTTTGAGTTTTGTTTTCAAAGTGAAAAAAGACCATCTGATAAAATGGTCCAAGAAGATGCTCTCATCTCTGTTTCATGTGCCACAATAGTTTGTTTTAATCGGAGAAATCATTTGGGACTTGCTTTTATAACATATTTTTCTTACAAGAAAGCACAGTTTTGATTGAGCATGTTGTAGCTGTCTCTGCTTTTTTTTATCAGAAGGTTGGGGGTTGAAGTGCTGTCTTTGTAGTCTGTCTGCATTCATTAGAACTTTTTTTTTTTGCTTGTTTTCTTTAAATATATGAAGTAAGTGGATTTTGTGGACATGCGTATAGACTTGGAGGGTGTATGTACAGTCTGATTGTAAGAAGGAAAAAAAGGCAGCTAAAAAAATACACTACAACTCACACTGTACAATTTCAATCCATGCTTGCTATCCTGCATCAAATGAACACACACGACAAGAGTGGGGTTGTGGCGAAAGAATATATGGTAAATGAGCTATGCAGGGTTAATCTATTGCTTGCTTTCCATTTTTTGTACCAAGTCCAAACACACAACACTCTTAAAACGCATCAAACCAAAAAAGGCACATGTCTGTTCACTTAACCTTTTAGTGCCATCAACTGACTCATTTATTTTAACCTTCATATATACGATACCCATGAGCTAACAATCTGGAAGGCTTTTTCTCGCTTATACTAACAAATTAATCATCATGCATCTAATCCTGAAATGTGAATATGACCGTTGAATTACTCTGTCCTTGCATAGTGAGCTTCTGCTACCCTCCTAGCATGTCTGGTTGTATGATGCTGTGGAGAATATCTTTTAATTTGGCATAGTAGTGGCTTTTGGGACAGTTGCATGTTCTTCCCATCAGTGGCATGAAATAGTAGGAGGAAGAACTGGTCTTCTGTGCCCTTATTGTTGCCTTCTGTCTCTTCCTTTCAGTTTTCGATTCCTCAGTGTCAGCAGGGGAAGCTCTGTTTGAGGAAATTCTGCCTGACGGGAGAAAGGTCACACATCGCCGCATTCAGCCAACTCCAAGTCGAGGCGCCATGGAGGAAGTGACGGAAGAAGGTCCTGAGCGAGAGACTTTTGAAGTCAAAGAAGAGTCAGAAGTCCTGGCTGATGGCACTGTTCATACAACACAGCGGGTTTCCCACCAGAAACTGAAACACATCCATCGCTCCATCCAGTCACAGTCTGGGGAGGAGGAGATCTATGATGAAGATGTGACAGTCCCTGGTAAAGAGGAGGTTATTGAAATGTTTGATCAGCCTCCTAAGTTGGTGCAGGAATCTGAAGAAATTGAACAGGTTTTGGAGGATGGCACTAAAGTGAAAAAACAAGTGGTGATGAACCGTATGGTTCACATGATCAAGATGCGTCACGAGTCCTTCGATGAGGAGGGTCGCAAGATGGAGGAGGACTATGAGTATGAGGAAGTGATCCCTGGCACAGAGTCGGCCTTTGTGGCTGGTGTGGATTCAGACTATGAGGAGGAGATGGAGAGGAAACGTACTGCATCCATGGGTGAAATGGAGCAGGTGATGGATGATGGAACAGTTGTCACTCAGGGCATATTGACCTCTGAGACCACCACAAAAATTAGGTCTCGTTCAGGTTCCATTGAAGAAATATCTGAAAGTGCTTTGGTCACGGAAGAAAGAGTGAGCCCCAGTCCAGGCAGAGTTTCCCCTAAACCTGTGTCCTATGTGCAAGAAAGCAATTTGGATGATGGCAGTGGGGAACTGTACGACACAAGTGAAGATGTGTATGACTACGGCGGCAAGACAGTGGTGCAGTCAAAAGTGGTGACGGGCCACCTGGAGGAAACAACCAGTCATGGTGTTGTGGAAAGCACAATCGACGTTGTGCAGGACATGATCACCAAAGGACAGCTCACCTTGGACAACTCTGAAGGTAACACTCCGATGTAGCCTCAGTAGCCATTTGCTTGTCTGTCTCTGTAGCTGTTGGCCTTAGTGTTTTAAGTACGACTCAGTTTGTAATAAAGTCACAAGCATATGGGCATTTGCTTGTGCTGTCCTTGCTGTTCCTTCTTGGTGATCTCCAAATGAGCATAGGATTTTCTAGACATACTGTGTTTTAGCAGAATGCTCTGTAATCTTGCACACTGACATTGTCAGGGATTAGGATGATTGGTATCGACTCTTGACAAATTTGGCCTCAAAGTAGTAGTGTTTTGTGGATGATCTGTACCATTGTGTGCTGTTTTAGTCATGAGGAAGCATTGAGCAACACAAGTAGACTAGATTTTGCACTGATTATGCTGTATGTGCTTGTATGTGAAACCACGAGTGCCATAAAGTTTGTATTTCACAGTGATTTTCCATGTAAAATTCAGGCTACAATGAAGTTAACAAAAATTGGCATTAAGTGAATAAAAAGTAAATAGTCAACGCAGTAAAATGACTCCACAGTGCATTTACTGACTGGGAGATTGTGGGTTCAACCCCCCCCCCCCCCCATCAGACTTCAAAAATAGTATCGTGGAATTTTTTGGCACTGACAAGGTTTTACCCAGAGTTGAGAATGCTATGGACTCATCGGGAAGACTGGGACCACACAGCCAAATGTCATCCATTTAATGAAAGTGTCATTAAAAATGTTGCTCAAATTCCCTGACCAACATTTCAGTTGTCTGTATCATTTGAGCCTGGTTTGACACCAGGATTTTTTTTATGATAATACAGAGTATAGCCCTTTCATGCAGTCTTAGTCCTGGCTTAAGCTCCATTGTGTCATGCTCATTATCCCTACGATCATGACATCATTAGTGATCATAGCATTGTGAAAATATGTCCCAGATTCTGTGGCTGTTCACGACCTGATTTTGTGGTAAACTCAGTTTTCGTTCCTCTACCATTTCTGTGCCTGCGTTAAGTTCAGGCTGGGTGTCAGTGGTTCGTGGGAGCTGTAGTGGAGAGCCGTGATGGTGGTCTCCTTACCTGGAGTCTCTCGTTCAGTCTGGTGTGGCTCTGCTACTGAGCAATTACTTCCATTTGTATAGGCTTTAGTAGACTCCGCCTTTAGTAAGTTGGATCATACCAGGCATTGTTGATCTCTACTGTGGTGACCAAGTGGCAGTGCCGGGCCTCTCAGGTAGGTGGCCCTGTAATGGTTTGACATATCTGGCTACTGTGGGCTTTCTCACAATGAGACTTTGACTGAATGAAATGGGAGTTGGTGTGTTAAAGAGCCAGAACATGCAGGGGGGGGGGGGGGGGGGGGAAAGAAGAGAGAAAAGAAAAAGACAGTTGCTTAAAGAGAGGGTTTACAATAGCACATTTTCTCCTCTCTTCCCTTTTCCACTGCAAGGGATTAGCTGTGTTCATTCTTTTCAGTTTTCCAGTAGAGGGAAAGATTCTTTGAAAGCTTGAACTTATTGCCAGTTTAGCTGCCAGATATGGCAGAAAAATTATGGAGACAAAAACAAAATATTTCTTTAGGTCATGTCAGAACATTATGAAATGGTTAAAGATTTCATGAGCATTTTGGAGAGAGAGAGTTACATATCATGATTGACTATGGTGCTGTAATTTCAGTAGAGGAGAGCGGTAAAGACAGTCTCAAACGGTCTGTCATGTGTGCCTGTTCCGTGTTCAAAACAATGGATCCGGATACTGTTTGTATATTGTTAAAATATCACAGGTTTGCGTTGAAACTATAAGTAATACAATTACATGTTAGCATTATCTCACTGAAAACTGTAAGTACGATCATCAGCTGAAGTTCGCTTTTGCTACTTTAGAGTGAACACAAATATATCTATTTTTCCCTTCTTTAAACATTGAACAAATTACATCTCTCTCTCTCTCTCTCTCTCTTTCTCTCTCTCTCTCTCTCTCTCTCTCTCTCTCTCTCTCTCTCTCTTGTGTCTCTGTCTCTTTCCTCTCCAGTATATAAATGATGCCAGCATGGTAATTGATCCATACACTTCAGATGTTGAGGAGTTGACAGATGAAATATTAGACGAGCAGATGGGATGTGCATATTAACCTACAGATAAACTTGTACTTGTTAATTCCATGAAAATGAAACATTCATACAATCTTTGTGATTGTCTGAATATGAACATTGAGCATTGAAATCTTAGAGATGTATTCAAGTAGTCAGTTTGCCAAAAAGGGTGATATTTGTCATGCTGTATGAAAACCATGCAGACACTTATTACAGATCACAAGAACAAGACATTTGAAGAGTAGTTTTTAAGGAAAATGTGACTGTGTCCCTCTACTCCACCCTCACCCCATCCCTCCAAAAAAAAAAAAGGTTGCGGTACTTAAAAGAAAAGCATAGGGATGGGAAGCCACCTTGGATCTGCAGATTCCTGCAGAGGAAAGAATCAATTTTCTTGGGTTCCACAGGCCCTTTTTTTTCAGAAAATCCATACACAGCTTTTTTTTCAAAATAGTGAATAGTGCAAGAAATACCTAGTTTTAAGCATACTGAATGTTGGATTTAATGCCTGAAAATGCATCACATTCCACTGATTTTAGTCCCGTTGAGAAAATTTTCCAAACCACCCTAGATTTCCTTTTTCTTTTCGGCAGTTCCCACCCCTGTAACGTACATAGACAAATGAAAGAGAGCTGAAACAGCGCACGCACACACGCATGCACGCACGCGCGCGCGCACACACACACACACACACACACACACACACACACACACACACACACACACACACACACACACACACACACACACACACACACACACACACACACCACACACCAAGGAAGTTACATTTAAAAATAGGTAAAATGGCACATTGATGAAGGTGCATGCAAAAAACAAAAACCAACCAAAGAAACAAACTCGTACAAAATCTACTTGAAATTGCATACCAATAGGGGCTGTCTATTTTTGGCCCTATTAATTAGACTCAGCTTGATCAAAATAGATCTGGGAATAAACTGGCTTAACGGGATTCTGTGATGCATGGAATCATGTGTTGTTAAATGCAACAAATGACCAGCGTGTTGTATTTTCTACACACTATCATACATGTCAAGTTGTATGGTTTACCCATAATTCCTACATTTTTCCATTGCTTTCTCAGCACTATAGCATACAAACTAAGAACTACGCGATATCAGAAAATAGCATCAAAAATACGTTTACAACATTTCTGCAAAGTAGTGACAAGTGATTTCTGTAACTGAGCAAAAAGATGCATAAAAAATGACTAAGTCATCCAAACTACAAGAGACAGAATTCTGGCCATAGTTGAATTTAGGGATCCCCTATTTTTGACATGTTTTGACATAAATTTTACAGTGGATTGATATTTTCATTCTAGTTAATACCTTGGTCAACACTTTTGTTGTCAAATCAGAATAATATGTTTTCTCATTTTTGCTGTCCAGTTTTCATGGGTTTATTCTTGTTCCATGTTCTTGGATAGCTCTGCCACCTCCCTCTGAGATAAGATATGGAACAGCCGTTATGACACAGTTCTAATGTTGTTCCAGTAAATTGTGACAATTGATGAAGCAAACTAGATGGTACATCACTTCAAATATTCTTTTCTTTGGACAGTCTGAAGGGAACTGAGGTGTAAGCAGACAGGAAAGGTTGTACAACTAGGCCTAATGCTTGTAATAGTTGATTGCAATGAAATCATGATCCTCTGGTTAGAACCATGATCACAATCAGGGTAGAAATAGGGGACCTCTAAACTCCACCATTGCTTGAATTCTATTCCACTGTCTTGTTCAGAAATGCTTCAGATTGTTGCGTTTATCATAATTTGCATCTTCACACTACCATCAAAATGTCTGACACGAAAAAACTATTACTGAAATAAGCAAATGGAAGAAGGGCAGAAAAGAGTATGCTGCAGTGAATATAATAGTTCAGCATAACTGAATGTAAGTATTTTCAATAGCATGATGTAAAAATAGATTCACAGGTGAGAAAGTTGGTGTATGATCAACTGTTGTGCTGCCCACTATATTTCCCATTTCCTCAAAAGTTTGTCCATCAGGACCTCTGCAAACAGAAGACAAACATGACATGAAAAATTATTTAAGCTCTAATTAACAGGAATATGAATAGTTGAAGATTAAGTAAGCTGTAATGATCACAAGATGTAAAAATATGCGAAAGTGGTTAACTAATGAATATATAAAGTGAGATGACAATCACAAAGATGTCAGTTTTGAAAAAGAATAGCAGGAAAACCAGTTAAGAGTTTTCATATATTAAAACAAAACAAAAAACAAGGTGTCACAGCTGAGAGGTTAAGTGTGTGCTACCGCAGCACAAGATGAGAATGAGACGGCAGACGTCGAGGTCCGTGAGCTGGAGGATACTGGTCTGATGAAAAGAGAAGTAAAGAAGGTGACCTTCACTGCTGATGACCTCATGACCCCTTCAGGTGGGCGAGAACCTGTCCAGATGTTTACTTCTCTGGACTGGTGTAGTTGCAAGATTTGACCAGCTTGTAGAGAGAACCTTGAGCATGACATTCGCTAGAATTGATAGAAGTTATCTTTTACTATTGACATAGTTCTAACCTAGACTCAAGTCATGAATGTGTCCACTCATCATCTCAAAGTGTACTCTTCATCTGAAAAGTTAGTTATACTTTGTTGTGCTACCGTACACGTAAAATTTGAGAAAAGAAATAATGTATACCTATCGTTTCTTTTGATGTAGAATTAACCCTAGAAATATTTTTTCATTATTTAGATATTCAAGCTTAAAGGAAAAAAGGTAACATTCTAACTATAAATAATGTTTCACATTGCAGACAAGGCTTTATTGTTTGATCTCTTTAGTGTCATCATCAGTTGTGTAAATTCTTTCTTATTTCATGCTATAGAAACAGCTGTTAATGTCTTGCCTTTGTAAAACACATGTACATATCTTCTCACATTGCATACTACAGACATTGCTGTTACATTAGTCTTGTTGCTGACGTTGTAAAACAGAGTATGTAAATCCTGTCTTGTACTAGCTGTAAGGCGGGTCCACTAGGACCTAATGCTTCTAATTCCTTGAGTAATAATTTTGTTTAAGATAAGAAGAAAGTCCTTTCTTGCTTTATTCCACCATGTTGTTGTAGATCATCATTTAAGTCGAATCATATTATCTATTTGTAAATTCAAACATTAAACTTATCATAATCTGATATATATCTTTTGAGACATTTGACAGAAAAGAACCCTATTTCATTTCATAATGCAGACGCAACTATCAGGTGTCAATCTTTGTTACCATTATGGTTATAGAATTATGTATAAATCCTGTCGCATTTCAAACCTCAGATACTACTGTAACTATATTGTCATGTTCTTGTGTCAGAAACATCAACATAGTAGGTAGTATCCTTGGCTTTTCAGTGTATATCCCGGTAAACAATTTTAATTTGTCAAATGAGTCCAATCAAAGGTGCAAGTACATTAGATGGATTCATGATTATAGCTGATTGATAGTATCTCATTTCATCGCTTCCCTGCCATTTCTGATTAATAATAACCATGATAATTATAATAATTTAATTTATATTAATGCTAACAACCCTGTCAAAGAATGCTTGTTGCGCTTTACATAGAGAAGGGAAAAAATGTTTTGGGTAGGGAGGATTGCCCTGTCAACAGTTGATGACAGCATATACATAGACACACACACCAATACACCAACACAGCATAAACATAGTTTATAAAAGAAACATCAAATAAAAAACAACAGATCACACATTAAATGAGAAATGGTGGTAATGACACGAAACCGCACACACAGAAAAAGCAAATGAAGAGGAAAAATGTATAAATCGCTTGATAAATACAGTCTGAACTTCAGACACACACACAAACATCAAAGCAACCATAGACATGTACGTATATACTCGCACGTAATGGTATATGTCTGCACACACACACATACATTATATATTTGGAGTGGGTTGGGGGGAAAGGGTACGTTTTCCATACATTCATGCTGCAACTACAGATAATACTATTACCACAAAGACTGTTTAAGAAAGAAAAATGTTTGGAATTAAATTGAGTTTTTCTTATACATCAGTTTATATGCTTCAAATACATACATTTGTTTCTTATTTATTTATTTGTTTGTTTGTTTTATTTGTTTGTTTATACACATACACAGGCAAACAATTACACAGTAACAGCTCATAAATTCATAGGCACACACAGCTTTTAGTTTTTGTAACTGTACTTTCATAGGTTTATGCTTTTTTGTGGGGAGGGGGTTATTAGTTGTAGTGTATTTATAACCCCAGTGTACTTAAGTTGTTTAAATTGTATATCAGTGTGTTTAAATACCACAAATGAAATGCAGAAATAAGCGCTACAGTACAAGGCTTTACATTTTGTCTTTTGAGGGGAGGAAGCATTACGCTGTCAGAAAGTTTCTTGATTTGGCTTCTCGTCTCCCATTGTGGAAACATTGCGTAGAATCAGCTAGTTTTAGGTTTTTTCCTTAGATACATTGACTAACCATAACATTTATACTTTATTTCTTCTTTGTATTATTTAAACATGGAATGCATGTTTTGTTCTATATTTTATTAAATATTACAACAGGGAATGTATGTTTTGGTTTGCATTTATAGCACTCTTTTCTCATCGGAAAAGTCCATACAGCTCTGAGATATATATATATATAATATATATATATATATATATATAGAGAGAGAGAGCACAAAGCAAAGCTACACAACAAAAAATGGAGAAAGGGATAATGTTGATAACTAGTGAATTTCTCGTGAACTTCCATGTTAAAAGTAAAGGCATTCAAGTGTAGCTGATAAATTATAGAGCAAAGCATGGTATCATACATGTATCCTGTTCTGTAAAATCATATAGATATTACAGTGTATGTGGATATAAATCAAATGAATGCTTGAAAGCATGTCACTGTTTTGTGTATGTTGTTCTGGAAAAACATTCCAGACATTAAAGGGTGCATGGATTTAAATCAGTTGAACACTTCAGAAGCATGGCACTGTTTCTGTGTACCATGTTCTTGGAAAACATGTACATATTCCAGTTTGTTTGAATATAAGTGATTGAACATTTCAAAGCATGGCAATATTTTCTGCACCATGATCTCTAAAAAGAACAACACCAAACCACCACCAACAAAACAACTATATACTAGATATTACATAGTGTGTGAATATGTAAAGTAATAAAACATTTCAAAGAAAGAATGACACTATTTTACTTCAAAGAATGGCACTATTTTATGTACCATGTGCTTTCATGAATGCATCAGAAGTCATTATGACAAATTATTTAATCTGTCTTTCCGTGTATTCTTATTGTGTTGTTGCATGTGTGTGAAATAGTACGGTAAGGCACCATGTTATGTATGTCTGCTGCTTCACAGAAAGCAAGCATTGAAGATTGTGTTAGCCCTTTTGGCTTGCGCTTTTTATGATTGATATTTGCTTCCCTCTCTCTCTCTTTCTCTCTCTGTCTCTCCGTCTCTCTCTCTGTCTCTCTCCGTCTCTCTCTCTTCCTCTCTGTCTCTCTCTCTCTCTCTCTCTCTCTCTCTCTCTCTCTCTCTCTCTCTCTCTCTCTCTCTCTCTCTCCTCTCTCCCCTCTCTCTCTCTCTCTCTCTCTCTCAGCACCCCCTGTTTTACTATTCTGTCTTACTCATCAATGTCTGCATGCTTTCACAGACTTGACGACTCTTAAGTTATATTTTTTTGTTTTGTTTGTTTGTTGGGTTTGGTTTTTTTAACTGCTCTTGTGACATATGCATTGTTCTGTGTAATGTAGCCTGTCCTTGTCCTGTGTCGGTCTGTGTGGCTGGTCATCACGTTTGCTATAAAGAGCCGTACTTTGCGAAACGTTTTGTTGTTTGGCTTGTGAATGTGCAGTAGGTTGGTTGTGCTGTGTTTGTTTAGCGCATTTGGTTGCATTGGTTTGACTGTTTTGTTTTGCCAGCTGTTGCGCGAGACAGCAGACAAGCCCCAGACTCTGACACGCCTCTCATAACTATCACGGAGGACCTCAGTACCCCTCCGGATGAGGATGAGGACGTGGGCTCATATTTTGGCGTGAAGTATGAGGCGTCCTCGGAAGGTTAGAAAATAACAGTTAAAACCTGTATGTGTGCAGTTTCTGATCAAACTTGTTCCCATGTATTTCGAAGCATTCAGTATATATTGATACCCATGTTGTGCTTAATGGATGCTTTGGGGCTTCTGTGTGCATTTGCTTTTCTTTTTCTTTTCTATTTGCTTTTTTAAGAATTACTTTTGTTAAATGTATTGACTTAAAAATGAACCATTCAGATGTCAGCATGGTGGAAACGTAGGAAAAAAGTGAAATTATTTGATGTATTACAGTTATTCAGGATTATTTCTGAGGGACATGTTTGCAGACATTACAAAAAACATGTTTGGTCTAAAGTATATAGATATTATAAAAGTTTCTTGCTGTGAAATTAATGTTCAGAGTTTAAGCTCTTGAGTGTATCTGATACACTCAGTTTTAAGAATCTTTATTCTCTCTCTTTCTTTCTCTCTCTCTCTCTCTCTCTCTCTCTCTCTCTCTCTCTCTGTCTCTCTCTCTCTCTCTCTCTGTCTCTCTCTCTCTCTCTCTCTCTCTCTCTCTCTCTCTCTCTCTCTCTCTCTCTCTCTCTCTCTCATTCTCTCGCTCTCCGCTCTCTTTGTCTTTCTGTTTCTGTCTCTCATCTCTTTCTCTCTCTCTGTCTCTCACTCTTCTCTCTCTCTCTCTCTCTGTCTCTCTCTCTTCTCCATGTTTTTCACTCTTTGACACATCCATTTTCTGTAACTCTCTGTCTCTGTGTGTGTATCTGTCACATACACATGCACATATGGATATACACACACACACTCATGCTCACACTTTGATCAATAGGTGGGTTAAAATCATATCTCGTTTTCGCTTGTCCATTCTCTTCGTCTTCTTCTTCTCTCTCTCTTCTCTCTCTCTCTCTCTCTCTCTCTCTCTCTCTCTCTCTCTCTCTCTCTCTCTCTCTTCTCTGTCTCTCTCTCTCTCCTCTCTCTCTCTCTCTCTCTCTCTCTTATGTCCACTCTCCTTTCTTCCACCTCTCTCTGTCTCTCACTCTTTTTATCTGTCTGTCTGTCTCTCTCATTTTCAACCTTCTTGAATAATTACTACACCAGACAGGCATGTGCATTCACATATGAACACACACACACATGCACGCATGTACGTGCGCGCACGCATACAGTCCTTGTAATACCTCTATTGGCATGCAACAAATTGCAACAGATGTTCTCTCATTAACTTAACAGTGAGATGAGGATGGGAGTAGGGGTGGGTGGGAAAAGGAAGAGAGAAATGAAAACCCCAATCACTTACTTTTTCTCCTATTCTTTTCATTCACACTTTACTAACCTTACTACTCATCACCTTGTACCTCTTCATCTATTTTGATATACTTTCTCATTGTGTCGTTATCATCTCATTTCATGATTATGTTGATAACATTCCTATAACTGCATGTCATTAATCAGAATTATTTCCTTGCAGTCATTCATGAGCTGCCAGAGGAAGCTGGAGAAGGTACATCATTGTAGCTGCTTTAAGTGTCGTTTATATGTGATTGCACCATTTCATTCATCCCATCTCACTTGGTGGTTCATCAGTCTTTGATTTTGATGACTTGATATACATATAAATGTCATTTTGTGTTCATTTTTGATTGGATTGTTATGGTATATGTAACGCATTAGTTTCATTTCAGCATTCATTTGATGTATTCATTTGCTGTTCTCAAGTTTTTGTTTAATGTGCACTTTCAGCGACTCATTGGGTAGTTTGTTCATTCAGCGCTGTACACATTTCACTACTTCATTCAGTGTTCAGTTTGATGTTTCAGTTGTTGATTCTTGCACATGAGTGTCTGTGAAATTGCTAGTGAAGGACCATGACAGTGGTGTTCATTATCTTGATGAAAATTACATTTTCGGTGTCATTGTTGTGCTTTTTATTCATTGCTTTACTGTGTTTAGGTGTGTTTTTTGGTGTATTTTGTATACCATTTGTTGTTTTGTAACTTACAGTTGCCATGAAATATTCTGCTTGACTCTAGCAATAAAAAGGCCACCTGTAACTCTGTTTAACAAGATAAAGACGTGTTTTCTCAAAAACAGTTGTGGAGCACATTTGCTTCACTCTTGCCATGATAAAGTACAAACTAGATCAGTAATATTAATAACACATTCGCAAGTTTTTGTGGGGCTGCACATTGAAAGTCAAATCCATTTACATTTTACTGGTAATCTAGATTTGAAACTGTGATCAGCTTTGTCATCAGACACTTCTTACTGGTAGCCTATATGTAAAATATTTCATGCTTTCAGTTTTCTTCCAGCAGGTCCTTCTCTAATCTGGCAGAATATTTCATGCAGTATTTTTATTTATTCTTTATTCCAGGTATTGTGAGCTTTGGTGTCATGTGTATTTGTTTCAGATTTAAGTGAATAAATGCTACTTTTGCACAACTTTTAATGCAGAATCGATTTCTTTCAGTACATTTTTGTGTATATATTTAACGTTATCACAAGTAAACTTATACTGCTTTGTTCCAAATGTGTAAATGGTAATAGTTCTTTTCTTGTCTTGTCTTTTTATATTTTGCACTGTTTTATTTTTGTATTCCTGATTTGATATTGAGTAGACTACTTAAGTTGAATTATCTTTCCTTAAGCCCAATTTTAAAACAAAACAGTGGTAAACGAATGAATAAAGATAAACACATGCATTGTTCTTTTGAAGTCAGCTGTGAGTGGTCAAGTTTTCTTCCAGTGCTTACTTTTGTTACAGTATGTTAATCAAAAGAACAATAATTGTATTTATTGTTTATTTCAGTGGAAATGAAAATATTGAAATAAAAATGAAAAACAAAAAACTACAGATTTCTAAACAGCAACCACACATTCCTCTGAATGCAAGCAGGTTGATTACAAATAACTTTGTTCAGAGTGTTTGGTATTTTTTTTTAGTTTATTTAATGTTTATCTTGTTGCTGTATTGAACATGTATTTTTTTCTTTGCTGCTTTTTGTTTATAAAAAAAATGATTGTGCTGTTTTATTATTGTAGTACCACTCTGAGAAGTAGTTGTAGTATTTTCTTGCCACCATTTCCTTTTTTGTCCCTTTTTTTGCCTGTGTGTAAGTGTTCATATATGTGCATGCATAGTATGAGAAGGAGCTTTTTTCCTCCTTTTTTTGTTTTTTTGTTGTTGTTGTACATTTTTTGAATATCAAAGAAAGATTTTTTATATAAAGGAAAAAAGATTGCATATTTTCGCTTGGAAGAGAAGTTTTATATTAAGCAATTTGCTTGTCTTGAATAGACACAATGTGTTTTCATTGTGGCTTGTGCAGCTTGTGAACTGTGCAGACTGCACAACAAAATATCTACATATTTATTTTTTTATCATTTCCCTTTGAAATGAGTTTTGTTGTTGTACGCAGTTTTGAGTTCCATTGTTTGAGTGCAAAGTGCGGGGTCATCATTCCTTTGTGCATTTCTGCTGCACACGCCTCTCTTCTTGATCATCAGTTTGCATGGTGTCGTGATGATGGTCTGTGTACGCCAAGCATGGTAAATATCACGCAGCAACTTTTTCCCCCGCTGTGTCTTTTTTTTTTCTTTAGTCTGCATATCCAGATGTTTTTATTTTATTTCTTATTACAATAGTGGAAAACAGCCTAGATCAGTAGATGGCAGTAGATTTTTTTTAATGAATCTGTACAAGAATGCCACCATTGGTTGTTTTATAATTGAGTTCAATTGAGTATATGTTAAAGGCAAAAATACATTTACGGAAAAAAATGAGGATTTGCACGTTTCCAATTGAAGAAAAATAAACAGAAAATTGTGAAAGTTAACATTGACCTGATCACCTTCATAGCACACTGCTGAAGAAAGTAATTTTTCACTCTGTAATGGTCTGTAACATTTTGGTATTGTGACATAACTTGGCTCATTATCCATTTTGTTTAATGAATGGAAAATAACTGTAACTAGTGGACCCTTGCTGAACTAGAGTGAAACTATACCTTAGCTGATCATTTTTATTGTTTCATGAAAAAGGTAATGAATGAAATTTAAAGCAAAAGGGCTGTATGACAAGTCTGGATGATTGAGATGAGCATGATATGTATTGATGATGTACGCTAGAGTGTTGTGGTTTGTGTTCTGTGTGGAACATCTTCACTTGTTCATCTACCTCATTTTGTTGGTTCCGTTCAAGTGTTCATAATGAGAAATTTAAAGTACATGTGTTGTTGTGTAATTGTGTTATTTGTCAACAGTACTGATTGTATTTTAAAGATTGTAATGATTTGTTTTAGACATATGTATGATGTTTATAATGTGGTTGATTCTTTTGCATTGTATATGTTGTCAATTGCATTCTGGATGAAGGTTGGCTAATTCTCTTGGCCTAGGTTTGAACAAATAGAGACCCTTTCAGACCCTTCCATACATTTTTGGCAGTCTAGAAGTGATGGTCCATAAGGTCTCCATTACATATTTTGAAAGTATGCAGATCATTCTTTCTGCTGCTTTACACTGCTTCAACTTATGGAACTGCTATGTGCCCAGTCAGCACTTATCTCAAAGGCAGAAATAAAGAATGGATTTAGTATCCAAACAAACAGGGGAAAATTCATGTTATTTTCATATTTTTTACTGAACTCTGATGAAGAGAAGAATGGTAGGAGAAAGGGAACATATGGTCTAGAGGGGAAATGCTCTGAGGTGATATCTTGACAAAGATGAAAAGAGAGTGGCCCTGTGAGGTGATACCTTGACAAAGATGAAAAGAGAGTGGCCCCTGTGAGGTGATACCTTGACAAAGATGAAAAGAGAGTGGCCCTGTGAGGTGATACCTTGACAAAGATTAAAAGAGAGAGTGGCCCTGTGAGGTGATACCTTGACAAAGATGAAAAGAGAGTGGCCCTGTGAGGTGATACCTTGACAAAGATGAAAAGAGAGTGGCCCTGTGAGGTGATACCTTGACAAAGATGAAAAGAGAGTGGCCCTGTGAGGTGATACCTTGACAAAGATGAAAAGAGAGTGGCCCTGTGAGGTGATACCTTGACAAAGATTAAAAGAGAGTGGCCCTGTGAGGTGATATCTTGACAAAGATTAAAAGAGAGTGGCCCTGTGAGGTGATACCTTGACAAAGATGAAAAGAGAGTGGCCTTGTGAGGTGATACCTTGACAAAGATTAAAAGAGAGTGGCCCTGTGAGGTGATACCTTGACAAAGATGAAAAGAGAGTGGCCTTGTGAGGTGATACCTTGACAAAGATTAAAAGAGAGTGGCCCTGTGAGGTGATACCTTGACAAAGATTAAAAGAGAGTGGCCCTGTGAGGTGATACCTTGACAAAGATTAAAAGAGAGTGGCCCTGTGAGGTGATACCTTGACAAAGATTAAAAGAGAGTGGTCCTGTGAGGTGATACCTTGACAAAGATTAAAAGAGAGTGGTCCTGTGAGGTGATACCTTGACAAAGATGCAAAGAGAGTGGTCCTGTGAGGTGATACCTTGACAAAGATGCAAAGAGAGTGGCCCTGTGAGGTGATACCTTGACAAAGATGAAAAGAGAGTGGCCCTGTGAGGTGATACCTTGACAAAGATGAAAGAGAGTGGCCCTCTTGAGGTGATACCTTGACAAAGATGAAAAGAGAGTGGCCGTGTGAGGTGATATCTTGACAAAGATTAAAAGAGAGTGGCCCTGTGAGGTGATACCTTGACAAAGATGAAAAGAGAGTGGCCCTGTGAGGTGATACCTTGACAAAGATTAAAAGAGAGTGGCCCTGTGAGGTGATATCTTGACAAAGATTAAAAGAGAGTGGCCCTGTGAGGTGATACCTTGACAAAGATTAAAAGAGAGTGGCCCTGTGAGGTGATACCTTGACAAAGACTAAAAGAGAGTGGCCCTGTGAGGTGATACCTTGACAAAGATTAAAAGAGAGTGGCCCTGTGAGGTAATACCTTGACAAAGATTAAAAGAGAGTGGACCTCTTGAGGTGATACCTTGACAAAGATTAAAAGAGAGTGGCCCTGTGAGGTGATACCTTGACAAAGATGAAAAAGAGAGTGGCCCTGTGAGGTGATACCTTGACAAAGATGAAAAGAGAGTGGCCCTCTTGAGGTGATACCTTGACAAAGATGAAAAGAGAGTGGCCGTGTGAGGTGATATCTTGACAAAGATTAAAAGAGAGTGGCCCTGTGAGGTGATACCTTGACAAAGTATGAAAAGAGAGTGGCCCTGTGAGGTGATACCTTGACAAAGATGAAAAGAGAGTGGCCCTGTGAGGTGATACCTTGACAAAGATGAAAAGAGAGTGGCCCTGTGAGGTGATACCTTGACAAAGATTAAAAGAGAGTGGCCCTGTGAGGTGATACCTTGACAAAGATGAAAAGAGAGTGGCCCTGTGAGGTGATACCTTGACAAAGATGAAAAGAGAGTGGCCCTGTGAGGTGATACCTTGACAAAGATGAAAAGAGAGTGGCCCTGTGAGGTGATACCTTGACAAAGATTAAAAGAGAGTGGCCCTGTGAGGTGATACCTTGACAAAGATTAAAAGAGAGTGGCCCTGTGAGGTGATATCTTGACAAAGATGCAAAGAGAGTGGCCCTCTGAGGTGATACCTTGACAAAGATGAAAAGAGAGTGGCCCTGTGAGGTGATACCTTGACAAAGATTAAAAGAGAGTGGCCCTCTTGAGGTGATACCTTGACAAAGATTAAAAGAGAGTGGCCCTGTGAGGTGATATCTTGACAAAGATTAAAAGAGAGTGGCCCTGTGAGGTGATACCTTGACAAAGATTAAAAGAGAGTGGCCCTGTGAGGTGATACCTTGACAAAGACTAAAAGAGAGTGGCCCTGTGAGGTGATACCTTGACAAAGATTAAAAGAGAGTGGCCCTGTGAGGTAATACCTTGACAAAGATTAAAAGAGAGTGGACCTCTTGAGGTGATACCTTGACAAAGATTAAAAGAGAGTGGCCCTGTGAGGTGATACCTTGACAAAGATGAAAAGAGAGTGGCCCTGTGAGGTGATACCTTGACAAAGATTAAAAGAGAGTGGCCCTGTGAGGTGATACCTTGACAAAGACTAAAAGAGAGTGGCCCTGTGAGGTGATACCTTGACAAAGATTAAAAGAGAGTGGCCCTGTGAGGTAATACCTTGACAAAGATTAAAAGAGAGTGGACCTCTTGAGGTGATACCTTGACAAAGATTAAAAGAGAGTGGCCCTGTGAGGTGATACCTTGACAAAGATGAAAAGAGAGTGGCCCTGTGAGGTGATACCTTGACAAAGATTAAAAGAGAGTGGCCCTGTGAGGTGATACCTTGACAAAGATTAAAAGAGAGTGGCCCTGTGAGGTGATACCTTGACAAAGATGAAAAGAGAGTGGCCCTGTGAGGTGATACCTTGACAAAGATTAAAAGAGAGTGGCCCTGTGAGGTGATACCTTGACAAAGATGAAAAGAGAGTGGCCCTGTGAGGTGATACCTTGACAAAGATTAAAAGAGAGTGGCCCTGTGAGGTGATACCTTGACAAAGATTAAAAGAGAGTGGCCCTGTGAGGTGATACCTTGACAAAGATGAAAAGAGAGTGGCCCTGTGAGGTGATACCTTGACAAAGATTAAAAGAGAGTGGCCCTGTGAGGTGATATCTTGACAAAGATGCAAAGAGAGTGGCCCTCTGAGGTGATACCTTGACAAAGATGAAAAGAGAGTGGCCCTTGAGGTGATACCTTGACAAAGATTAAAAGAGAGTGGCCCTCTTGAGGTGATACCTTGACAAAGATTAAAAGAGAGTGGCCCTGTGAGGTGATATCTTGACAAAGATTAAAAGAGAGTGGCCCTGTGAAGTGATACCTTGACAAAGATTAAAAGAGAGTGGCCCTGTGAGGTGATACCTTGACAAAGATTAAAAGAGAGTGGCCCTGTGAGGTGATACCTTGACAAAGATTAAAAGAGAGTGGCCCTGTGAGGTGATACCTTGACAAAGATTAAAAGAGAGTGGCCCTCTTGAGGTGATACCTTGACAAAGATTAAAAGAGAGTGGCCCTGTGAGGTGATATCTTGACAAAGATTAAAAGAGAGTGGCCCTGTGAGGTGATACCTTGACAAAGATGAAAAGAGAGTGGCCCTCTTGAGGTGATACCTTGACAAAGATGAAAAGAGAGTGGCCCTGTGAGGTGATACCTTGACAAAGATTAAAAGAGAGTGGCCCTGTGAGGTGATACCTTGACAAAGATGAAAAGAGAGTGGCCCTGTGAGGTGATACCTTGACAAAGATGAAAAGAGTGGCCCTGTGAGGTGATACCTTGACAAAGATTAAAAGAGAGTGGCCCTCTTGAGGTGATACCTTGACAAAGATTAAAAGAGAGTGGCCCTGTGAGGTGATATCTTGACAAAGATTAAAAGAGAGTGGCCCTGTGAGGTGATACCTTGACAAAGATGAAAAGAGAGTGGCCCTGTGAGGTGATACCTTGACAAAGATTAAAAGAGAGTGGCCCTCTTGAGGTGATACCTTGACAAAGATTAAAAGAGAGTGGCCTTGTGAGGTGATACCTTGACAAAGATTAAAAGAGAGTGGCCCTGTGAGGTGATACCTTGACAAAGATCAAAAGAGAGTGGCATATGTCCTTAAGTGATATTGATCAGTAAATAGGTTCTTCAAAAACCATTAGGTAACTGTCAACATATAGCTTTCATTGTGGGAGTTGTTGAAGGCAAGCTGAAGAGGCCAGAGTCTGAATATTCACCACTTGTCTTGAAAACCAGCAAAGAGGTATTTCCTGCTTGTGCTCTTATTGATATTACTCGGGCATTATTAATTAGCCAGGTGAGATGGCTGTCCTACCTTTTATCATGGCTCAGAAAATAGAAAGGGTTATGCAAATGGATGACATTGTCCGAAGTTTTTTGTTTCATATTAATCTAAGCTAAATCTAAGCCAACCTTCAATCAGTATGTACCTGATTGAAACTGTCAATATATACTAACTAAACTGAGGGGGGGGGTTGTTTGTTTTTGTCTGTATTTTATTTGGGGGGGGGGGGGGGGGGGCAAAGGACTATCCATTTTTGTTGTCTGATTAAAGGTAACAGTAACAATAAGCTGTATATTTCAGAATATAAACATGAATGTCAGTGGTTTCTTTTATTATTTTTTTTTCTGTGGTTTGATGTTGTGTCCCTGTGTGGATTTTATGTTTATAACTTGTTGTTTTCTTAGAACGTTATAGTGTACTAATATTGTGGCCCTGTCCCTCTCTCAATGCCTCCCTTTGGATTGGCTCTGGGCTGGTACACGGCAGAAGATCAACAAAGGCAGGAGGAAACAACAGCAGCAGCAACAGAAATTGCTGAACCAGAGCTCACCATTGTTCCCTCTCAGACTGAGCATATAGAACGAGAACCTAGGCCTTTGTCTGAAGATGCAGACCAACGCACAACCAAGGACAGTGAACTTGAACAGACTCCTTACACTGATGACACAAGGCAACCTGTCAGTGAGCATGTCACACAAGTCATGGAACAAACAACAATTGAAGATGAATATCGCAAAACTGACACTGAAATCACAGAGAAAGAAGATGTCTACATTGAGAGACTGGTCCACAAAGAAGAATATCATGTTGCTGCCAGTGAGATGCACAAAGAGGAAGAAACTGAGAGTGTTTCTGAAGATGTCAGTTTTGTTGAGAAATATGAAGTGACACAAGAACCTTCTAAGGAAACCAGGCAGTTTGATGTGGTGGAAAAACAAACGGAATCCTCATCAGCTGTACTGTCTATGGCTGCAGTGTGTGTGGTACCTGAAGAGGAGGAGGTGGAAGAAACAGTAGAGTCTACACAGGTTCCTGAAACTAAGACTGCAGTTCGCCTTGTACCTGAAGAGGAAGAGGCTGTTGAAGAAGCTATCAAACCTGAAGAGGCTGCTCCTGCTCCTCAAGCTGATGTTTGTCTTGTTCCAGCTGAAGATGAGATTGAAGAAGAAACAATAGAAATTTCTCAAGGTCTGGTCTCTGAGGCAGGCACATGTCTTGTTCCTGAAGATGAAGACATTGTAGAGGAAACTGTGGAAATTTCCCAAGCTCCTCTTTCTGAGGCAGGGACATGTCTCATTTCTGAAGAAGGAATTTCAGAAGAAACAATAGAAATTTCACAAGCTCCTGTTTCTGAGGCAGGAACATGCCTTGTTCTTGAAGATGAAGATATCATGGACAAAACAGTGGAAATTTCACACATTCCTCTGTCTGAAGCTGGGACATGCATCGTTCCCACAGAGGAGGAGGTTGAAGAAGTAGTTGTGCAGCCTCAACAGTTGTCTGCCCATGAGACCTCAATTTTAGTCCAGGAAGAGACGACAGCAGAAATTTCACGAGCTCCATTGTCTGAAGCAGGGACATGCCTTGTTCCTGAGGAAGAAGAAATTGAAGAAGTAGTCTTGCAGCCTCAGCAGTCGTTTGTCCATGAGACTGCAGTTTGCCTTATCCCAGAAGTGGAAATCCAGGAAGAAACCATTGAAGTCAAGGAAGCACCATCTGCTCCTGAAGCTGCCATTTGTGTAGAGCCATGTGAAGAACCCATCAAACCTGAAGAGGCTCCTCCCGCTCCTCAAGCTGATGTTTGTCTTGTTCCAGCTGAAGATGAGATTGAAGAAGAAATAGTGGAAATTTCCAAAGTTCAAAGCACTGAGGCAGGGACATGTCTTGTTCCTGAAGAGGAGGAAGTCAAAGAAGAAACAGTAGAAGTTTCACAGGCTCCAGTCTTTGAGGCAGGGACATGTCTTGTTCCTGAAGAGGAGGAGGTCAAAGAAGAAACAGTAGAAGTTTCACAGGCTCCAGTGTTTGAGGCAGGGACATGTCTTGTTCCTGAAGAGGAGGAAGTCAAAGAAGAAACAGTAGAAGTTTCACAGGCTGCAGTCTTTGAGGCAGGGACATGTCTTGTTCCTGAAGAGGAGGAAGTCAAAGAAGAAACAGTAGAAGTTTCACAGGCTCCAGTGTTTGAGGCAGGGACATGTCTTGTTCCTGAAGAGGAGGAAGTCAAAGAAGAAACAGTAGAAGTTTCACAGGTCCAGTGTTTGAGGCAGGGACATGTCTTGTTCCTGAAGAGGAGGAGGTCAAAGAAGAAACAGTAGAAGTTTCACAGGCTCCAGTGTTTGAGGCAGGGACATGTCTTGTTCCTGAAGAGGAGGAAGTCAAAGAAGAAACAATAGAAGTTTCACAGGCTCCAGTGTCTGAGGCAGGGACATGTCTTGTTCCTGAAGAGGAAGAAATCGAAGAAGTGGTACAGCCTCAGCAAATGACCATCCTTGAGACTTCCACTTGTCTTGTGCCAGAAGAAGAAGTCCAGGAAGAGACGGTAGAAATTTCACAAGCTCCATCGTCCGAGGCTGGGACGTGTCTCGTTCCTGAGGAAGAAGAGATTGAAGAAGAAGTAGTGCAACCTCAGCAGCCATCAGCCCATGAGGCTGCCATTTCTCTTGTCCTGGAAGAGGAAGTCATGGAAAAGACCATTGAAAGAACAGAAGCACCATCTGCTCCTGAGGCTGGAGTTTGTGTTGTGCCAGAGGAAGAAGAGCTGGAGATGCAGGACAGAAAAGAAGAAGATGACACTGACTTTGCCTATACTGAAACTGCTCAGACTGATGTGTGTGTGACCAGTGAAGAATTGAAGGAAGTGCATGAAGCTGTAGAAGCAAGAGCTGAGGCAGAAACAAGTGTTGTTCTAGTAGATGACAAAACCAAAGGTATCCCAGTTGTGAGACCAGACATAACAGATCACCAAACAAGAGAAGACACTGACTATGACGAAGAGGGTGATGAAGACTGGGAAATACTGGAAAAGGAAGACTTGACCGAAGAAGAACATGTTGCTGCTATGAATGAAGCACTGATGCAAGTTTCTGATTCAAAAGATACATACAGGGAGACAGAAGACACCCAGCTTCATGTTGTAGAAACACAGGCATACCAACAAGCAGAAGAACGTTATGATTCTCAGTTCACTGACAGTTATCAGTATGAACAGATAACAGAGCAGGAGTTCCAGGTTACTAAATTTGAAACTGAACACTTACTTGACCAAGGTGCTACTGAGCCAAAAGATATTTCTGATGAAAAACAAGTGGAAAAATCAGAACGAATCTCCTCAGCATTGCCAGTGTCAGAACCTTCAGCAGTAGAAATGGTGGAGACAGAGGACCAAAAAGAAAAGGTAGATGTTTTTGACAGAATGGTCGAAGAAGATAAGGAAGTTGAGGACTCTGATGTGAAGCTGACCGGCTCCAAACCATCAGAAACCAGCTTAGACATGTCTGAAGTCGTAGGTATCCTTGATGACACAGACAAAACATATGAAAACAAAATAGATGAGGTCATCATGATTGAAGCTCGGGAAGAGATGGAAGGTGAAGCCCTTGAGGTTTGTGTGGCAAGACAATCTCCAGACTCAGACAAAGAAACAGAAGAACTGGATGCACGTTTTCAGGAACCATATGTACAGGTGCAGCCAGAAATGTATCATGATGTCCAGTATAAAGTTGATGAGCTGTATGAGCAGATAGAGACAGAGGAGAAGGAAATTTGCCAAGAAATCCCTGATGAAACTGAACAAGAAAATGTCTGTATTGAAGATCAGGTACATGTGACTGCCCAGGCTACTATGGAAACAGTAGAGGGAGTGGCCACAGAACAAGAAATGGCTGACTCTCCAGGCTCAAAGATATCTGATATCTCACCTGTTCGTGAAGAGCAGATGGAACCTGTGCCTGCCACAGAATATGCACAAAGCATACAACAGGAATCCTACACTGTTCAGGGAGAGTCACAAAAGAGCTATGAACAGATGAGCTATGCTGAGTACAAGACTGAGACTGTGACAACAACATTTGAAGAATTCAGACATGAAACTATTTCAGAGTCAACCAGTCAACTGCAAGAAGAAAAGCAGTTAGTAGTTAAACCTCAAGAGCCAGAAGGAGAATCTGAACCTTTCAGAGAGACCATCTCAGATGCGCCTACCCACACTGATGATCTTCTGATTGCTGCCATGCCTGATGTACCTCAGAGAAGTCCACATGTCTCTTCCTCCGATGATGATGGAGAAGGAGAAGAAAGAAAAGAGGATACAGACAGGGTACCCAGTGAACAGCAAGTAGAACAACAGCAAATATTTGCACAGCGGCAAGAACCTGATACTCAGGAGTATGACTCAGACATTAGCAGTGAGAAATATGAGCTAGAAAGCAAAGTGGTTGAAGTAGCAGATGCTCAAGTTGTACAGACTGCAGAACAATTACAAGAGAAAAAGTCTGATGATGAATCAGAAGAAGACTTTGTTGAAACATGTGAACAATTCAATCAGGAAATGGCTGAACTGGATGTTTCACCAGTTGAAGAAAGTCCCCCTGATGTAGCTGAGCTGGATCAAGAGATTGAAGAGCAGGATGCTCTGACTCAAGCTCTCATGTTCCAGTATCACGTTGGTGTGACCAAAGAACAGCACATGACACACTTTGAAATGGCGGAAGAGGTGGAGTATGCTGTTCCTGATTTCAGGGAAGGTGAATCAGATTACGAGTCAGAGGAAGAGGGAGATGTTGCTTTAGAAACATTCGATGTGACAGTGGATGACAAAGATGAAGAAGATGCTCAGTTTGTGATAGCTCAAGAGGGAACAGGTCAACTCATTCGTGTAGAAAGTACTGAGAAACAACATTCTGAGAAATATGAAGAAGAACTTGCAGAAAAACAAAGAGAAGAGCAGCCAGAGGAGTTCTCTCAGTTAGAGACGACACAAAGCTTACAGCAAAGTGAGTCATACCAAGAAAGACACATCAGCAAAGAGGAAGCCATTGTGAGCAGCAGAGATCTCTATGGAATGGATGTTCAGGGAGCAGAAGGGTTCACACAGGAATGTCCAGAAGACAGACAAGACATTGACATGTCCCGAAGCAGTGAAAGCACAGAGGTTCAGATGGCTAGCTCTGGAGAAGGCTTGCTTGTTGAGCCTTACCCACAAGAGTATGACATAATGGCTATCAGTGGTGCAACAGAAGGAGACCAGTTCAGAGAACCTGACTATACAGACATGTTTGAAACCCATGATGAAGGAGAAACTTCTGATCATGATGACTTGTATGAGGGGTATTCAGATGAAAGTGAAGAGGAGCTCAAACCTCTCAAAATTCCTGTGGAAGATAGTCCAACAGAACAGCCTACAACAGACTTCCTTGAGGACACAATGGAGCAGGCAGAGAGACCTGACATTGAAGCAGGAGACTCTAGGCAGTCACCTGTATATGACAGGTCACCAGAAGAGGAAGTCTATCGCTCACCAACAGACGAGCAGCTGGATGACAGACCATTTGATTCACCACTCCAAGAAGAGCTTGTTGAAGAGGACAAACACCTAATGCCTTCTCCTGAACCACAGAAAGAAGTAAAAGGTCAGGCTGAACAGGTTGCTGTCTCTGGTATCCTAGCTGAGCTTCAGGACATTGAACAGTTTGCTGGCCAAGAACAGTCTGATGAAGAACTAGAAGATGACTTAGGACAATATGAAGAGGAAGAAGAACAGGAGCAGTTGACCAAATCAGAACAACAGCTTGCAGAAGCCATTATTGTCACAGACCAGTTTGTAGACAGAAAAGAGAGTTTCACTACAGAAGAAAGAGATGTGTCTGTACCAATACAGACAGTAGACCAGCAGGAGGATGTCACCACAGAACAAAGAGACGAGTCTGTGCCAGTAGAGTCAACAGAGCAAGAAGAAGAAGAGGATGAGCTGACTACAAATGTGTATGTTGACAGAACAGAACGTTTCATTGAAGAACCGATTGAAACTATAACACCTGGTGGTGACTCAACAGCAAATGGTTTCATATCTGGAACAACAGACATGGACAGTTCAGGCACTGGTGCCGCAGAGCCAGTCATTGAAGAGGGACATCTGTCAGCTCAAAGCAGTCTATCTGAACATGATGCTCAATATCCAGAATACATGGATGAACATCATCTGTCTCTTCATCCACCCCTTTACCCATCATCTTCCACTGAGGTTCAGGACCGCTCACGTACACCATCTGACATAGAGATTGAGGAGCCTGCTCAAAATGGAATGACAGCTGCTGCCGGTGCCACTGGTAGTTATACCTCAGAAATAACTTCAGGTTCCCAAAGCTACTTGTCAGAAAGTACAATGTCTCGGATGTCAGAATCTGACTACACATCTCACAGTGAAACATGGGCTGCTTCAGAGTGCACTATGACTGGTTCTGAATTTGAACATGAAGGCAGGATTACAGTTGATACTTCCGAATTGATCCACACTGAGGAGAAAATTGAAGATAGCTACCAAGAATCTGATGAAGCAAAACCACAAATGGATACTTTAGATCGACCAATGTCACCATCAGAATATACTTTGATCACATCTCATGACCAGGATCGCATGATGCAGATCCTTGACCTTCAAGCACAAAAGCCAGCAGAAGAGCAGTCAGAGGAAGAAGAGGAGGAGGAGGAAGAGGATGAGATGGACAGGGACAGCCTGCTGTCTGAAGAATCAGATGAAGTGATGAGTGACGATGAGCAGGGTTCAGAACGTCCTCCTTCCCCCACAGAATATACGCTAATTGCTTCCCAGGACCAGGAGGCTCTCACTCAGGTGTTGGGACTGCAAGCTGAAAGTCTACCACTAGAAGCCCTGCATGTAGATACTCAAGGTATTAAACATTTCTACTTTTTTGCTTTTAAGGGATGGGTGGGGCATTTTATTTTGTGTGACTGACACTGAAATGCTTCTCTTCATTCCGCCATCCCCCCCTTAAGTTATCTACTTAAAAGTTTCATTCCCAGTAACTATTCTGCTTTGCTGTGATTTTTTTACTCTTGTTTTTGAGGGTTAAGAGGGAGAGTATTTTGAGATGCAGTGCCTTTTTACATTTAGGTGTCTACTTAATTGCTTGATTCCTAAGAGAACTAATTTGCTGTGAATAGTTGTTCAGATGAATAATTAAAATCATTCTACATTTTCTTCAGGTTACATTTTTTTCTCATATTATTTGAAAAATCATTGATTAGCTTTTGTGCTATCAGGCTAAGAAAATATATTTTGATATGCAATTCCCTCTGCCACTTGCCTCATTTTGACATCTCATCTGCTCTGTCCGCTGAATAATAGAAATCCCATTATTTGTTAATGACAACCTCCTTTCCAAATCATGCTCAAAAGAAAAAGAAAGAAAGAAAGAAAACAGAGTTCTGCATCATTTTATATTGATCCTCAGAACCACTTAGCACAGCAGTGACTGCGAGAGACAAGGATGAAACAGAGGAGCTGAGAATACAAACAGAACTGGAACTCCAGTCATCAGGATCCAGTGAGCAGGCAGTCATCCAGTTACTGGATTCTGTGGACAACACAGTGTCCAACATCAGTTCTGACCGGGAGTTTGAGAAAGACTCTGACTTACAGAAAGACTTTGAAGCTCCACTGGAGCCTTCAGCTCCATACATGCCACCTTCTCCAGGTAGTGAGAACCTCTACCAAGAAATGTTCACCAAGGGTGACTTTTCAGAAGCTCACATGATGGGAGGACATGCTCCTGGTTTTGAGGATTACTACGCTGTTGGGATGGTTCCACAGGCAGCGGGTTTCACAGGAGAAGGTGAGTCTTCTGGTCCTGCCACTGCTTCATTTTTCATGCACGGCTGTGCTTCATCTTGGATCCTCAGACTTTTTGTTTGTTTGTTTGTTTTTGCTGCTTTTTAAGCCTCCTCTGTTGCCTGGCCGGCCGTAAATAATTGCCCTGACAGTAAAGCATGATTCAAACATGAGTTAAGATTTACATTGCTTGGTCTTTAGACTCTTAAGGTGATGAGTTCACTTAGCTGTTGAAAACTGATCCACCAGCTGTGTGACTGGCCAGATGTGAAATGCAGTGCTTCTGAAGCTGGAATCCATGAGTGAGAAAGTATCAGAGGACAGTCCTAGCGCACATGGAAAAATATACAGAATTTTTTATTACTGTGCATGCCTAGCATAGTGCAGTGTAGAACAGATAGAAGATACTATCTGCTTCATGCCAGCCCTAGGCCACCAATTTCTTTTTCTTTTCTTTTTTTTCTTTTTCCTTTTTTAATTCGTGATGGTATCTTTTCCTTATTTCTGTCTTCTTTTTTGCTCATTTGGCTGGTGTATTGTCATAGTGGTTGGTTCTTTCCTTTTTTATTATTTTATTTTTTGGTCTCTATATTCTCTCTTATCACTAATGTCTTTAAGTTCACATCAGTTATGGATATCTTACATATATGTTTTATAGTATATATTATTATATATATATATTATATATATATATATTATATATATATATATATATCATTATATGTATGTGTGTTCCAAGTCAGTTAATATCTTTTATACATATATATGCGGTGCATGTTTCAGTAGGAATTCTGGGACATTTTTTTTCAGTGCATTTGTACAAATATTTAAGAGTTGGCAAATGAAACCTATGTGTTGTCACATGAAACCTATGTGTTTTGATTCCCTGCACTGTCTTTGAACAGATTGTTTTTTAAAGCTTGAATGAAGGTATATTTTCAGTTCTGTCTTTCCAGTCTCTCTTTTTGTTTTCAAAATCTCTGATAAATCCACAATTGAAACGTTTTTGGAAATATGTTCTCATACCTCTATTATCCACCCTACCATCCTCTTGTTTCATTGCTAATTGTTGTAAATGGCAACTCTCAGTTCTGTTCATTTCTGTTAGTGCCTTTCTTTTTCTCTGGGCATTTTATTGATTCTTGTGTGTGTGTGTGTGTGTGTGTGTGTGTGTGTGTGTGTGTGTGTGTGTGTGTGTGTGTGTGTGTGTGTGTGTGTGTGTGTTAGAGAGAGAGTTTGAGTGTGAGAGAAAGAAAGCAAAATCTGAATGGCCTGAGAAACATTAATCCATGATAATGTGTGAGACTAGGCGTGTTTATATTGTGTAAAAGTGTGATCAGTTGGATACATATATGCCTATTGCTCACATTTATTTTGTTCATGTTCAATTCTGATTGCCTTTTCCTGGAATCATTTTTGTCTGTATTTTTTTTCTTTTCATTAACTGACTTCTTTTTTATTGTACAGTGGCAGTTTCTGAAATTTTTTCTTTGCTTCTTTTGGTTGAATTTTTAAAACAAGTCTGTTTTCTCTCTCTCTCTCTCTCTCTCTCTCTCTCTCTCTCTCTCTTCTCTCTCTCTCTCTCTCTCTCTCTCTCTCTCTCTCTCTCTCACTCTCCTGTCTTTTCTTTCACATTTCTTACTCCTGATTTTTTTGTTTAGTTTCTTGCATGAGTATAGTTTTTCTCTAATGTTTGTTTTTAACATTTTTTCTCTGAAAATGAACCATGTTTTTAAACAAAACATTTCTAAGGAGATGCTTGTGAAGACTGTCAGAATATTGTGAATAAAACTTGGTGACATAATTATGCAAAAATGATTATGTAAAAGCATCATGTTGGCTATCAAGGTGGCTAATAGAGGCTTTCTAACAGAAGGTGAGGTAATGGGAGCAGAAGCCCAACCTGAAGATTCCGACCTTGAGGAACACGATGATGACAAGTTAAGTTCATCCAGCTCTGACGCTGCTCAGCTTGAGGATGTGGAAGACCAAGGTACATTGAGTGTTGTCTGCTCAGTGCTGTCATCGGCTCAACAACTTGTTTCCTGTCATCAGTTTGTGTGTTTTCTAGCTGTTTGGTTCTTTAAGGGGTGTTTTCATTCATTGAGATATGGGTATGATTAAAATCAACAAAATAGAAATTAGTCCATAAGTCATTAATTCATATGCATAGAGATGGATATAATTATCAGACATGGGAGTTTTCCTCAAATCCATGGATTTCCACATCAGAAAGAAACAGTTTCCTCAGCTCTTTCCTCAGAAAAATCCATACCCAGTTTCTTTTAATCAAAGGAGAATAAATATAAACTGTATAATTTGTTATTTAATATGTGCATGTATAGAAATTGAAAAGTGCAGAAACTACCTTTTTAAGCACTCTGACTGTCTGATTTAATGCCTGGAAAGGTGCTAAATTTTGCAGGGAAGCATGGCCCTGGACCCTTATATTTCATCTTTTTCTTTTCTTCTCAGCAGTCCCATCCCAGGATTATTGATTCTGACACAGAAGCATTTTTTGGATAGCTGTCTGTACTGTATCAAATGGGTTAATGGACGTTTTATTCTTGTCCCAATCCACAGTTGTACAAGTGGACTCGCACATTAGTTCACCTCTTAACATTCAAAAATTGCATTTTGTAATAGATGTAACGTTACTGTTCCTTATAGTTTTATTTGAGTTGCATGATTAACTTGCATTTATAAACTTAACATTACTACTAAGAACTTCATGTATATTGATTAACAGAGAGAAGACAGCATGGTGCTGTTATCATACATATCTGAATAATGATGTTGATTGTTGTTCATGAAGTGAAAGAATGTGATGTATGCAGTTCAGTGATTGATAAGAAAAGTCAGTCAGATGTGTTAAGAATGGTCTCTCTCAGACATGTCTTTCTCCCTGATCTCTGTTATGATCCTTCTGTGTGGATATTTTTGTGAATTATTTCTTCTTTGTCTGACAAAATTCATGCATGCACACACACACATTCTCTCTCTCACACACACAAACACACATACACACACACCCACCCTGTTTTCTTTTGTTTTTAATTTTAAAAAAAAATTTTTTTTTATTAAGCTAGCATTTTGACGGTCAATTCAGGTTGGACATGGGGAGTAAAATCATGTAAAAAATTGTTGTCAAGTTAAAAGATGTTTGGGGAAAACAGTTTAGCATGTAGCAGTTCTAAACAGTTGAGGTTGAAATCACATTCAAACAAACATATTTATATTCCCTGTACTGCTCAGTTTTTATTTTATGACATACATAGACATCTTTTGGAATACTGTTGTACTTTGTAATTAGTTTGAATAACACTTCTTTTCATAGATGCAGAAATCCTTGAGAGGAGCGAGGAGAAAACTGAAGAAACGGATGTTGAGGAGCAGTTTTCTCCCCTGTCTAAGGGCTCTCCTTCAAAACAGGTGTTCTCCTTCAGCGAAGCCTTGGAAATGGACCTGCATACACAGATATGTTCAGAGCAAACCACTCATGCCCCTGAAGCTGTGAAAGGGTTGGACACTTATGGTAAAATTCAGACTGATGAAGCAGTTGATTACACTAGCAAGATAAGTGCAGAATCAACAAGCAAACATGAATCTTTGGTCTATGCCACTGAATCTTTTGAGCAGTTTGAGGAGACCACTCAGATTTCAGAGAAGAGTCATGTCATGGAAGAGACTGTGTCTTATCTTGTTACAGAATCTTCACAAATCCAAACCATCGCAACAACTGAAATTTCAAGTGACAAAACTGACATACAGCAAACACAAGGACCTTCCATTCCAGAAGCAGAAACAGAAAGAGAAGAACAGTTTTTATCTGAAGAAAGGGAAGTGACATCTGCTGTGTCATCTGTTAGCAAAGAGGACACAACAGTAGAACCAGATCAGCAAACCATTCCTGAAACGGAGACAGACAGAACAGAACACTTCATCATTGAAGAGAAAGAAATCACTACTGAAGAACTCTTATCCAAAAGCTCTGCAGCTATTGCTGAGCCTGAAAGTGATACAGATCAGCAGCAAACATGTAAGGTGTCCAGACTGACTTACATGGCCTTTGACAATATGGGATTCACTGAAGAGGACATGTCTGAAGAAAGCCAAAGAGAGTGTCACCACAAACTTTCAAAACAGGAAACACGTGAAATCTCCCCTGAAGACCTTGAAGAGAAACCTTACACTTTTGACTTTCCGGATGACTATAAACAAGAACTTGAAGCTCAAAAGCAGTATGAAGCAGCTTTCCACCCAGAGGAGTGGGCCACTAGTGAGCATATAGAAGAAGATGATTCTGGAGAAGAGGAAGTGGAGGATGAAATTGTCGACCGTGAACAGGAAAGTGATGTTGTGTTGAGCTATGAGGCCACTACAGAAGACTCAGGTGCATACCTCATTGAAGTAGAAGAGAAAGATGTCCCTCCTGAGGACTTTCCACAACACAGTAAATCTGTTTCAGACCAAACAGAGCCAGATGCACAAGATGTGGAGCCTGAGCAGCCAGTACCATTTGAGGTTGATACTTCCGGTGAGGTTGCAGAAACATCTTCGGAGAGTAGTTCTGACAATGATGTTGAAGTTTTTGATGAATCAACAGGAACTTACATTAAAATGCCCTGGGAAATTGCTCACCAGTACAAGCGTCAGTTTTCAGAATCTTACATTCATCAAGAAAAGAAAGTGTCTTCACTGCAACAAAACCAGTCTATTGACTTGGGCACTTTCTACAGGAGAGAAGACAATACAGATTTCCCCAGTGTTTCATTTGACAGTGAAGCCCAGGAACCCCAAGAACAGCAACCCAAAAAGACAAAGGTTACTTTTGACTTGAGTTATGAAGAGGCACATGAGTACAAGGAACACGATGCAGAAGAGGAGGCTAGCCTTGAAGAGGAAGTGGCCAAACAAGAAAAGGTGTTTGAGCCCCATGATCAGATTGTACATACACATGAAGAAGAGGTCATTACCATTATCCAGGAAAGTCGCCAGCAAGTGAAAGAAGAACTGACCAAAGACACAGGCTTTGACTCAGATTATCTTGATGCACAAATGATGGCAGCTGGAGCCACAGCCTCTTCCACTACCTCCCACTTTGAAACTACCATGTTCCAGTCATCTGCAGAAGAGGTGGTTTCTTCATACTCCACAGCTGAAAGCTCACTTGAACAGTCACTGGAGATGAGGGCTTCTTCAGAAGCAGAAGAAGACAGGATCCCAATGAAGCTACATCCCACTGAGCCTTTAATGAGCGTTGTCAGCATGGAGTCCAGGCTTGCTCAGCAGGAACTGCTTGAAGAAATGGCTGATGAAAAAGACCGCTCTCTGTCTCCTTCCAGCGAAGAGTTACCATCAGCTTTTACTGCACAAGTGGAGCTACAGAGTGCAATTGTGGAAGAGCCTGAACCTGAACCCCAAACCTTTGCAGCCCAAGTACCAACCACTTTTCCAATGGCTGTACACTCTCTAGGCAAATCCCTCGCAGATAATGAAGTGTATGAATCCTCAGAAACTGAGAGAGATTCAACAGAAGAGAAGCTGTCCCCAATTGATGAAGGACCAGGGATAGATGACATTGAAGATGATGATGCACCTGCAAAATCAGTTCCTTCAGAAAAGAGAGTTACATTCCAGACTGATACACTGGGTACACCTCGTGCTTCAGAGCAGTCTGCTGATGAGTTCAAAATGTCAACATCATCTTCTGAAATGTCAGTGGAACCCACTCTTCTGGCTGCCTCCTATGAACTTGACACTGGAAGAGTGTGTCATGTTGTATCTGCCTTTGATATATCTCCAGACTCAGTAGAAAAGAAGTTGACTCCAAATGCCCCCGCTAAGGCAATCTTATCTAGTCCTGAAGATGATGTGTTTGAGACAGATGCCTCTCTTCTTCTCCATTCTGAAACTGCAGATACTCCTACCAAAGACGATTCTGAAGATCTGACAGTGATCAAGCAGCTGTCCTCAGATTTTGTGCCATCTCCACCCACCTCCACACCAAGGGACGGGAGTACCATACATGTTCACACAGCCAGTGACTTGGCTGAAGCCAGCTCTGTGTTAGAACACATTAAAACAGAGGTGACTGAGGATGAAGAGCAAGAAGCGGGACACACCTTAGATGAGTCCACTGTTCATGAGGAAGATGAGCTCAGCTCACCCTTTGAAATGATGTCCCCCAGTGAATTGAAGGAAACAACTTACATGGCTGCTGACACGTGTCTTGGACAGATGGGTGCCTCTGCTGAATCTGCAGCTTCTGGGAGTAGTAGCTTTGCTGATATGCTATCATCTGACCTAAAAGAAGACATAATTACTAATGGTCCAACAGAAGTGGAGTATGTCGCTGAATATGACACTGAAGCAGTGGAAGGTCAGATGTTGGCAACAGATGATGAAGTAAAAGAGCAGCTTGAAGAGGCAATGGGGAGTGAAAGTGAGTATGAAGAACAGGAAGAAGAAGAAGAAAGCGGTGCTGCTGCTGCTGTGTGGGCGACTGAAGAAGAGAAAGCCCCAAGCGGTGCGGAAGCAACACTGTCCGAGCTTCAACTGCCACCTGGAACAGATGTGAACACCATGTCAACATCTGAGCAAACACTCTATGGACTAGAGATGCCTTCTGAAGAGACCGTTACAATGTCCACATCACTGCAGAGAGATCTAATGTCAAAATCTGAAGCGGACCAAGACTCTGACCAGACTCAGCCACCAACTGAAGTCACTTTCAAAACAGATGAGCAGGTTTCAGATCAAGTGGAAACGTCTACTGAAATGAGAGCCAGTGCACTGTTTGAAAGTGATGACATGACTTCTGCAGAAGCAACCCCAATAGGGGCTCTGCCAGAACACCAACAAGTGATGGAGGGGAGGGAAGATGAAGACGACGATGAAGCTGTGGGGGAAGATTTTGAAGAACAAGCTCTGCCACATGCAGAAGCCCTCATACCTGAGGAGACAGAGGATGAACCATATCAGCTTGATCCAGGCTCTGTGTATCCAGGCAAACGGGCCCTAGAAATTCAGATCCCAGTTGACATTGACATTAAAGAGGACCCGCAGCAGTATGTAGAGGAGGAGGAAGCACAAGAAACATATGAAGAAGAACCTATTCCTGAACGAAGATTAGAAGATGACTTTGACTTGGATGATGACAACCTTCTTGGAGAGGCAGCAGGTGGAGAGGAAGAGTTTATGGAGCAAGAGGCAGAAGAAATGGAGTTCATGGAAAAACCTGAGGAGGAGCTGCTTCGCCTTAAAGACAGCAAGCCAGAATCTGAGGATGAAGATGAACCCAGCAAGAAACTGAGAGTGTGCAAGCAGCTGATCTTTTAGGTCTGCAAGGATATGATGATCTTGAACGACCTTTGTCTCCCACACCTGATGCTTTTCGACAGATGTTTTTTGGAAGAGATGATGACAAAGAGACTGAAAGCCCTGCACAGTCAGGTGCTGAAGAAGATCTAGAAAAGACAGCTAGTCACTTTGTTGAATCCATTTTGGAAGATGTGAAAGAAAAAGTACAATCACTGTCACCAGAGAAGCCTCTAGATGAGAAAGAGTTTGAAGAACAAGTGAAAGAAGAAGATACTGAAGATGCTGCAGTAGAAGAAGACAGAAAAGCAGAGTTAGACAAATATGAAGATTTGCCTGAAGCTGAACAGCAGAAGGAGGATACAGAAGAGTGTGATGATCAAGTTTTGCCAATGGCTCCAACACGAAGTCAGCAGACAAAAACAACTGTGCTTATGAAGCAAGTTTCTGAGGACATCCCTGGCATCACCATCACTGAACACCTGTCAGCTGACACAGAGGAGACAGAAGAAAAAGAAATGGATGAAACAGATTTCGCCATTTCTTCAGAAAAAGATGTCCCTAACCAGTGTGTTCCTGAAGAAGAGGAGGAAGAAAAGAAAAAAGATGACGTAGATGGAAGTGGTTTCCCAATTTCTTCGGAAACAGATTTCCATGTGCAGTGTGTTCCTGAAGAAGAAGAAGAAAAGAAAAAAGAAGTGGATGAAACAGATTTCCCCATTTCTTCAGAAAAAGACCTACCTGTCCAATGTGTTCCGGAAGATGATGAAGAGAAACAAAAAGATGACGTGGATGGAAGTGATTTTCCCATTTCTTTTGAAAAAGACTTCCATGTCGAGTGTGTTCCTGATGAACAAGACGAAGAAAAGAAAAAAGATGATGTGGATGGAAGAGATGAAGAGCTGTATTTTGTTGAAACCTCTGTTGATGCTGAAATGCAGTTTGAAATGACCTTTGAGAACGAACCACAGTCCAAAACAGACACGAAGAGTGAGTCTTTTTTAGCGGAAAGTGATCCAGCCTCAGCTCATACATTTGCATCTGTCGCACCTCTGCCTCTCAGAGATGTCTTCTCATCATCAAAGGTGGAAGCTGGAGCTGGATCAGACGAAGAACTTGAAATCATTGAAGCAGACATCAAAATGGATGACTATGCTGAACCCTTGAGTCCAGAAGACCACGGCGACTCTTCTAGTGTGGACAGTTTTGCCACTGTAGTAGCTGCTGATGCTGAGGAAGAGGATGAAGAGGAAGATGAAGGAGATATGGAAGACAGACTGGCTGAAATTGCTTCAATGTCATCTTCTATGCATTCTGACATGCAGATCACACAGGCTGAAATGGATGAGAGATTTGAAGAGACTGAAGATGAGGAAGTGAAATTTCCACAGGAGTGGCCCAAACCGAAAGAACGTGCAAAAGAATCAGATTTGTCTTCTTCGACAGAAAGTGATCGTTATGATTCCAAAGACAATGAGCTTTCTTCCTCTGTGGAAAGTGACCGATACACTGGTAAAGAGGAACTTTCGTCATCTGTTGAAAGTGATAGATATGGGAGCAATGTTGAAATGTCTTCCTCAGTAGAGAGTGACAGGTATGAGTTTGTAGACAGAGCTGCTTTGTCTGTAATCACTGAACTGTCAGAGGAAGAACAGTTTGAAATGATCGAGAAAGATGATCTGGGAAATGAGACTGGTCCTGAATCTGATCCACAAGAACAGTTTCATTGTTCTCCGCCAGAAGTTCTGTCACGCTCCCAGGTTTTGGGAGTACCAGATACTTCACAAAGCCATTACATGACAAGGATGATGCATCAGTTTCATCTTCACTGCTTGAGTTTGAACGACTTGAGAAACAGATGGGTAATTCTGGGTCAAGTTCTATTGACACTTCAGACAAAGAAAGCATTGGAGGTTCATATGATGAAAGAAAACACCATCATTATCTTGTGTCATCCTTTGATGATAAGAAATTCGAATATGGTTCATTTGATGAAAAGAAACTGATTCGGTACAAACGTGAAATGGAAAGAGATGATATCTCAACAACTTCATCACTAGCAGAATTTGAAAAACTTGAACGTCAGATAGACCAACAGGGCTCCAGTAGTTCAGTAGAGGAAAAATTCGCTGTTGAAAGCAAGAGCAGTGGTGGAAAGTCTGGCTCTGGTTCAGGCTCTGGTTCTGTGGCTGGTTCGGTCTCTTCACTGGCCGAATTTGAAAAGCTGGAGGCTGAGCTGGCAACAGATTCAGATGACAGGCGGAGTTCGATGGACAGTTCTTTGCAGCGCAGAAGTGAAACCTCATCTCTGGCTTCCCTGAATGAATTCGAAAGACTGGAAAGAGACATGGTAGCAAATAATGAACTTGAAGCAGAGGCTCAAAAAATCGTTTCATATCTTGAAGCAGGCAGTCTGGATTCAGGTCGAATGTTCTACTACAGCAGTTCTGTTGGCTATAGCAGTTCTGACCTCAGTGAAGGAGAGGCAGCCAGACAAGAACATGACAAAGACTCACTGGAGGGTCGGGATGCAGTGGAGCAGGACTCCCTGAGTGAAGGAGAGGACAAGGAAGAGCTGGACTCATTGGATGGAGACACTTCAGAAATGACAGAGATGACCTCTAGTGTGATTTTTGCTGGTCCTGCTGAACCAGCAGCTTCTGCTGCAGGAACTTCTCATGATTTGGATGCAGATTCTTTGGCTGGAGAATGCATCATGCAACTGTCGACTGATTCCCTCGTTCTTACTCAGCAGATGCGCACCTCTGATTCTAGCAAATTTGACACGGATTCTTTGCAAGAACAGGAAGACATCATGGTGCGATCTGTGGACTCTTTAGAGCAAGAGAAAAACTCTGACAAGTGTGATCAAGATTCTTTACAAGAAGACATCATGCATACATCAGCAGATTCATTAGAATTGGTTCAGGTAGAAGAGCAGATTCCTGAAAACCTTATGTTGATGTCGGTAGAGTCAGCACATTGGAGCATGGGAAGTTCAGGTGGAACTATGTGCAGGTCTCAGGAGTCCCACACTGATTCCCATGATTTCATGCAGGTCTCAGCAGAATCAATTGAAGATTTGAAATCTTCTCACACAGAACAAACTTTGAAAAGTCAGATGACAAAATCCTCTGAATATGTGAAAGAAGGGGCTTCAGTAGAGGTGATTCACAAAGATCATACCACCAACCCTTTCCTTGACGATGATGGCAATGTAATGGAGTCCAGTGGCTACTCTCAGGATGATGATGATGATGATGAAAAGGAGAAGGAGAGCCCTTTCATGAACTGGGGACCATACAAGGACGAAAAGAAAGTGTACACGATGGCCGAGTGGGAGGCCATGAAGAAGCAAAAGCTGCTGGAGAAGGAGGAGCGTTCAAGCTCTTCTTCCCCACAGACAGCTGAAGGAGAGTCTGGAGGTACTTTCCATTGTGCTGACATTATTTGCGTCTTGTGAATGTGACATTTATCATTCCTTAGCTCATGAGCTTCTTGCTAATGCGCACTGCTCTTTTGTTGTCCTGCATGGGCATTGCTTCTGGGTTCAGCAGTGTCATTGTTGACTGTAATTTTTGAGTAAATGTTCCTTTTCTTTTTTCCTGGTCCATTTTGTCTCCCTATACCCACCCCACATTTTCACCCTTCTTTCATGTTCTGTTCAAATCAACAGAGTATTTGACACTTTTTTGACCTGGTCTTACTGTTGTCTGAATGGAGTAATATCAGTTCTGTGTATTCTGTAAATGTTTCATTTTTACATCCACATTATGTGTCAGAAGGTTTGTCTCTTAGTAGTAGTAATAGTGGCATTTTTTGTTTCTTTCATTCTTTGCTTGTTCTAGTTGTATGTTGAAAGATTAAGATTGTTGTGTTTTTATCTTTCTTTTCAAGTTGGGATAAATTTATGGTCGATTGTCTGAGGGTTGTTGTAGTTTTCACTCTCATTAAGTGTTTAGAGTTTATAAATTGTTTTATCCCGTTGACTCCCGCACACTGTCCATTATCTGTGGAAAGTTAACCCTTTGGCTCCCTTACCCTATCCATCAGCTTCCTATACAGGACGCTGGTGGATAGAGTGAGCTGATGGATAGGGTAAAGGAGTCAGAGGATTAAGTTTTTGCTTTGCTAACATGGTTGGCAGTGTGTGATGCTGGTGAATAGGGCGTTGGAGTCAGAGGATTATGGTTTTATCAAGGGAAATGTTTCATTTTTTTTGTGCACATGTGTTGTGTCTAAAGTCTTTTTATTTGTCTTTGTCAGTTATGATTTTTTTTATCACAGTTTGTGAAAGTGTGTGTGTGCGTGCATGCATGTGTGTGTGTGAGTTTAATCTGATATATACTAAGAACAAGTTTTGATGTTTGGCTTTTTAAAATCAAGTTACCATTCTTATTTTGTAGGACTGAGATGAATTTTCATAGTGTTTGTTCATCTGTTGGATTTGAATGTAGAATTTTTTCATTTACTTGTCTTTAGTGTAGATCTTTATTTATTTGTTTACAAAGCACACCATTCCACTTTTTACATGGTTTTTGAGTGATCCTTTTATTTCATTGACATGATCATCACTGGTGTTTTTTATTTTCTTTCATCAGTGTTGGTCTCCTTTCAGTTGTAAAGTGTTTTGTTTTTTCTTTTAGTATATCGGTGCAGGTCATAATACAGTTTCTGCTGGTGAGTGACAAAGTAGTTAGTACACAAAATTGCTGATTTTAATCAGGTATGTTGAGATGAGATTTCAAAATAGAGGTTGGTTTGAACTAAGAAGTATTTTGCCTGATCCATCCTTTTTTTTTTTTTTTTAACTGTAAAAGTACTTCAGCTGTATCTATTGACAGTTCAAAAGTTGGTTTTTAGACTTAAATGTCTTTAATGGTTTTCTTACTTTGGTGTAAAACTGGAGCATTGCAGCTTCACAAAGTAAAATGATTTATCATCTGAGCACCCTATATGAGATCCATGTACATACTCAGAATATTATATCGGTGTTGTTTTGGTGCAGGTGTTACCTGCCAGCAACAAATTTTGTCATTTTCACATATATATGATCATTTTGAGAGCGGAACATGAAACGTGCTTGCCTCAGTTAACACTACTGTGATTACCCTGATGATACTCTTGTTTACGCTACCTTTTCTGTT
The DNA here is from genome assembly GCA_030674185.1 of Monoplex corrugatus. NCBI lineage: Eukaryota > Metazoa > Mollusca > Gastropoda > Littorinimorpha > Ranellidae > Monoplex > Monoplex corrugatus. The sequence goes on from CM060305.1 coordinate 165,991,751, forward strand.
GTTTTGTAAATTTTGATGTTGTTTTACATTCCATGCACACATGGTGTGATCTTAATGTTTTTGTAATTATTACTAATGTGACATTGTTTCATATATTGACTTTTTTTTTTTCATTCTATATTTTCTGTTTTTACTGTTCAGTTCTGTCATTTTGAATTCATTTTTTTGGTTGGGCAATCCATGGTCTTGTTTAGCTTTTGTTTTTGACAAAAGATGTTTTGTTAGTATTTTTTTGGATTGGATTGGGTCTTGAAGTCTTCTTATATTTTTTAATTTTGTGTGGTGTATGAGATATTTTTTTAACTGTACATGTACTTAAGCCTCCTGTGCAAGATTGTACAACAGGTGGTTGATTTTTACCCTCTAAGTTTTAAAGCATGTTAGAGATTTGAAAGATTTTCTCAGTGTAGTCAATTGTAGATTGTAATGCAATATTGCATGTCAGATGTAATACATGCTTTTCAGACTGGCATACACGGTTGCACTTAAATCCCATAATTGAAATTGCTGTTGAATCGTATTTGTTTGCACAAGATGAACAAAGCTTTGTCATTTTTTAATGATATGAATCAGACTGCATGGAAGGAAATAGAAATATAATTTTATCATACTTATCCAAGGATTTGAGGGATTGAGCATGTTCCTTTGATATTCTGTACATGAAAAGGGAATATTGTTTCTTGATGATGAAAGTACTTGTTATGTCTTGTTCATCTTCATGTCTTGGGGGTAATCTTTGTTTCATTTAACAACCATTTATAGTCAGTTATCTGTGTTGTACTGACTAGTAATCGTTGTGTTTACATCAGCTAAACTTGGTGCACTTCTTTTTCTTCATGCAGCGGACAGGGCGGAAGAACACAGTCTTTCTGATGAGGATGAACCCGGTGGCGTGTATGTTATTTGTTGTGGATCTGATTAGATGTCTCTATTGTGCTGTGATGTGTTACCTCACTCAGGGAAAATGATTTGAATTTCAGCTTCTGATTTTATGGGAGCTGTTTGTCAGAATACCCCCACACAACTGTAAAATCATATTGATGTTATTTTCGTGTTTATAGCTGTTACTCGTATATTATGATGAAAATGTATTTTCTATGTGCTCATTTATAGTGATGAAATTGGTGGTTGTTTTTTATCAGTGTGTATTTTACACCTGTATTGTTTTATATTGTTTGCTTGTCTTTACTTGATTGTCTTCCTACCCTCTTTATTTGTTGTTACCTGTAGTTCTGGTGCTTCACTTGTGTTCTTAAAGACACTGTCATTAAGACATTGTATGTAAATGAATACCTTTGTTCAGTTGTATTAGTCGGTGCCGATACTCTGAACCAGTTTTCTTTGTCATTGAAATTCTGTGGTAAAATATGTTATTTTCCAAATGATGAAAACTGGTAAAATATTATTTTCTTAATGACATGAATTGTTACACATTAATGTGGGGGGGAAAAAGCAATCCATGATGTTAAAGCAGTGTCTTTCCTGCTTGATTGGCCATGCATATATACTAGCTCCTTATACCAAAAATAAAACGGAGGTGAATTGATAAATAAATCAATGAAAAAAATTTGCTTGAAAGAAAGTATCAATTGCATTTAAAATCTGACCCCTCCCTGATGAATTTTTCAGGGTGATACTTTTAAAATCAAAATTGAGCATATGGTATCCTCCTGACAGCTTTTACTTAAATCGATGTACAAGGGAAACAAACCAAGTATTGTTCTAAACAAAAATAGGGTGATCTTCTGCTGTATCCTGAAGTAGGCTTGAATCCTGCGTCTACTGATGCAGGTGTTACTTGGCATGTAATGGGTAATTTGTATCCAGCTTCTGTGTTCAGAGATGGACTTTGCTACATGATCTTAAAAGGTTTCCCTGATTTTCTTTCATAAGTGTCATTTTCCCCAGCCAGAATGATAATTTATTTTCCCCAAGACATCTTTTGACCAGGGTTTATGCAATGTTTCGCAAGTGCTGTCAGATGTGTTGGTGCTCCAGTGTTTTGTTTTGGTGTGCAGTGGTTTTGTTGCCCTGTTGTCTCACCACACCATCATCTTTGTCACATTCGTCACATAGGATAAATGATGGAGTACTTTTCATCTTCCAGGGATTTGTCTTTTGGAGGGAATAGTTGGGATCATAGTGTGTAAAACATTTTATTTTAGGCTTATATATTGAACTCTCCGTTTTCAGCTTTTGGTTTCATTCTGTCCCAGATTAAGAAAAGGCTGCATCATTAGAAAGCAAATGTATTCATTAATGTTTTATTTCACAAAACTGACCACTGCATTTACAGGATCTCATGAGACTATTTAAGAATTGTGCAGATTATGAACAAACAGCTAAAATGAACTATCTTTTTAGCTAGTTAGTATCACTAGAGAACTTTCTGGAAGATCTCTAACTTAGATAAAGTGTGGACAAAAAGAAATTTCCACAGATGTATCATTTGTGGTCATGGTAGTGGTGATTATATTTTGATGAGAGGAGAGTCAAGAGGGTGATCGTATTTTGATGGGAGGAGAGGCAAGATTTTTGACAAATTATGTTAATGCTGTAAGCTAGGTTATTCTTTCATATTTGTGTTATTGATGTATTGTTTGTTCACCTGTATCATCAATCAATTTGTCTTGAAATTGCTTAACTTATTATTCACATGTATCATCAAGTCAATTTGTGATGCCATTGATTTACTGTTTGTTCACCTATATCACCAGACTCCAGTCTGAAGCCATTTTTTTTAATGATGTTTTTGTTGTTGTTGATTTATTGTTCATCTATATTAAACTCAGTTCACCTTGCATTCTGCTTTTCTTTTTAAAGAAACCCTTACCCGTTCATACTTGTAATGTTGATTTTATTTGCTTATTTGCATCTCTGGTTATTTGTGTTTCTGCAGCCATTATCTTCAATTGTTAGTTCATTTGTTCATGAAACTCAGTTTCCTTCCTTCCTTTGCATTTTATTATTTTTTTTAAGTTTATGTGTGTATGTATGTGTATCTACACTATAGTGTTGATTTTACTTGCTCATTTGTTTGCTTCTTGCTTTTCAGGTCCCTGCTGTGGAGACGGGTTGCAAATTCATGAAAAGATTTTTTCATAACTGTGACTGATATTGTGTTTACGTTCTCAGGGTGATCTCGTGTAAATGTCATGTTTAACTTGACAGCTATGTTTTCTGAATCTATGCATTTTTTTCCTTCTCGTTTGTTCTTCTGCATGTGCTGTGGGAAATGTTCCTGTCATCCATTTTCATTTATCACTTACATTTCATCACGCAAAACTAATTCTTTCATATCCCAATACAACAACATTTGCTTCTCCATCCCCACCCCACCTCTTGCCTGTCTCTCTCTCTCTCCATTCTGCCAAGTGCATACTTAAATATTCCTCAGCTTTCAGGTAGGCCTATATTGTATTAACAATCATTCATTGATAGGCAATAATTACTGAACTAAATTACACACACACATATACTCTTTCTCTCTCTCTTTCTCTCTCACTCTCTCTCTCTTTCTCTCCCTCCCTCCATCCCTTCCTCCCTGTCTCTCTCTCTCTGACTATCTAATCCATGAGAATTAATCCTCCTTTCATTCATCCTCACTAAAATTTCTTTCAACATTTTGTGATATTCATTGACAGGAAAAACTAAACTATAGCACAATACACACTACTTCTCGTTTTAACGTGAAGGTCCACATGGGATAAAAGACATTTTCAGAAAAATGACATGCATTGAACTATAGTCAGCTACACAATCAGCGTGTGAAAACTCTGTCTGCTGGTCTGTCTCAATATCTACCACCTCTTCATGTTGCTAATATATTTCTAAAACTGAGGTAAATGTGGATTGGGGGTGTTTATTTATTTTTTTAATCATTTATTTACATCTGATTGGTCTCAAGCAATTTAAAGTGCATATCACATTTAATTTAGAGTTGAAAAAGGCTGCATCTTGTTCAAAGCTGAGACTATATTTAAAGTATTTTTAATAGTGTAGTATGTTTGCATAATTTAAATTAGATGCTTGCAAGTGCCTACAGGCAGTGCATGTGTAGTCTATATCTTTAGCTGACTGGTTGGCTGTTCATTTCTCTCTCGCTCTCTCTTTCTTCTTTCTCTTTCTCCATTTTTTGTCTTTCTTTTTCTGTGTTTCCCTTATTCTCTGTCTCTCTCTCTTTCTCCATTCTTTGTCTTTTTCTCCCTCTCTCTCTCTCTCTCTCTCCCTCTCTCTGGGTCTGGCTCCTCTTCGTGTGTTTTGTGTCCCAGTATATGTGTGTGTGTGAGGGAGAGAGTTTGAAGTAACCACAGGGTAACAGTCAGTGCTCCCCTTTCTGTATCTGACAGTCTTGTGTTTGTAAGTGTGTGAATGTCTGTGAGAGAGAGGGAGATTTAATTTAGGCTACCTTCTTTATTTACCACAATGAAAACATGTTTGTTAGATCCACCCAATCTCTCATTTCAATCTACAAGGAATATGTGTAGAATAGGCTCCACACACACACACACACACACACACACACACACACCACACACACACACACACACACACAACCTCTTTCTTTATCTGTGTGTATGTGTATGTAGATAGATAGATAGATTAGATTAGATTAGATTAGATAGATAGATTGATTGATTGATTGATAGATGTGTGTGTGTTTTGTGTGAGAAAAGAGGGGTGTGAGTGTGTCTCATGTAAAAAAAAAGGTTTTCATCATCTTATGAAGAAATCGTTCACATAAGATGAAAGTATTATCATTGTTATTCATCTGACAAGGAAAGTGTTACTATTGTTATTCGTCTGATAAGGAAATTATACACATGGTTTTGAAAGTAAGTGTCAATTTAAAAAAAAGCCATTGTCACAAGGTTTAAGGTGTGATGTCAAGATCAGAACTTGTAATAACATACTTGTATTTTCTAACACATAATAAGGTGGTGTGTGTGTGTGTGTGTGTGTGTGTGTGTGTGTGTGTGTGTGTGTTGTGTGTTAAAAAATCATGGAAGCTGTTATCAGTCATGGATCTTATACCCTTTGTTAATGCTAACATTTGTAGTGTATTGTAAGTGTATGCAAGTACTTTATCAAGGGAACACAGTCCAGATACACATGAAATTAAAAACTGTAGGCCTACATGACTAAATGCATGCTAAGCTAATCATGCTGTGTGTGGTGGTGTCGTCCTTGCAGGAGACAGTATTGACAGGGAAGACATGGGCAGTGGTGACGAGATCCAAACGCACAGGTAAACATTATAAAGTAAATCTGTAGTGGTGCTTCTGCTCCAATACTATCATTAAATGATTGCATTCTTCTCTCTGGATAAATATGTGCTCATATTGCAAAAATATCCATGCACTCATAAAGCTCATTGAGAGTCAAGTTTAACCCATGGACTCCCGCGCCCTATCCACCAACTGCAAAGACTTTAACCCTTTGACTCTCACCCAGCCCACCAGCCTCCTGCAGGAAGCTGATGGATAGGATGAGGGAGTCAAAGGGTTAGGTTTCTGATTTGCTAGCATGGTTGACAATGCAGGATGCTTGTGGACAGTGTGCGGAAGTCAAAGGGTTAAGATGTCTGCCAGTGTGTGTGTGGTGTGTGTGTGTGTGTGTGTGTGTGTGTGTATACATGGTGTGTTTATGAGGGAGGGAGATTGAAATGACTACCAGGAAGGCCAATAGGCCTCCATTTCTTCATAGTTCTTCTGTATGTGTATGTTCATTTTTTTTCTTCACATGAAATCGAGGCTGCTGTCCCAGAGAACAAACTTGGTACAACTTATTTAGGAACCAGAAGAACAAGAAAACCAATATAAGCGCGTATCCAACAAAAACAAAACAAAACAAGCGCAAATTTTCGGCCAACTAGCCTTTGTCAAGCGAACGCACGGTCATTTGGTCCCCTTCTTACCCACTGGACGAGGTGGCAGGGAAGTTTTTAAGTCCCATTTTTATTATCCATTGTTTGGTGTTTGTGATCGTTTGTGACCGTGCATTCGCGCTTGACAAAGGCTAGTTGGCCGAAAATTTGCGCTTGTTTTGTTTCGTTTTGTTTTGTTGGATACGCGCTTATATTGGTTTTCTTGTTTTTTGGTTCCTGTTTGCTTGGGCGCAGGCAGTCACACTTGTTTTGGATCTTGTAACTTATTTAGCTTGTTTCTCCATGTGTACGATGTGTGTGGGCACAGGTGCAAGACTGAATGATTAGTTTGCTTGTGGGTTCTTATACATGTGTTGTCTGTGAGATAAGTCTGCCTAACATGGGAGTTGAACCCAAGAAGTCTATGTTTAATCTGGGAATTGAATCCAAGACCTTGTTGCTCTGGTTGGCAAGCTCTTTACCACTGGGTCATTAACTCCTGTGTGTGGGGGGGGGGGGGGGGGGGTTACATGCCCTGCACATGCCTAGAAAGCATCATTTCTTTCAAATGGTTAATTTTTGTGCTGGAATATTGGTGATACTCTTGTTTCTGTTGCCAGAATGTGTCCACAAGCATTAAAATTTTGTCTGTTTGTGGGTCTGTAAGGGTATATGTCTAGCCAGCAGGAAAACCTGAGAAACTGAGTTTGCACAATCATATTCATAAGCTAAGTTTGCATCGCTTTATCCCCAAATTTGAGCCAAGGAGTCAAACTTAAACATGCTGTGTGTGTGTGTGTGTGTGTGTGTGTGTGTGTGTGTGTGTGTGTGTGTGTGTGGTGGAGAAGAGAGAGAGAGAGAGAGAGATCACACATTGTTAGCTGAATTTTTTAAACATTTCTTTTATGTACATGTTTCCTAGGTCAGTCTTTTTCAACTAGTACATGATTGTGATACTTGGTGATATGTGATACAGGGTAGTGATGAGGAAGGAAGTGCACAAGAAGACAGTGATCAGACCTGATGGGCAGGAGGAAACCATCATCAAAGAGGATAGCCAAATTCACCAGGACTCTGAGCCCCCAGAAGAACTGCGTGACTCCATGCAGGCGATCATCAACCAGTTCATGGATAACAACCCCCAAGTGCCCGAAATTACTGGTGAAGGGATGCCAGAAATTGATGAGGGCACGGAAGTTTAGAACCAGTGAAGTTTCTTGTTAGGCCTAAAAGGCAGCAATATTTTAACAGCATATAAAGTGTGATGTTTCAATAGTGTAGTGTTTACCAGGCTGAGGGGATATTAAATGACTAAACAGAGACAAAAATTTAAATGATAAGGGAGACGGCAAACACTTGTGTTCAACAAGAATGGTACGGTATGTTACAAGAAATGAATGTAAAGCTTAATGATAACAATAAAAACTAAAAAGAAATTGTTCTTTTTATATTGAAATAAAACCCAGCTCTTTGAGGACTGCTTTGAAACATGAAGTCAAACTTTTATCAAAGCATTACCATTCAGATTTCCTGACTTCAGGTCACAGTTTCTTACTTACATTATTGCTGCCTTTAAGTGTCTCGGACCTAAATTTCCAAGGACTCAACCCAAAGTTGTGTGATCTGAGATAGTGTGAAAGTAGGTGGTTTTTGTGTTCCATGCATGCGAGTGCAAGATCTGACGTAGAACTGTCGTTGTAAATTTTCCCCCTTCCCTTTCATTATTATCCAATCCTCTTGAGTTGGGATATGGATTGTCTGATCCACCACTTCATAAAAATATGTACAGCACAAAACCTGAGTTTGTAAACATTGCGTAATGGCAACTTCACAGGTTTTGTACACATTGCTTGATTGCGGCTCCACTGATTGTGACAGAATCATGACAGATTTCTACGCAACATGAATTTCATCGCTGCTTCCCATGAGAATACCAAGGAAAGGAACAAACCAGTGAGAATGCGAGAAACAAATTATTGTGAATGAGATTTGTTACCTGATTACATCTTCATTGCATATACACAAGTGATGTAAAAAAAAAAAAAGATTGGGAATGGATTCATAACCTTAAACAAAGTCTCTTTTTTACGTTTATTGTCACTTGTTTAAAAAAAAGAAAAAGATGAAAAAAAATGTTACCCCCTTTCCTCACTCTTTTTCATCCCATCCCCACTCTCCAGGTGTTTGTAGTTGTAATCTATATTTGGAGTTTCTGTGATGTTTGTGCGGGCCAAGTTTTTCATCATACCTGCCCCAGTATGTTAAGATTTGTCTCCCATCAAACATTCAGAAACAAATGATCACTTTCATTTATAGAATCTCAGAGTAGCCCAATGTCTCATGCAAAAACACTATTTTGTGAAGGATACTTTCATTGAGTCTTAATTTATGTTTGTAGTTTGAGTTTCATTTGCTGGAGAAAAAGTGATACAGTGTAAAAATTAAACAGATTTAATTTTTCTTACTTCAACACTATCTTTGTAAATTCATTGCAAAGCACACTTTCATTTCCTACCAATTATTGTCATTTCAGTACATGTATTGATACACAGATTGCACACTTTTCTCAAGTTTCCTTTTCTGCTTAAAATCAGTCATTCAGAGTTCAGTAATGCATTACAGAATGGAGCATAGTTAAATATGACCATCTCCAGTTATTTTTCCAGCTAACATAATGCTTGATGCTGTCAGCTTTTGTCTTAGTGCAGTTCTTATGTGTGTATGATAAGATTGAGTCTTAATCAATCTGGGAATGGTACTATACCACACTGCCTCACCCTCAACCAGTATAATCTTGTATTGTATGTTGCCATCATATTGCCAATTACATTGTCACTGTCAGATTCTGCATTTGGACAGCTCATGCTATCATGAGTATGGCTCATAAGGTTTGGGTCTTGTAGCACACATGATCGTCTCCTGAAGCTAAGTGCGTGTCTGCCCCAAACATATACTTGGCCTCAAGTGTTGATCATATGCTGCTGATAGTTATCGAATGACTATCCAGTCACATAAACAGTGTTTGGTGAATTGAATATATTACTTTCACTTTCATTTTAGCTTATCCTAGGAGCCTACATTCGGTCTTGTAACAAAACACTCTTCTTTCAAATGTCCAAATGTTTCTGTTTTTCCACACATATGCTTTGTTGTTGTTATTCATAACAAACGTTTTCATGACATTTGCTTTTGATAGATTGATCACATGTAAACCTCATATAGTCTTATATGTTGAATACACATAAAATCATTTACTCCCCCATCCCTCCCCAGTCACATCTGGTGGTCAGTGTCCTTCTGGAATCGCCCTGTTGCTGCCTTTCTTTTAACAACATAAACTAAAACCTTTTTCATTTACAAGCTGCTTAACAAATCTGTTGATAATTGTATATTCCTGTGAAGTAATACCATGTAGTTCATTGTGAATTATGATTATTCGGAAAGGAGATTCAAAACGTTAGTAAAAAGATAATGAAATACTATGTAGTCAGTCTGAGGTAGAGCCATGCTTTCTGAATTTAACAGTTTGTCTGTCTCTGAGTGTGCTCTTAGCTTATTCATTCATTATATGGCACCAGACTGATCTTGCATCCATTGAGACCTATTTTCCTTGTCTGAATAAATTGCTTTGGTACACGTAAACTGTGTCAAATTTGTCATTTACGTGTATGTGTTCCTGTTTCTGTCTGTGAATATATGTATCTGAAGCATATATCATCAGAATCATTCAGAGTAATGCTTCAGTAGCACAGTGCATATGCATGAGTTGGGAACCTCTTGGCCAAAATAAACATACAAAAACAGGTTTTTATCAAATATACACATTGTGACAAGTCTCTCAGTCACTAGAAGTACTGAAGTTCTGTGCATGTTGTTGTTATATTTGTGTATGTGGATAGTTGTATGCTTGCTTCTGTGTCTTAATGCATGTAAAACTATGTGTATGTGCATGAGTGCCAACAGAGACTAATCGTTGTCGAAGGTGATCATTGTCCTCTTAGACTGACTGAAGCTGAGACAGAATGCATTGCCAATATGCAATAACAGCTGTATCAGAACATTTTGTCAGTGTCACCATGATCTTCACAAGTCATGAATTGATATCAAGTACAAAGCCAGAGGAAAGTCCTGTTGCACAGTTTCAATCCACAGTGGCTCTCCATACCATCATCATCATCATCTTATTATCATCATCATCATCATCTTATCTCATCATCATCATCATCATCATCATTGTCATAAAAATCTTCAGCAAAGTAAGAATTGTCCTAGATTCTGTGACCTTAACCCTTTAACTCCAGCACCCTATCCACCAACTGAAAAAATAACCCCTTGACTCCCTCACCCTACAGACCAGTTTCCTTCAAGAAGCTGATGGATAGGGTGAGGGCATCAAAAGGTTAAATTTTTGCTTTGCTGGTATGGTTGACCATGCAGGATGCTGGTGGACATGGTGTGGGAGTCAAAGGGTTAAAACACTTCCACGCATGGTGGAACTTCATATCAAGGTCTTCCATGTGGGTAGTTTATAAGTGCTGTCACTGGAGGGATGTCGTGATTGTCTCCTTTTTTGGCATGGTGCTCAATCTGGTTCATCAACTGATGAAGTGAATTTAAGAGAAGTACTAGTATACTGGGCAAAGACGCAGTTTTCCTGATGAGTGGCTTCATGGCAGTTCATTATAAATCATATAAATTGATGGCTTCTGTGGAATTGTGGGTCTGGTGGTGCTAGGAAGCCAAAACGAGTGGTATGGCAATGATACCACAAAAGCTGTGGAAGCAACAACAACAAAAATTGCCAATTTGTGTATAAAAAAGGACAACTTATAGGTCTCTGAAATTAAGAGAACTGGTTCACAAATTCACCATCATTTAAGCATGCTTTATGATAATAAAAGATGACACGTACAAGGTAACTTTCTTTTTTTTTTCCCCATTATTATTATCACAAAGAAGTACACATGAATTTGTCAACATCAGACAATTTTTACACATGTACAGACTTGTCAACATCAGACAATTTTCACACATAGATTTGTCAACATCAGACCATTTTTAAAAGATTCTGTTTGAAGAGTATTGGATATGTATTATACCAATGCCTTTATGTAATTATCTACAGCTGAGCACTCGCAGCCTTCCAGAACCAACAAAAAAAATTATGAAAAAAAAGACCAACCCATACCTCATCAATGGGTATGCTTGGTTGTGTTCGGGGGTTTCAACTCTTCTGACTAAGATATCAACTCCAGTTCAAAAACAAAAAAAGAAAATTATAATAGCCTACAACAAATAATACAAAAAAGGTCACAGCTGCAAAGTAGACAGCAAAATGTCTATAAACAGATCCCCAAATTTAAAATCTCAGTGTGTGAGAGCTGGAGTAAAGAAATCCCAGCACTGTAGGGATTGCACTGGGAGACTTTCTGTTTAAAAATGGTGGGCATGTGGATCAATGGACAAGAAAGAACAGATAAAGACAAGAAGATTGAAGAGAACAGCAGACAGAAAAAAAGAATGTTCAAAGCATACCAACAGCTATGACAGATTGATTTAAAGACCAGCCTGAAATTAACTTCTCTAATTTAAATAAACAGTACAAAACATTTTTACATTACCTAAAATGACTGTCAGTAAAACTAACATTATCTCAGCACAAAACCTAAGATTTACATTTAAACACTTGTTCAGTATAGAGAACTGCCATAAACTTTCACTTTTCAGAGAGCCAAAACCAATATAAAAGACCAGTGTAAACCTTCAGGGGCAGAACCTTTCCTTTTCAAGCAAACAGAAATGACTGTATGGATAAAACTATTGGATTATGAACAAAAAAGGTGCACTAAAAGAAACAGAAAATGAAATAAACCTTCACTTTTGTTGCAGTCCAAGTTAGATTATAAAGATGTTTTTCCTTATAATAATTCTGAGGGATAAAGACCTTGACTTTTCTCAGGGTTAGCAGTCACTCTGAGCAGGGTTAGGTACCACCCATTCATAGCTGGGTGGACGAGAGACTGCATGCACAAAGTTTTTCTCCAGCAAGACTTGACCCTTGAACTTATGCAGTAAGGTGTGAGCTCTACCTTTGCAACAACTAGGCTCAGGATAATTTACTCTAAACAGAAACCAGGAAAAAGACCAAAATGAAGAAAGTTTGGCAACATTAACATCTGTATTAAGGCAATAAAACAAAAAAATCAACACACCAATTACCATGACACACAGAGTAAATGTGTAAAGTGATGGAAGATAGTGACGTTATTATGGCACAGTGATTAGCACACTAGACTGAAGAATGTAAACTTGTGGATTCAAAACCACTCCTTGCAACAATACTTATAGCTGTTTATCCCAACCAACATCTACCCAATTCTACAGATTCAAATGCAAGGACAAGAAACACATTTGCAGTGTCATCTACACCTTTGAGCATGTTGCCAAAATCTTCAGATAAACATCACAGGTACCTGTATCTCTCCAGAATCTTAAATTAATAACCTAAGATATAACAGGCAGTGTACAATACAGCCCTCTAAATGGAATCCCATCATAACATCACTGTCATCTTCATCTTATCACTCACCACAATATCTTGAATCTTTTATCACTGCCATTATTATGATCTGGTAATTTCTCATCATGGTCTTCAGCATCAAGATCCACTGGGGCTACCTTTGAAGGCAGGTTAGGCAGTAATGGTCTCTACGTCAGTGACTGTCAATCAGTCGGACTCCATAGCAAATGGATTACTGTCACCATTAGGAGGCAGAGCAGTATGAGCAGTTACTGAGTAAGCCGTATCACAAATAGGCTGGATCAGAACAACCACTGCTCAACATAACTGCAGTGAACTGACAGCAGGGCAGATCTCATGTGATATCTCTGGTGAGATCACCATAAAGTCCGTTGGGTGGAAAGTCTCTAACCAGCTCGACAATGACACATCGACAGCTGTAAATTCACAGGTACTACGACTGTGTTTAAAAAAAAGGCTAGGTTTGGTATTGTCATATAGATATGCAATAGGCCATGTAAACTGGAGGCGAAGATGAGACAGTAAAATTAGCACAATGTCTTGTAACAACAGACTCCAATGTACAAACCACATAAGACCACTGACCTGCATGGACAATATTGAAAAGTAGTTTTCACATATATTATCTATAATCTACAGTGATTTACATATAAATTTGAAGTCCCCTCTATCTTACTGGAAGTGGCCAATCACATCAGACCACAGACTTCAAAATGAAGATTCAAACTGCATCAGTCTGGCTGAATTTTTATTCATAGTTGGCCCTGAGTTAAGTGTGCTTCAGTTTCCATTACAAAGGTGAGCACCACCACAATACAGGGAGGTATCTTTATTTTGAAAAAAAAATTACTCACCCACAGGCATCAACCATTCATGTGCTTGGTGCAACAAGACTCGACCATCATCATCAGAAGAACCTGCCAAATCCTTACTGTACAAATATCTGACTACCATGGGTAGGCAAATGCACAATGAACTAGCACACGACCTTCAAATTTACAGTTACACTCAAGGGAAGCCGTAGCTCATCATCCTAAGGATAACTGCAATACATTATAACAATATAATACATTACAACAAATATAAACACACATGCTGCTCATAATTTGTTTCAATGTTTACAAAAAAAGTGACAGCCTGGGACTGACTACAAAGGAAAGCAAATGTAGACTAGACTGTGTAGTCCCAAGAAAGGAAAAGAAGATTCTACTGCAAAGATAAGAAAAAACAGAAACAGCAAGACAAAAAAATAGATAAACAGAGCTTTTACTCAACAGAATAAACTGTCTGGCCTAAAGTACAAAACACAACTTTTTTTCTCCCAAGCCTCTTCCTTTAGCAGGAAATCCAAAACAAGCGCGACCACCATGTTCAAGCACACAGGAAAAAAAAAAAAAGGACATGTACTTAATACAATCAGACAAGTTAGGTGCAAATTTTCAGCCAACTGGCCCTTGTCAAACATAAACATAGATGACAAAAAGCAAACTTCAAATAACAAATACAAAAATCAGAAAAAGAATAAAACTTTCCTGCTGCTTTGTCCAAACAGAGAAGATGAGTTCTCCTACCGGATGAAGCAGCAGGGACATTTTGTTCTTTTTCTTCTATTTGTTGTTTGATGTTTTATTTTTTGTTGTCATGTTTATGATTGACAAAGGCCAGTTGGCAAAAAATCTGCACCTGTCTTGTCTGATTGTATTAAATGTTCTGATTCTATTTTCATGTCTTTATCTGGTTCTTCCTTACGAACCAAAAACAGACTCTAATCACGATGATGTGGAAATATTATTTGTAGACAACATGCCCGGAATGTTTTCTTGGCTGTGGACGGTTCTTTGCTTTATATATATCTACCAAAAATCTTACCCACTTTCAAAAATCTGATCCACTGGGAAGTTGCAAATACATTTAAACTGATTTTTGACTATGCATTTTCATTTATTTGTGTCACAGTGACCAGAAACAATAAATTCTAATGACAAACTGGGATGGGGTGGGAAGCTGTTTGTGGATATTTTAATTAAATATCTTCAGTTTATTAAATGAAATTATAAGTAAACCACGTTTTCAATTTAAGGTTGATACGTTTCCATGACACAGTACAGCTTTTATATTTCATTTATCAAACACCACTGCCATTAGTTTGATCACATCTTTAGATCTGTATTTATCATTGTGAAATTTTCATAACACAAATATTACGATTTCAACATAACTCAAATTATGCTAGGATCTTCCCATATCAAATGACAAAAACAACATTCTATCACCATATACATGTAGTATAATCAAATGAACCAGTATCTCCCTAAGACTGTCCAACTCCATATAACAAAGCCAAACTGGCTAGGATCTCCCAAGTCTGTGGCCCCCTGATCCAGCACCAAATCCTCCAAATCCACCTCCACCCCCACCTCCTCCTCCTCCAGGATGAGGGCCTGTAGCTGCCCCTTGCTGTGTCCCTCTTCTAGTGAAAGGGTTCCCTCCTGGCTGGCTGATTTTGGAGACCACAAACAACAAACCTGCAAAAAGGAGTCCTGGAAGGCCAAAGAAAATACCAGATAGCAGGAATCCAACGGACACTATTGGTTCAATAGCGAACTGTCCCAAGTTGAAACGTGGGATTCCCAAGGCCAATAACTTCTGGTTGAGCATCTCAAACACAGATACTTGCTGCCCTCCTCCCATGTACATGCCTTGCCCTTGACCTTGTCCATGGTCTGCATGTTGCACAAATCCCTGTAAAGAAAAAAAAAAGATCACTATCATTGCTTAGCTAATGTTTCTTCACAAATGCACTTCCTACACTCCATGCTGTGACTAAGAGAACGATGATCATCTCATCTAGGACCAGTCCCTAAAGGTAATGGAAGGTAAGCAATTTGATGGTAGGCTACTTGTACACTCGCTTCTCTGTGTATGATGTGTGCATATAAGTGCGTGTAAGCATATGGTGTGTGTGTGTGTGTGTGTGTGTTGTGTGTGTGTGTGTGTGTGTGTGTGTGTGTGTGTGTGTTGTTCATATAGGAGAGAGTAACTGAGTGTGTGTCAGCATGTGTATATATATATCCTGTATGAGTGTGTTTGTGAGTGTGTG
>CM060305.1:166012257-166064757 GCA_030674185.1 Monoplex corrugatus
ATTGTGGTTCCTCCTATTTCGGCAGACTGAACGTGAAATTTGTTTTTTTCTGACCTGGAGACACAGGTCGGAAATCACTGCAGAGCTTCTGTAAATATAATCATTAGAAAGACAGCAGACGACGTGGATTTTTATGATCAAAAGTCCCAGAAAATATGGCAGTGGGTGAGAGTTTTTACGGCTTTTCGCTCTTCCTCTCTTTTTCCCACCCTTCTTCCGGTTTTTTATTTCATTTTTGAGAGATAAGAATTTTTGTTAAAAAATAAATGAATAAATAAATAAAGGGAAATGTCTTGTGGAAATAGTTAGGCCTTGTCTCCCTTTCCATTTTCTGGTGGGGAAAACCTATTCACGCGTGGGTTGCAGACAGCATCGTCTCATACTGTAATAGGACATGACATGGTATCTCTATATTTTGTTCTAATTGTTCTCGTTCTGTCTGGCCTCCGTTGTCAGAATTTTCTGAAATAACGACAAATTTCCAAAAGTAGAGTTTTCTGTGGATTTTTTAATTTTCACTGTTTTGGCAGATGTGTTCAATCGATTCAATGTTTGTGAACATACATACAACATAGTCATGATAGTGATCGTAACATTGTTTAATCATTAAATGATTTTTGTTTATTATTTGTTCAACTTAAAGATGTTAAAATTTTGAGGCATGTTGAACAATTCTGATTGAATATTTCACGATACTGAGTGTTAAGACACCAAGTGTCACCTTCAGGACACTTCCTAGTTTCGGTTGCCTCCATGGTTTTGTTTGGTTATATTCAATATTCAATAAGAATAAAGAATAATGACAATATAGCATATTGACTTTCATTTGTTTATGTATGATGTAAACAGTACACTGAAAATCAGATTTGTTTTCAGATTGCTCTTTCAGGTACCAAGCAAAAAGGGCAATTTAAAATCAGTGATAATGGTTATAAGAGGGTTTTAAAACTCTAACACAAACAGTTCCTGCCCTGACTCTACCCCTATCCCTTGATTTCCGTCTGCCTTCAAGTTCAAGACTGAAAAGCGTACACACTAATATTAGTAATAACAATATGAATAAATAAATAAAAGGCTTGTGAAAGTGAATGAATGAATAGGCTTGAGTAAAAGGCTTAAGTTACAGGCATAATTGATTTTTAATGACCAAAGTAGTACCGAGAAGAATGCACTTACAAGTATGAAATTTAGTCTGATAGTTGTTATTATATTATCATTTTAGATTTTAGAAATATAGTAATTATCAAAGATGTCTTAAGTTTTCTGTTGTTCAGTTCCACTGGGCTCAAGTGTGATAGCGTATCACCTGTTGGACCCATAGCTCAGACCATATACAGGTTTTCAGACTTACGCCTATGGAGTTGAGTCCCCACATATAAAGCATTGAGATCTATTTAGGCAGGAGTTTGGTGTCTGGAGTTTATTCAAGAAGGATTCATGACAATTAGACAATTCCATTTGCGCTCCACCCAAATATGCCAGCAGTTGTCTGGCGGACTCTGTAAACTCATGCAAAATCCTATGTGCTAGCAAAGTCTTAAAAGGGGAGGGGAATGGGCAGTGTAAAACACTGATTTTACCAGAATGATTACAGCATTAAGATGGTTTGCAAAAAAGCTAGTTGTTTATGTTGTGGGGTGGGATTGAATCCAAGGCATGAGATCTTAGTCACCGATGGACAGACTTTTTCCTGTATCCACTTCCCATTGAGTGAAACTGATAGTCTTTCATATGAGATTGTTATAAAATACTGTGTGAAATATTTACTTAGCACATTTAAAGAGCCATGCGCTGTAAATGTAATGATGTTGTCCCAGGCAAAATACATAGCAAAGTCTACTTTGATAGGTAAACTAAAAGAAAAAAATTAATGCATATACTAAATGAATACAAGTATAATGATAAATAAATTGATTGCCTGCATTCACTAACCATTGAAGATGGATTACGCAGACTATGCAACAACATTAGCCGGCACAGCATGGGTTAAATAACCAGAACAGCTTCCCCCTGTATGTGCACAAAACAAACATGACTAAATCCAGAAGAAGAAGAAAACATGCCTGAGTATCAGTATGTGTTTGCAGATGAGCAAAACAGAAGAAGATGAGGGAAAGCAGCAGTTTATGTCCATGCTGCCAGGCTCTCTGGAGGCTTTGTGCAATTTGCATGCAGCACCACACGATGACACCATCTTGCATCACCTGCTGGACATCATCAAAAAGCTGAGTCAGTTCTTGTTTTAAATATGTCTTTTATTTGACTGGCATGCATGTGTGTGTTTCTCTGTGTGCTGGTTTATGACATCATTTTACGTCGTATGCTGGACATCATCAAAAAGCTGAGTCAGTTCTTGTTTTAAATACGTCTTTTATTTGACTGGCATGCATGTGTGTGTTTCTCTGTGTGCTGGTTTATGACATCATTTTACGTCGTATGCTGGACATCATCAAAAGCTGAGTCAGTTCTTGTTTTAAATATGTCTTTTATTTGACTGGCATGCATGTGTGTGTTTCTCTGTGTGCTGGTTTATGACATCATTTTACGTCGTATGCTGGACGTCATCAAAAAGCTGAGTCAGTTCTTGTTTTAAATATGTCTTTTATTTGACTGGCATGCATGTGTGTGTTTCTCTGTGTGCTGGTTTATGACATCATTTTACGTCGTATGCTGGACGTCATCAAAAAGCTGAGTCAGTTCTTGTTTTAAATATGTCTTTTATTTGACTGGCATGCATGTGTGTGTTTCTCTGTGTGCTGGTTTATGACATCATTTTACGTCGTATGCTGGACGTCATCAAAAAGCTGAGTCAGTTCTTGTTTTAAATATGTCTTTTATTTGACTGGCATGCATGTGTGTGTTTCTCTGTGTGCTGGTTTATGACATCATTTTACGTCGTATGCTGGACGTCATCAAAAAGCTGAGTCAGTTCTTGTTTTAAATATGTCTTTTATTTGACTGGCATGCATGTGTGTGTTTCTCTGTGTGCTGGTTTATGACATCATTTTACGTCGTATGCTGGACGTCATCAAAAAGCTGAGTCAGTTCTTGTTTTAAATATGTCTTTTATTTGACTGGCATGCATGTGTGTGTTTCTCTGTGTGCTGGTTTATGACATCATTTTACGTCGTATGCTGGACGTCATCAAAAAGCTGAGTCAGTTCTTGTTTTAAATATGTCTTTTATTTGACTGGCATGCATGTGTGTGTTTCTCTGTGTGCTGGTTTATGACATCATTTTACGTCGTATGCTGGACGTCATCAAAAAGCTGAGTCAGTTCTTGTTTTAAATATGTCTTTTATTTGACTGGCGTGCATGTGTGTGTTTCTCTGTGTGCTGGTTTATGACATCATTTTACGTCGTATGCTGGACGTCATCAAAAAGCTGAGTCAGTTCTTGTTTTAAATATGTCTTTTATTTGACTGGCGTGCATGTGTGTGTTTCTCTGTGTGCTGGTTTATGACATCATTTTACGTCGTATGCTGGACATCATCAGAAAACTGTTCACAATTATTTCTTTCAGATTTGTGTGTGTGTGTGTGGGGGGGGGGGGGGGGGTTGTTCAACTTGTTGTGTTCTGTTTTGTTTCATGCATTTTTGAATTTGAGTTGAAAAGTACGAGGATATTAAATTGGATCTAATGGAGGAAATTAAGTTTGTGTGTATGTGTGTGTGTGTGGGGGAAGGAGAGAGAGAAAGAGAGATGTCAGAAAGTCAGATTGTGAGAATGGTTTGATTTTATCTGCAGTGCGTTAATGGATTTTTCTTGCCATATTTCAATCACTTGACAAACCAGGTAGTGAATTATGAATGTGTAAGTCTGGATGTAGTAATTGTTTCTTATAGACTGTTTTTCGACAGTTTTTAAAATTTTTGGTCTTATGTTTGTTGTGTACAGACTTTCTGGAGACCTGTTCCACAGGTTTAATAATGTATCCATGCAGCATATGTTTGAAATATTTGTTGATGTTTAAATACTTTTTTTTAAATTTTATTGTTTGTTTGTTTCAATTTCTGTATTTTGTGTTTACTTTTGTCAAGACACCCTGCTGCTAACTAGCTAGGGTAATCTTAGGAATGGACGCTTGTTTCAGTTTTGAGTCTTTTTTTTTCTGTTGTTATTGTTGTTGATATGTTTTAATAGATAAACATGGTCACATTTTAGGGAAATGGTGACATAAAATATTTTAAAAATAGACGTTTACATGAAAGTTATTTCATAAGTCCAGAGTCATGTTATAGAAAGTATTTGTTTTTTTCTCTTTCTGTTTATTTCTGCCATTGTTCTAGTCCTGTTTTGTTTTTGAGTAACCTAAGTCCAGGTTTGTTTGTCCTGAAACAGCATAACTGTTTTCCCTACTTTTTTCTCTCACACAGTCACTTCAGAAGAGGATGCTCAGCGCTGTGGTCTGTTTCACTTTTTGGACACTGTCAAGGAAAAAGTGAGTGATCTGAGTTCAGCAGTGCTGGTTCTGGCACTTGGGGTGGCTGCCCATCTCATTTCTATTATCAGTCATTCTGGAGACTTGTGGCAGAAAACAGCTTCACTGTATGATGTGATCCAGTCTTCTGTGGGAGCAGAAAACTCGTCAGTCAGAGCAGCATACTACAACAGTCTTGCCAAAGTGGTTCCCTACCCTGCTGGACTTGAGTGGTTGGAAAGCAGTAAAAGTAAGACATCATGCTTTTAGTTATGTTTGTTTTACCTAAAGTATTTCTTTTCAAGGCAGACATCATGCTTTTAGTTATGTTTGTTTAGCCTGAAGTATTTCCTTTCAAGACAGACATTGTGCTTTTAGTTATAATTGTTTGACCTAAAGTATTTCCTTTCAAGGCAGACATTGTGCATTTAGTTGTTTTACCTAAAGTATTTCCTTTTTCAAGACAGACATCGTGCATTTAGTTATAATTGTTTGACCTAACGTATTTCCTTTCAAGGCAGACATTGTGCTTTTAGTTATAATTGTTTGACCTAAAGTATTTCCTTTCAAGGCAGACATTGTGCTTTTAGTTATAATTGTTTGACCTAAAGTATTTCCTTTCAAGGCAGACATTGTGCTTTTAGTTATAATTGTTTTACCTAAAGTATTTCCTTTCAAGACAGACATCATGCTTTTAGTTATAATTGTTTGACCTAAAGTATTTTCTTTCAAGACATTCCTTCTTCTGTGTTTAAACAATGTTCTGTTTGATGTGTGTGTGTGTGTGTGTGTGTATGTTGCTGGCTGTTTAGTTCGCATTGTGCAGATATTACTTTGCTGCATTTTGCCTTCTTCTTCTGTCAGTAGTAAATGTGTGTTTCTGTCTGTGTGTCTGTGACAACAGTGTGTGGACATGTGTTTCTCAAGTCTTTAAGGATGGATCTTTACGAAATTTGGGTCAGGTATGTGGACTGTTGACAGACGAAAGGATAAGTTTGAGAAGTAAGACACCAAGTGACAGACAAAAGGATAAGTTTGAGAAGTAAGACACCAAGTGACAGACAAAAGAATAAGTTTGAAAAGTAAGACACCAAGTAACAGACAAAAGGATAAGTTTGAGAAGTAAGACACCAAGTGACAGACAAAAGAATAAGTTTGAAAAGTAAGACACCAAGTGACAGACAAAAGGATAAGTTTGAAAAGTAAGACACCAAGTGACAGACAAAAGGATAAGTTTGAGAAGTAAGACACCAAGTGACAGACAAAAGGATAAGTTTGAAAAGTAAGACACCAAGTGACAGACAAAAGGATAAGTTTGAAAAGTAAGACACCAAGTGACAGACAAAAGGATAAGTTTGAGAAAGTAAGACACCAAGTGACAGACAAAAGGATAAGTTTGAAAAGTAAGACACCAAGTGACAGACAAAAGGATAAGTTTGAAAAGTAAGACACCACGTGACAGACAAAAGGATAAGTTTGAAAAGTAAGACACCAAGTGACAAGACAAAAGGATAAGTTTGAAAAGTAAGACACCAAGTGACAGACAAAAGGATAAGTTTGAAAAATAAGACACCAAGTGACAGACAAAAGGATAAGTTTGAAAAGTAAGACACCACGTGACAGACAAAAGGATAAGTTTGAAAAATAAGACACCAAGTGACAGACAAAAGGATAGTTGAGAAGTAAGACACCAGTGACGACAAAAGGGTAAGTTTGAAAAGTAAGACACCACGTGACAGACAAAAGGATAAGTTTGAAAAGTAAGACACCAACGTGACTGACAAAAGGATAAGTTTGAAAAGTAAGACACCACGTGACAGACAAAAGGATAAGTTTGAAAAGTAAGACACCACGTGACGACAAAAGGATAAGTTTGAAAAGTAAGACACCTGTGACAGACAAAAGGATAAGTTTGAAAAGTAAGACACCAGTGACAGACAAAAGGATAAGTTTGAAAAGTAAGACACCAAGTGAAGACAAAGGATAAGTTTGAAAAGTAAGACACCAAGTCAAGGTCACATGAACTAAACGTTAATGCATTTTGTATATTAGATTTTGTTTGAAATGTCACCTCGTTCCTTTACAACCTGGGCTAGGGTTATGAATACCGTTACCTCCTGCCTTTTTATTTTTCATGCATACATTACACTGGATCTTGGTTGAAGTGTCAAGTGTAAAAAAAATACCCATGCTTTTTATTTTTATGCATACATTAGACTGGATCTTGGTTGAAGCATCGTATATAAAAATGGCAGTCAAGTGCATGTTACATATTGCGGGCCCCAGTAACTTAGTTAGTTTGAGCGTCAGGTTCACATGCTGATGGTTGTGGGTTCAAATCCCAGGGTGTGCTATATTAAAACTGGCCATCTCACTGCCCCATGTTAACATCATTGTTGTTCTGGTGGTGTCAGTGTAGGATTAGATAAACCCCCCCCCCCCCTTCCCCCATTTCCCTGGGATGGTTATCCCCGTCAGCCATATCACCTGTCAACGTAAAAACTGAACCGAACCAAACTAACCATGTTACATATTAGCCTGGACTTGTATCTGTGTGCCACCCACATTTGACTTCCCGTGGGCAAACTTAGTGCCTGCAGAGTGAGGACTAGCCCACCAGAACAGTGTGCATGCATGCATCTCAGCTTACAAGAAGGTGCCACAGATAGTGTACATTAAAGGCATGACGAAGCTTGAAGAAGAAACTGCACTGCACTTGTTGGTGCAGGCTAAAAAAAAATTAAAATCATGTGTTGAATTACTGAGCAATTTCTTCTGATTTGACCAGAATGAATGGTGAAAAAAAACTACAATGAGAATAGCTTTTAAGCCCCAGGCATGGAACATTTATATTGATAAATATGGGAATCTTTTCTTTTTTTTTTAAGTTGTACAATGAACAGTTGGAATCTTTCGCTAAAGTTGATTTACGAAGTATCAGTGTATCAGCAGCTTTGATTACATGTCATAGTGTTATACATTTACTTACATTTCTCAAATGATGAATTATGGGTCCATGGATACATTTAGATGTTTGTGTTAAAATTTGTGTAACGCAATTTGTAAACTTTCGTAAGATGTAGTCTGTTACAGTTTTAATAGTATGAATGCATAATTAATGTAAACATAAAGACATTTGTCAGCTTTGATAGTGTGAGCATGTGTTTATCTGTGATATAAAATCATGTTTTTGTTTCCTCAGTACATTTCCGGGCTGCCCTGTCCACACTGGAAACAGCTCAGAGTGTGTTCTTGCTGAATGCAGCTGAAAACTTTGTGCTTACAAGCCTCACCACTACCTTGGATTCATGCAAGACAGGTCCAGTTCACTCCCCTCCAGCTTCATCTGTGTTAGGGGACACCATGCACCTTCTGACCCATGAGCTGATGGAAATGAAAAAGAACCGATCGAGTCTGTTGGACCACATGATTATGTCATCACACATCAGTACCTTCCATCAATCAGTGGCAAAGATTGTTTCTGCGCTCAGTAGGTTGAAAACATTTTGTGAGTGGAAGGCAGAGGATGAAATGTTTGTTACAACTCTGGCCCACTTGGCTCTTCAACATTCCTCAGAAAAGATCCAGTCCTCAGCTTTACAAAGCATCGTCAACCTTGTGGAATATATGTAAGTGTGTGCGTGTTTCTTAAAATTTTACAATTTTTTCACTAATTCAGCTTCAAAAGTTTGTTCTTTCTGTTTTCATTTTGGTTTGCTTCAGTTTTGATTTAATTCTTTCTTTGTCAGGAAAAGGTATCCTATTTTTCTTCTTCTTTTTCATCTCTCATTGAAACCATACAGTTTTGATATGTGTGTTTGGATATTGGTCTGAGTTTGTTTATTTGTGTGCTTGCTTGTTTGTTTGGGTTTTATTTGTCTTTTTTTGTTTTTTTTTATAAAACTGATCAAACGTGAATTCACAAATGTGAAAATGTATGATTCGGCATTGCCGTGATCCCAAGGTACCTAAGATTAATGTAAAACTAGAGAAATGTCGCTCTTATGTACTTGTCATTGTCTTTGTCTTGGCCCTTTGTTTTTTTCTTTACATGCCCATTGTATGTGTATGAGGCCCAGGATTTTATGACATTTTGGTAATTTTATACATTTATTTGTATAGAAAGACTCTTAAAGAATTTTGACACTTGCCATTGCTTTAAAAAAAATTTCTCAAGAGGTCTTGTGATGAAACAGTTAATATTTAGGAAACACAGTAATTGTTGAGACAGATTTTAGTTTTCTTGATTCGCTGTTAAGGTTTAAGTTACTTGATTCGCTATTAGTTGTTTTGTTTTGTTCATTGGACTCCCCCCCCACACACACACACTTATTTAGTTTTGGTTCCCATCCAAACTAAGTATGTTAGATTAAACGTAATTTTAGAAGGAAAATTTCCTTTTAAAGTGAAGAAACAGTCATGTGCAGAACTGAACCAGATTCTGCTTCATCAAGAATTGTCAGTTAACAAGTCACTGTTGTATTTTATCATTTCTTGAACAATAAATAAAAGCAAAACGTCTTTTAACGTTATGAGTTCAACTGTTATTAATACTGAAACTCTGATCTGTAATACAAACAGGAGAATGAGTACTCATGCAGTATATTGTTTAAATATGAAAAAGACCCTTGAAAACATCATTCATTATTTCTTTTAATGTCTGTTCACATGAATGTTTTTCAGCAGACCTTTAAAACATTCACATTATATAAAGACAAGTTTGCAAAGGCCATGTATGTGACTAGAATGTTACAGTTGCAATTTCAGGAGCAATGAAACCAAAGAACAGTTCTTGAAGAAAGAGATTGTGTTCCCTCTTCTCAAGCTGATGTCTGAAGGAGGGATTGAGAGAGGTGTCTCCGTCGCCACTGCTTTTGTCAATGCCAGGTATGTATGGTGTCATCACTTTATAATATAATAATAATAATAATAATATACAATATTTTATATAGCGCAAAATCTTGATAAAATCAAATCTAAGCGCTAAAACAGACACACACGCACGCACACGCACACGGCTATAAATGGGGAGAAAGAATAAAAGCAATGGAAAATTATAGAGAGCATATTATATACAATTGTATATTACAATGTGATTCCCCTCCGAGTGGAGACAGGCTGCAGAGGGGATTGAGTGAGGTCAGGATTTTATGCAGAGGAGAAAAGGTGAGTTTTAAGAGCGGACTTGAAGGAGACAAAAGTAGGTTGCTGACGGACTGAGAGAGGAAGCTTGTTCCAGGAAAGTGGACCAGAAACAGAGAAGGCTCGTGGACCATAGGTATTGAGCTTAGTGCATGGAAAGCACTTTACACCAGAGAGAATGAATCAAAAGATTTATATAGTAATGAATGAATAAAGATATAAAAAAAGAAAGAAAACAAGTGTTCCATGTAAAGTTTTAAAAGAAAGTAAACATTTATGGTAGATTTTGCATATGTCTGCATTTAAATATTCGTATCATGTTTTGCCTGTCTACATTATAACACTCTTACTACTTTTAATCCTGAGGGAATTTTATGTTTGGGAACGCTTGGTCCGGCTAAGTATTCTCTGTGTTGTTTGTGTAGTTATTGTTAAGATAGGTTTGCAATCTTTCTCTTAGGGGAACTCCCAAGTTTCTTCTCCGACTGCCCCCCCCCCCCCCCCCCCCCCCCCCCCCCCCACTTTTTTTTTTTTTTTTTTCCATATAAAAGAAGATACAGTATTACAGATTTGGAGCAGATGTCAGTTAAAAGTCTTGAAACTGTAACCAAAATATTATCATATGTAAAAAAGAAAGAAGTCATTCTAACAATTTTTTTTAACAAAATTGTCACAGAAAATCAGATTCTCAAGCTTCAGTTGAAATAAAACTTCACAGGCATCGCAGACAATGGTAGACAGTCATAACATGTGAAAACACATTTTAGATATTGTCACATGTTCTTGAGAAAGTGCTTTTCATTTACCTGTCTGTAAAATGCTTATTTCAGACACTTTTTTGGTCCATTTGACCATGACTTTGATGTTCTCACCGATGGAGTGTGTGGACTTGTGGTTAAACCAACTGTCTAGGGCACTTGAAACCTCGGTTTGAATCACATAACACACAGAGATTCACCCCTCCCCTTTGCCCCCTCCCCCAAGCATGAGTGGTGGTCTGGATGCTAGTCTTTCGGGTGAGACGGTAAACTGATGTCCCATGTGTAGCATGCACTCAGTGTGTGTGAAAGATCCCATGGCAACAAAGGAGTTCGTCTGTAGTAACATCTACCTCCGTAGGTGAACAGAAATACACGTACACGGAAAAAAGAAGTGGTTGTTGCTGCACTGTGATAACACACTGTCCCATGGGAGAGCATCCAAAATTTCACATAGTAAATCCATTGTGACAAGTAAGACGATACAATACAATATAACTAACAGCCTTGATCTCACAGAATTTGATGAAGATCCACCAGTAAAAAGAACTGAGAAACTTCTGTTCACTCATTCTTCTTGCAACACACACACACACACACACACACACACACACACACACACACACACACACACACACCCCACACACACACACCACACACACACCACACACACACACAGTCTCATCTCAGGTCAGCATGAAATAGTCTCCCTTTTCTCCAAAGAAAATGGATCCATATCAAAAGAGAAGAGCAGTGAAACTTCATGATAGTGAAAACAGAAGCAGCTTAGATACAAAATTAACAAAGACAAAAGGAAAATGTCCTGACATTACTGTACAAGATTTATGGCTGTTTATCGTTGATGTAAATTTGCTTAACAAATTGAGAGACTGACATCAAATATGTATGACATTAGTATTGATTTGTGTGTTTAGCCAGGACATTGGAGCCTCAGATGCCTTGAAAACCTTGCAGAAGTTGGTTCAGCTGCCACACGACCTTGTGTTCGGTCAGCAGACCCATTGTGCAGAGTTTACCAGTTTGATGTCCTCAGCAGGCTCATCACTCTCTGATCAGCGTAGATTCAACAGGCTCATCTCTTCTCTCATGTATTCTCTAAGACAGGTCAGTTTTTTCTTGACACACTCGTGACACTGAAGATACAGAGAATTACCCAAAAACTAAGTGTTCTTTAAGTTGTCTCAGTATTGAAACTGATTGTGTCGTTGATTCTTATTCATTGTTGTCTCATTTCAGATGAACTGTGCAAATGTAGTCATGAAAGAAATGATTCATGGGCACAGGCGTTTAATCTTGTATGTTTATTTTAAAAAATGTACGTGTGTATAAATTTTACTTCTTATGGTTGGTGGAGTATAGCTAATGAATGTAAAAAAATGACATCCTGAGAAAAGAACCAGGAAGAAAGCTACGTTTTGAGTATGGTCAATTTTTTTTTTAAAGATCTCATCCAGAGTTAGTATCAAGATGGTACATTGCGTGTCCGGTTCAGTGAGTAAAAGGAATATATGTCTCTCAGAGGAGCGGTAAAGATCAAGAGATAAGGTGCCATGCTGGGAGTTAAACAGTAGAAAACTTCACATGGATCGGTACATATGTGTATATGAGTGATATGAGTGTAATAAGGTTGGCTTGAATGTGAGAGCTTGTCCTTAACAAAGTTAAACAAAGACGTCCATTATGATTTGAAACAACAGTACAGTAAACTGCAGTGGGAAAAAAATTACAAGTTAGAATACTCTTATGACAACAGGCATGCTCTATAAGAAAGAGTAGCCCAGATTTTACTTGAAAATTTGTAGTGTATGTATGATAGAACAGCAGCATACAACAACAGTGAAAATTTGTAAATTTGATTGAACAGTAGTGTACAACAACAGTGAAAATGTGTACTGTATGTATGATAGAACAGCAGTGTACAACAACAGTGAAAATTTGTACTGTATGTATGATAGAACAGCAGTATACAACAACAGTGAAAATGTGTACTGTATGTATGATAGAACAGCAGCATACAACAACAGTGAAAATTTGTATGTATGTATGATAGAACAGCAGTATACAACAACAGTGAAAATTTGTACTGTATGTATGATAGAACAGCAGTGTACAACAACAGTGAAAATGTGTACTGTATGTATGATAGAACAGCAGTGTACAACAACAGTGAAAATTTGTATGTATGATAGAACAGCAGTGTACAACAACAGTGAAAATGTGTACTGTATGTATGATAGAACAGCAGCATACAACAACAGTGACAATTTGTAGTGTATATATGATAGAACAGCAGTGTACAACAACAGTGAAAATGTGTACTGTATGTATGATAGAACAGCAGCATACAACAACAGTGAAAATGTGTACTGTATGTATGATAGAACAGCAGCATACAACAACAGTGAAAATTTGTATGTATGATTGAACAGTAGTGTACAACAACAGTGAAAATGTGTACTGTATGTATGATAGAACAGCAGTGTACAACAACAGTGAAAATTTGTACTGTATGTATGATAGAACAGCAGTATACAACAACAGTGAAAATGTGTACTGTATGTATGATAGAACAGCAGCATACAACAACAGTGAAAATTTGTATGTATGTATGATAGAACAGCAGTATACAACAACAGTGAAAATTTGTACTGTATGTATGATAGAACAGCAGTGTACAACAACAGTGAAAATGTGTACTGTATGTATGATAGAACAGCAGTGTACAACAACAGTGAAAATTTGTATGTATGATAGAACAGCAGTGTACAACAACAGTGAAAATGTGTACTGTATGTATGATAGAACAGCAGCATACAACAACAGTGAAAATGTGTACTGTATGTATGATAGAACAGCAGCATACAACAACAGTGAAAATTTGTATGTATGATAGAACAGTAGTGTACAACTACAGTGAAAATTTGTACTGTATGTATGATAGAACAGCAGTGTACAACAACAGTGAAAATG
The DNA here is from genome assembly GCA_030674185.1 of Monoplex corrugatus. Classification (NCBI taxonomy): domain Eukaryota; kingdom Metazoa; phylum Mollusca; class Gastropoda; order Littorinimorpha; family Ranellidae; genus Monoplex; species Monoplex corrugatus. The sequence continues at coordinate 166,025,570 of CM060305.1, forward strand.
TGTACTGTATGTATGATAGAACAGCAGTGTACAACAACAGTGAAAATGTGTACTGTATGTATGATAGAACAGTAGTGTACAACAACAGTGAAAATGTGTACTGTATGTATGATAGAACAGCAGTGTACAACAACAGTGAAAATGTGTACTGTATGTATGATAGAACAGCAGTGTACAACAACAGTGAAAATGTGTACTGTATGTATGATAGAACAGCAGTGTACAACAACAGTGAAAATTTGTATGTATGTATGATAGAACAGCAGCATACAACAACAGTGAAAATTTGTATGTATGTATGATAGAACAGCAGCATACAACAACAGTGAAAATTTGTATGTATGTATGATAGAACAGCAGTATACAACAACAGTGAAAATTTGTACTGTATGTATGATAGAACAGCAGTGTACAACAACAGTGACAATTTGTACTGTATGTATGATAGAACAGCAGTGTACAACAACAGTGACAATTTGTACTGTATGTATGATAGAACAGCAGTGTACAACAACAGTGAAAATTTGTACTTTATGTATGATAGAACAACAGTATACAACAACAGTGAAAATTTGTACTGTATGTATGATAGAACAGCAGTATACAACTACAGTGAAAATTTGTACTTTATGTATGATAGAACAGCAGTGTACAACAACAGTGACAATTTGTACTGTATGTATGATAGAACAGCAGTGTACAACAACAGTGACAATTTGTAGTGTATATATGATAGAACAGCAGTATACAACAACAGTGAAAATGTGTACTGTATGTATGATAGAACAGCAGTATACAACAACAGTGAACATTTGTACTGTATGTATGATAGAACAGCAGTATACAACAACAGTGAACATTTGTACTGTATGTATGATAGAACAGCAGTGTACAACAACAGTGCTGTTTAACTCTTTCACTTCCTCACCCTGTCCTCAAACTTCTTGCAGGAAACTGGCTGACAGAGTCAGGAAGTGAAAGGTTTAAAATTGGTAACTATTTATATTTATTTTCTATAGACCCATAACGCGGAGGGGCTGGTTCGACTGGTGCAGAGTGCCTGCACCACCAGGGATGATGAAGACTGGCCCTCACTGTTAGCGTCTTGGCCACAAGGCATGGGGGCTGTTATCGTCAATAACCGGAAACTGTTGAACTCTTTACTGGACCTCCTTCAGCGCCATGATTGTTTGGGTGAGAACATCAATTACAGATTGCTCTACCACTAAAACAAAGACATGAGTTATATTCCTAACGTAAGAGACAACAGGAAATCATGTTGCTGTTTTTGTTAACAAACCCTTTGTTTTGCTGTCCCATTCATAGATAGAATAGTTTATCTTTGGAGTGAACCTCATGACAGGGCTATACTCTGCACTTCCTTTCATAATAATTAATCAAATCTTGCCATCAAACAGGTCCAAAAGATACAGACACTTACGAAGTGGATGAGACTTGACAGTGTGGTTCTGGTCTTCCCAGTGAACCCATATCATGCTCAACTCGGAGACAGAAACAATTCACAAGTATATGAACTGATGGGAGTTCAAACCTTTGGCCGCCTTGTTATCGATGTACTGCTGTTAGTAGTTTACCCCAGTGACTTATATGAATAAATGGTCACTGTAGGTTTTTATCAACCTGGAGTTTATTATTATTATAGTTATGTTAACAGTGACAAATGGTTATGTTCTGTGTTCACATGTTAACAGTGACAAATGGTTTATGTTCTGTATTCACATATGTTAACACTACAGTGACAAATGGTTTATGTTCTGTATTCACATATGTTAACAGTGACAAATGGTTATGTTCTGTATTCACATGTGTTAACAGTGGCAAATGGTTATGTTCTGTATTCACATGTGTTAACAGTGACAAATGGTTATGTTCTGTATTCACAGATGCTAACAGTGACAAATGGTTATGTTCTGTATTCACATATGTTAACAGTGACAAATGGTTATGTTCTGTATTCACAGATGCTAACAGTGACAAATGGTTATGTTCTGCATTCACATATGTTAACAGTGACAAATGGTTATGTTCTGTATTCACAGGTGTTAACGGTGACAAATGGTTATGTTCTGTATTCACTTATGTTAACAGTGACAAATGGTTATGTTCTGTATTCACAGGTGTTAACTATGACAAATGGTTATGTTCTGTATTCACATATGTTAAGAATGACAAATGTTTATGTTCTGTATTCACAGGTGTTAACAGTGACAAATGTTTATGTTCTGTATTCACATATGTTAACACTACAGTGACAAATGGTTATGTTCTGTATTCACATGTTAGCAGTGACAAATGGTTATGTTCTGTATTCACAGATGTTAACAGTGACAAATGGTTATGTTCTGTATTCACATATGTTAACAGACAAATGGTTATGTTCTGTATTCACATATGTTAACAGTGACAAATGGTTATGTTCTGTATTCCCATATGTTAACAGTGACAAATGGTTGTGTTCTGTATTCACATATGTTAACAGTGACAAATGTTTATTTTCTGTATTCACATATGTTAACAGTGACAAATGGTTATGTTCTGTATTCCCATATGTTAACAGTGAAAGTGGTTATGTTCTGTATTCCCATATGTTAACAGTGACAAATGGTTATGTTCTGTATTCACATATGTTAACAGTGACAAATGGTTGTGTTCTGTATTCACATATGTTAACAGTGACAAATGTTTATGTTCTGTATTCACAGATGTTAACAGTGACAAATGGTTGTATTCTGTATTCCCATATGTTAACAGTGAAAATGGTTACGTTCTGTATTCACAGTGAACAACGACTATTGGTTATGTTTTGTATTCACAGATCTCAACATGCAGCACTGTACAGGGGTACTGACAAGCTTGATGCATATCATGAGGCGTCCATTGATTGAAAGCAGGGTGAGTTAGAGAGAGCGAATAGGGCCATGCAGATAGTAATGACAATAATACTTTTTTTCCCCCAGTAGTAGAGGTTATTGACTAGAAGGCTTTTTTTTTCAAAATTTCCTTTGCTTGCATCAGGGATATGTTTTCATGTTTCCATAAACTAGCCACTAACATGACTCACAGAATCATTAACATGCACATGTGATACCTTGCATATGTCTGCACACAAAGGGTTGATACCTGCCATATGTGTGCACACAAAGGGTTGATAACTGCCATATGTGTGCACACAAAGGGTTGATATCTTGCCTATGTCTGCACACAAAGGTTTGATACCTGCCATATGTGTGCACACAAAGGGTTGATAACTGCCATATGTGTGCACACAAAGGGTTGATACCTTGCATATGTCTGCACACAAAGGATTGATACCTGCCATATGTGTGCACACAAAGGGTTGATACCTTGCATATGTCTGCACACAAAGGCTTGGTACCTGCATATGTGTGCACACAAAGGGTTGATACCTGCCATATGTGTGCACACAAAGGGTTGATACCTTGCATATGTCTGCACACAAAGGGTTGATACCTTGCATGTCTGCACACAAAGGGTTGATACCTTGCATATGTCTGCACACAAAGGGTTGATACCTTGCATATGTCTGCACACAAAGGCTTGGTACCTGCCATATGTCTGCACACAAAGGGTTGATACCTTGCATATGTCTGCACACAAAGGGTTGATACCTTGCATATGTCTGCACACAAAGGGTTGATACCTTGCATATGTCTGCACACAAAGGCTTGGTACCTGCATATGTCTGCACACAAAGGGTTGATACCTTGCATGTCTGTACACAAAGGGTTGATACCTTGCGTATGTCTGCACACAAAGGCTTGGTACCTGCATATGTCTGCACACAAAGGGTTGATACCTTGCATGTCTGCACACAAAGGGTTGATACCTTGCATATGTCTGCACACAAAGGGTTGATACCTTGCATATGTCTGCACACAAAGGCTTGGTACCTGCATATGTCTGCACACAAAGGGTTGATATCTTGCATGTCTGTACACAAAGGGTTGATACCTTGCATATGTCTGCACACAAAGAGTTGATACCTTGCATATATCTGCACACAAAGGGTTGATACCTTGCATATGTCTGCACACAAAGGGTTATACCTTGCATGTCTGCACACAAAGAGTTGATACCTTGCATATGTCTGCACACAAAGGGTTGATACCTTGCATATGTGTACACAAAGGGTTGATACCTTGCATATGTGTGCACACAAAGGGTTGATACCTTGCATATGTCTGCACACAAAGGGTTGATACCTTGCATATGTCTGCACACAAAGGGTTGATACCTTGCATGTCTGCACACAAAGAGTTGATACCTTGCATATGTCTGCACACAAAGGGTTGTTACCTTGCATATGTCTGTACACAAAGGGTTGATACCTTGCATATGTCTGCACACAAAGAGTTGATACCTTGCATATATCTGCACACAAAGAGTTGATACCTTGCATATGTCTGTACACAAAGGGTTGATACCTTGCATATGTCTGCACACAAAGGGTTGTACCTTGCATATGTCTGTACACAAAGGGTTGATACCTTGCATATGTGCACACAAAGGGTTGATACCTTGCATGTCTGCACACAAAGAGTTGATACCTTGCATATGTCTGCACACAAAGGGGTGATACCTTGCATATGTCTGCACACAAAAGGTTGATACCTGTATATGTCTGCACACAAAGGGTTGATACCTTGTATATGTCTGCACACAAAGGGTTGATACCTTGCATATGTCTGCACACAAAGGGTTGATACCTTGCATATGTCTGCACACAAAGGGTTGATACCTTGCATATGTCTGCACACAAAGGGGTTCAGGACTAGCAGGTCTGCACATATGGTAACCTGGGTGATAGGAAAAATGTCCACCCTGTACCCACCATTTGGAGGTGTCTAGGTGGTCTGAACCCAGGACCCTTCGATTAGAAGTCGAACAGTTACCCACTTGACTGTCGTGCCAGTGAAATCTGTGGTCAGTGTATTTTCACAAATATCTGTCATAATTACATTCCTTGTTCAGTCATCAGTCTGTGTCAGATACCTGGAGTGAATGTGAATGTGTATATGCTCCTATGACCAGCTACAGCATTTTTTACCTACCTATATCCCCACACCTATTTTTCCAAAGTGATTGAAGTTACCAAATGGATGGGTGACCAAGCTTGAACTGTGCCTTAAACTTACTGTCCCTGTCTACCCAGATGTGAATGGTTACTTGACCCTCTTTAGGGACAGAAAGGCAAGGCAGTGAGGGAGAGAGGAGGTGTATAATAAGGGAGAGGAGATGTACAGTGAGGGAGAGAGGAGGTGTACAAAAAGGGAGAGGAGATGTACAGTGAGGGAGAGAGGTGTACAATAAGGGAGAGGTACAATGAGGGAGAGAGGTGTACAATAAGGGAGAGGAGATGTACAGTGAGGGAGAGAGGTGTACAATAAGGGAGAGAAGATGTACAGTGAGGGAGGGGAGATGTACTGTGAGGGAGAGGAGATGTACCTTGCCCTGGCAATGCTGAGAAAAGTTCAGGCCTTGAACACTTTGCTCCCCATCAACCACTCAGACTATTTGAAAACCTTTTACCTTTTACACTTTGTTTCCGGTTGTATTGTACCTTTTCTTCATCGTTTTCTTCTTTGACATGGTGAACTGTGCAACTTGTGCCCAAATTGGTTTTATTTTTCCAAGAATCGAAACTGGTAACGCTAATCATCTCGCGGCCTTACATATTTACGACGTTTGAAAGCATTTGAGGTGATTCAAGAAATTATGAATGATTGTATGATGATTCAGAAGACAGTTCTGACACAAAATAGGTCAAAAACAGTTGTGATTATCTGCTGTTGATGTTAAATTTGCGTGGTACAAAGCAGACATCAGAAGTAATAAACCCACGAACATGTAACGAAGGGTTCATGGCCACAAGCATATCTGGCAAACAGGCAGCAACTTCAGAGTGTTAAAGTGCACAGTCCAGATATATAAAATCACTCACGGCTTCCAGGGATACTATTACAAGTGATGGTGGGGGTGGGGGGCGTGCGTGGCAGCAGCAGACAACGTGACCCAGCCAAGCTATTTCATGCACTTGTTAGGCAGTACCTCTTTGTGGCATAGGTATGTCATTCACAGTCTGAACGTTTCCGGTTTTGTCAGGATTGTGGAGGGCCATAGATGGGGGTTTTTTTGTTTGTTTTTTTGTTTTTTTGTTTTTATCTTGAGCTGTCTGAAAGTACAAGTTATGCTAATGCATCATTCTGTGTAATTTCATGCATAGATGCCCACAAATATAGAAGCTACAATAGTTTAAGCGTAAATGATAGTGACAGTGACGCAACTTTTTCCTCGGCATATGGGAAACAAGGGGCATCAAAAAGTGTAGGCAGTCAAGGAGTTAGGAGCCTGATCCTGTGTTTCAAGATGTTCGTGTCCTTCCATACAGATTTCAGCCTAGACAGCCTGATGTTGTCTTACTGCCCACAAGAGGATTTCAGGTTTAGCTTACTCATTGCTGATGATAGTATCTTTTACCTCCTTTTTACCTGTCTCGTCTGCATAGTATCTTTTACCCATATTTTTTTCGTTTTCAGCTGTATAGTCCCACATGTGCAGCCTTTCTGAACGTTCTTCGCAAGCATTATAAGTGCCTGAAGCCAGGAGAGACAGCCGGGATGCAGGAGGTGATGTGCCGGTGGGTGGAGGTGATGGGATATCGCCTGGTGGCTGAACAGTGGGAAATACTAGACACCACCTTGGAGCTGATTTGTCATGTGACTGGCGTTGTAATAGGTACGTTCCTTTGTTGGGTAGTTATGTCAGTTATAACATGTATAAGTCATTGGAAGCAATCAGTACGATAAAAAAGGACGGCAGAACTGATATTCATCTTTGGCTTTCATGAAAATGTTGGAAGCTGGTAATGTTGTCAGTGGGTCCATTTGGTAGGGACTTGAATAGTGTGATCAGTAGTGGGCAAGAAATTATTCTGTTCTGATCATTTTAAAAAAAATGTCTGTGTGAGTCTCATCTGCTTTGAGAATAGAGGTAACCATTTCGGATAAATTATGCTTGGAAGCAATAATCCATTGTCTCAGGCATTTACTCCAACACATTTTGTATTTAAAGTTATGTACGTATGTATGTCCATGGACAGCAAAGAAAACAAACGAAACAGTCTTGATGGAGGCAGATCATTCATAAGGAAGATTAGGAAAAGGCAGGCAACATTCATAGGCCATTTTATGAGGAAAGGGGAATTGGAACACCTGGTCACAACGGGAAAGCTGGAGGGAAGGAGAGCACCGGGTAGACCCAGGGAGAAGATACTAGACGGACTTGCAGAGTGGCTGAAGACAAGGAGGGTGGAAGAGATGCTTGAGGCAACAAGAGATAGAGACAGATGGAAGTCCATAATCACCAGCGCCATGCAGCAAGGCACCTGATGATGATGATGATGTATGTATGTACATATTGTACACTGTATGGTTCCTGCGGTAAAAATCATGAACATCAAAAATCCCAAGATGTCCATTTATGTGAGTTGTGCAAACCCTCTAGGGGTGTGTGTGTGTATTTTGTGTGTGTATAGCAATTAAAGATGTCCATCAAAACTTCAGCAATGCCCCAGGTTCATCTACCTGTTTGCGAGTACTGGGCATGCAATAGTATGCAGCATATGTATAATAATGTATAGTATGTTCTTTGTGTGTGTGTGTGTGTGTTTCCTTCAAAATGTTGAATAGTGAACACAGGTATGCGTTTTTATATACTCATTTGGTTGACCTTCTGAGGGTTTTTAACTGTAGTTTCTTGTTTACTATAATTAATCTTGTGTTATAATATATACAAGGTAGTTTTAGTTTTGAATATTATTCCGAAGCATGAAGTGTTTTGGCTTCATATAAAGCAAGACGTATTCCAACTTTATGTTCAGATGTTTTTTGTAGAAACTGTCTTATCTTTTCAGAATGTTCAGTGGTACGTAATTCTGCCAAATTTAAGGAATAAAAATATATTAACAGGAATCATCTTTGGTTTGTCGTCACTTTTTGGTTTCATCCTGAGACCTGCCTCGCATCGTAGATATTTATACAAAGATTGACACAGCTCAGCAAACTTCTGGCCTATGATACTTGGACAGCCTCAACATCGATTCCCACTCAATTAGTTATATTGTTGAATGACACTACAGCGTTACTCGGCTGTGCAGGCTCATGGGCTTCATGGCATAACAAGATGATCTGTTCTTAGAGTGGAGAGAGTTACTTACCAGTCTTCCTATTTATGCTTGGACCAGATGACTAGCGGTATGGCTGATGTTGGCTTTGGCCACCAAAGTAGAAATGGGGCAAGCGGTCTGAGGAATGTTTGAGAATGATACAGAACATTCACCAACAAAAAACTGATTGACATAATCATGTTCCATGTCTGTGCAGATCCTTGGTACCATGCATCCCTGTTGGAACACCACCTTCTACGCCAAGCCTGGAGCTGTTCAAAGTACGGAGAGAGTTATCCTCGTGCCAGTGCGGTCTCCTTGGCAACCAGTCTTGTCACTTCACCCAACTTGTGGCAAGCCTTTCTTCAGGATGCGGAAATCACTGAGGTAATTTTAGATTTCTAGTTTTGGGTATGCTTATGTTACAGCAGAGATTGGAAGTAAACTTTTCAGACAGTTGAAATCAGAATTTGTTCAAGAGGGGCTCAGCATTAAAGGTTAAAGGTTAAAGGTCCCATGGTCAATATGGCCGTAGGGGCGGTGAACTGTTAAAGATTCACCGTGTCTAGGGCACGGCATTATGAAAGGCGGAGCCCATCCCTCTCCTTTCGCCGCCTTTTTTTTTTTTTTTTTTTTTTTTTTTTTTTTAAACCTCCCCCGACCGAAGTCAGGTACCCATTCACTGCTGGGTGGACAGAGGGAGTTTTCAGGCCGGAAAAATCGAACCAGCGTTTAGCGGATTTGAACCACCGACCTTCCGCACCGCAGACGAGCGCTCTAACCACTCGACTACAGGCCCCCCCTAGGGGCTCAAATAATAGAACTGAGCATGCTCAGCATACTCAGTTCTATTATTTGTCCACCCTACACCACCACCACCACTATCAGAGAAACCCTTATCACCCACACAGGAATAAGACTTCCACCAGCAATCACAATCTGACTCCAGCCAGCCATCCCATTGAAATTGCTAGGCTGTCATCAACCTGAGCTCAACAGGCAGATAGGGAAAGGTGCCACTGTCATGGCCTGACTGCGAGAGGTGGGAAAATGACAAGCTCAGTGTGGCCTCCAAGATCGAAGCATGCAAGGCTGTGTACCAAGTTCACTTGTCTGTGGCAGCAAGAGCTGAAAAACCTACATACACCAGGAGCATTGGCTCACTAATTTCCACTTGCTGTGCTTGCACCATTTCCAGGTCATTTCCTGGAAGGGCTACATGCCAAACATGGATGCCCTGGACCAGGCCAGCAGGCCAAGCATTATGCTGTCTTCACACAGTGACGACTGGGCAGGCTTCGCCACGTATGCCTCATATGGGATTGCTGCATCTTAAAAGATGTCATGTACCAAGAGCTCGCTGAAGGATCCTGTCCCACAGGCATCCACTATTGTGATACTAGAGTGTCTGCAAATGTGAACTGTAGTCTGCTGATATCAGTGTGGACATCTGGGAAGAGAGAGCTACAAACGATTGTGCCTGGTGACAGGTTGCACATGCAGGCACCAGAGAGGGAAAAAAAGGTTGATGTGGTCAAACATAAGAAAAGGAAGGAAAGCTGCAGCAGCAACTACCCAGCCACAGTCATCAGCCTTCATGTGCAGCAGCTGTGCCAAGGACGACTTCTCAAAAATCGGCCCGATCAGTCACAGCCGACATTGTTCCGCATCCAGCTGAATTTTCACTGGGCGCATCCATTGTCTAATTAGACAGACGGAGTCATCATTACCGCAGAAATCCACCTTTGGATAGAGTAATTCACTGTATCCAGTGTCTTCCCATATTGACCCATCACCTTCATCGTTTCATATGGATCAAACTTAAAACACATCAGACTTTGAGTACACAGATCTATAAACTGAATCAGCTCTTGCCCCTCCTTCCCCTTTCCTAATCTCTCTTTTCAGAAACTTTTCCTTTTCATGATTTAGAAATGACAGACTTCTCTTAAAATTACCTGGGAGGGATATGTTTCTGTCTGTGACCTTCTTGTGGAATAACAGAAAAAAAAGTACCCACAGAACCAAGAAGTTTGGCAGTAATAGTAATAATTATAATAATTGTAAACCATTTTATATAGCATTATTCATCAAATTAATTTGCTGTTGCTGCACATTATGCATTTACAGAACACACAGAATGTAATACATACAGAAGTAGTAATATTACACACATTATAAAAGTCAGTGCATACTGAATTAAACGTGTTTTCAGGCCACCTTGGTTGATGAGATGATAGAAATGCTGGCCAACGACACAGAAGCCTTTCCTCGTCGTGCTGCTGTCCTACTGCTGTCCACTCTCATCTCTCACTGGACACTGAAGTATCCATCTACACTGCCTTCAGACACAGATATGCAGAGAAACAAAATATGTGCTGCAATGACATCAGCCATGAATGACTTTGATTGGAATGTCAAGCTCAAGGTGTTGGACTTTTGGGAAAAACTGGCATCTCCCCTGTATTGTGATAAGAAAGTGTAAGGACTAATGGTAAAGCACCATGGCCAGGCCACCAGCTGAATCTGAAACTGTGCCTCACAGAAAGAGATCAGCACCAAACCAGCAGAGCTGTGTAGCCAGTAAGGATTATCATGACATGATGGAAACTCTGTTGCAAGATGGTTTTGGAAAGGCTTACTGATGGGTGCTGAAGATTATGACTCCGCGGTGAAACAAAAGGCTCTCCACATGTTGGTGGCTGTACAAGAGCAAGCGGAAGAAGGCAAACATTCACCATTCAAGGCACAGAAGCTGGACAGTCAGCCTGATGCTCTGGATGCATCAAACGCAGAGATGGCAGATGAGGAAATGTCAAATGGAGAACTGACCACACCATCATTAAATACTAAAACATCTGTCATGTCAGTTGATCAGTTCTTTTGTGAGGTGTCTCGGTTGGATCCCATCGGTCAGCTGAAGCAACAGGGTCCAAGTGCTGACGAGTATGATCAAAAACCAGCTTCGTTACTGGAGGATGTGATGGCAGCCGTTAAACTGCTTCAGCAGTGAGTGAAGTGACGCTCATGTCTGAAGATGAGTTTGATGATGCTGATGACATGTTTGTTGACTGTTACTAAATCCAGAAAAAATATTAAATTGAGCGTTCTTGACTGAAATTGAAAGAAAACAGGACTGATATTCAGCTTGACTGAAATTGAAAGAAAACAGGACTGCCATTCACATGCTGAGAAGAGTAAAACGCTTTAATTACATCTTCATTTAAAAAAAAAAAGGAATGGTTCCATTATCATATAGCCCTGTGGTGACTGACAACAAGATACTTTTTCCTCTTGATTTCTTCTTTATCGGCCATTCTTAAGCCATTATCCTGAGTTTGCAAGAGAATTGGGAGAAGACCTGTACTTTTCTTGGAGTCAGCATTTTGAGGGTGATGCTCATGTCTTCGTCCTTTGCGACCCAGAACAAAGCAGGTTGTAGAGGATGCTGCATACACAGTTTTTCTCCAGGCAGACTGACAACTTTCAAATCGTTATTTTAGAAAAGTACTCTGTTAAGAGTGCAAGTGCCTACTATGTTCAGAATTGCTTTATACTGGAGTATTAAGTAATGTCAGATGATAGGATGTTTAAATAAATTGTATTTTGTCTTAAAAGACTGAGTAGCAAAATGAAAGACAGGCATACTGACAGAATGAAACACACTCAAAAGATAATGCCATCCAGAGTTTATGTATGCATTACATATAACTTTATTATCATTATTATCAGTTTTTGTGCCATAAATGTCATGTACATATCCAAAAATAATGTGCAGATCACAGTATGTAAACAATATTCTGCTGATCAGTATTGACGTTTGGATTTGGTAATTTACATATGACATAAATACATGTACACACATTCACTACATCTGACATAAATACATGTACACGCATTCTTTTCATCTGACATAAATACATGTACACACATTCACTACATCTGACATAAAACACATGCATACACATTCATACACAAAAAGGTGAACAAAGTTAAATAACCATTCATGCATAACTCTTTCCTTATACTTTGTTACACATTCATAGGGTCTTAAGAGAGAAATCCTCTTATGACCCATGCCCATTAGTTATACAAAATCATATTTTGATCAGTATCCTGTGAGATTCGGCTGTGCTGAAGTAGCTGACAAACCCATCAAAAATGTGCTGTCATTTCTAATGTACGGTCTGTGTTTCAGTAAAGTGCAGAATGATTATGTGGTAGTGACAGTCTGCTGTGTGTGTGTAGTATGTGTATTGTAGCCCTGTGATGACTGATAATGAGACACTCTTTCCATTTGATTTATCAGCCACTCTTTATTTTGTTCCCATGGTCCAAATTCTCCATTAGGAGCATGGAGTTGTTCAAGAAGGACTCATCATACAGGGGCAATTCCATGGGTGCTCTACCCAAATCTACAAGCAGTTATCTGGCAAACTTTCCAAGCCAGCACTAAATCCTGTGCACTAGAAAGGTCTTGAAGTGGTGAAGGGGGAGTGTGAAGGATCCTGTGAAATGTTAAACTGACAGCACCAGAAGATGATGAAACATTAAGACAGGCAGCAAACAAACCAGTTTTTAATGTTGCAAGCTGAACTCAAGATAGCAGATCTTGAATCAACGGCCCTGGTAAAAGAACCAACCAGTCTGCCTAAGAAAAAAACATGGTTCATCCAAGGGCTGAACCCACAGCCCCTGCATAACGTGCACAGGGCAGTCTCAATCCTAGATGAACTCCATAACATCAAGATTATCATCCTCATTGTCATCATCATCATCGCATTGTAAAAACTGTACCAGCTTCTGTGGTCATTAAAGTGACATACAAACTGGGATTAAAGAAAAGTGAGCACAGTAGTAATCTCTTAGTGTGATGATATTATTTTTTAAAAATGACATGGCACTTTAACAACTGAGCTAACGGGGCCATTCCATTAAACATTTTTTGTTTTGTTTTTTAATGAACGTCTTCTAAATAAGATACCTTGTTTTGTACATTACAAGTTCTCATTCCATTTTCATGAAGTTTTGGGTGTGGTTTTTTATCAGTCTTGTTGAAATATTCCAAAATTCAATCAACTGTCAAATGTCCACCAAAAACGCCCACCAATATTTCATATGAGGCATATAGGTTTTTCCTAATTCAGTCATAATTTTTATCTGCTGTCTGTCAGTCTTCATCAGGCATGCATGTTGATCTGACCATATACCACTGCTGGAACTTGAGATTTGTCATGTGGCATCATCTCTTGCTCTACAGATTTGGAAGCAGTGTCCTGGTTTCTCAGGCCAGAATTTTTAGATCCTTTGACTGTTTAGGATGACCTGTCAGTACTGTTCTTTTTATTCTGATGTGCATGGTCTGGGTGTTTAACCAGTGTCACAGTCTCGCATATCACACCAAACAAGATATCTGAGCATTTTCTGTCATCTGATGCTCCATGCATGACATGAAAAGTTAGGATGCCAGAATGCAGACTTACCAACAGCAAATGTTTAAATGGAATTTTTCAAATGTTTTCAGTACAGCAGTAATTGTAGTTGGTGATTAAAACTGCAAGAACATGCACATTACAGAATACCTAAGTACCAACAGGACAAGTCATGCACATTACAGAATACCTAAGTACCAACAGGACAAGTCATGCACATTACAGAATACCTAAGTACCAACAGGACAAGTCATGCACATTACAGAATACCTAAGTACCAACAGGACAAGTCATGCACATTACAGAATACCTAAGTACCAACAGGACAAGTCATGCACATTACAGAATACCAAAGTACCAACAGGACAAGTCATGCACATTACAGAATACCAAAGTACCAACAGGACAAGTCATGCACATTACAGAATACCAAAGTACCAACAGGACAAGTCATGCACATTACAGAATACCAAAGTACCAACAGGACAAGTCATGCACATTACAGAATACCTAAGTACCAACAGGACAAGTCATGCACATTACAGAATACCTAAGTACCAACAGGACAAGTCATCCTTAATATCAATGTGGGACACTGTAGAGACACTCAATACAACATTTCATGGGATGATGTAAAAATCTTGGCCAGAGAAACAAACAACTCCAGACAGGCAATTAAAATCACTCACTGTTGGTCTTTAAATGAAACAGAACATTCTAAAGCACCACAACAAACTGACAAAGCAGCTTGCTGCATGTTATTAAAACCACAAAATCTATCAAAGAATATACTCAGCAATTAAAATCACAATCAATGAAAACATTTTCAACTCAGGGTAAATTTACTAAACCTGAGACAAAGTGAACAAAACAATTCAAAGGGCAATCCATTCTTATTCTAAATTCCACTGCACCAATTTCATTAACACTACAGCTCAAAATGGCACAACTACAGTAAAGCAGACAATAACATTATTGAAGCAACACTCTTTATTCATGAAAGCACAACTGCACATGTACATTTACAGATAAATGGTACCTGAAATACATCTTATTTTGAAGACAGATTTTCATGCATGTGGAAAACTTGGCAACACAGGTTAAACCTGTCATCAACATTTGATGTCTGCAAAATCTAAGAAACAAACTGAACTGTAAAAAACACACAATTTGATCATGGCTACTCTTACCGACCTACAGTAAACTACACTAACTTCTCACTGTGATGAGACACCTTTATGTGTTGCCATCAATTACTACTGCAGTGCAATGGAAGCAATGAAAAATGATCACTTACCATTAAACTGTTATAAGCCATAATCACACATCAGTCTGTTTCCCTCGATTTTTGTTGCCACAGTGTGAAAGCAAACCGTTGTACAGGTACAACACTATTCAGCATCTTCACAAACATCATAATGTAACATCCCACACCAGTATCTGTCCATGAGCAGCAGTGACCAGCTGTGTGCCGTCCAAAGTGAAACGAGCCAGAGACACAGAATCATCATGTGAGATGAAGTCCTGGAAACTGCCTTCATAGTAATCCATCAGCTTCAGCAAACGTTCTGCAAACCACACAGACAGCTCATACGCAAATGACAAGTTTCCACAATCAATTCTATAACCTTTGCTCTCCCTCACCTTATTCACTACCGTCCCGTACGAAATGATTCAAAGGATTTATATTTGAGGCCAGTAGTGAAATACATAGAATGATGACTGCAGGGCCATGAAATTTACCATTTTTGGAGCTTAGATTCGAATTCCGTAGTGGTTCATATTTAATTCAGTAAGTGGCATTTGAACACCATCAGTGAATGACATGGGAACATCAAGTTGCATATGAACATCAAAGAAATGGTATAGTAACATTATCAACTGGCACAGCATCACTAACAATAACAGGAATAACAAGTGGCATAGGAACATCAGTAACTGGCATAGGAACTATCTATTATGACATGGGCATGTAAGACAGCAATGCAATTTCTCCATTTCTGTCTGTTCAGGGCCAGCCTCTGCATGGTACACCAAGTGTTTCAGGACCTTAGGATCTTCTGTTGTTCATGACCAAATTGGGTTTTCCCCTCTTACTCTTTTTTTCTGGTGTCCAGTGAAGGGCAGTCTGGATGATGTTATCTTGATCTCTTCGGATGATGTGTTCAATCCATCTCCATTATCTTTTCATGATGACCATGCCCATATCTCTTGACCAAGTCTGGCCAATAGTTGTTGGTTGGAGATGGTGCTGGATCACAAGATTTGCCAAGATTTTTCAGAGGGTCTTTGTAAGGAAGCTGACAGTTTGGTACGGTTACTTTCAGTCCTCTTCCAGCAATCTGAGCCAGAAAGTAGGGTGGAAAGGACAAGGTTCTAGGGCAATCTCAACATGATGTCAGTGCTGCACTAGGGGGACCCTCACACTGTTCAGTATTTTGGAAGGTGTTTCTGTCTTTGCTGAGACACCTCTTGTTGTCACTGCCTATTCCTCTGTCATGTCTGACAGGGCAGGTGAGTGCTTCAGTTGTGAGCTGATCTATTCAATCTATTCGGGATATTCAGTATCATCACCTCTGTTTTCTTCTGGCCGATTTCTAGGCCTGCTTGTTGTGTGAAGATGTTGAGTCAGGAGATTTTCTCCTGCATATATTGGTGAGTGTTGGACACCAGTGCTAAGTCATCTGCAAAGTCAAGATATTGCAGTATTCCTCATGTCTTTTATGAAGATCAAATGGTATAAGAAATTCATCATTAAGTAGCGTAAGAACACATCAATAAATGACACACAAACATCATAAATAAATGCATAACAAATAATCCATAAAAGGTACCTCCAAATCCCTGACCCTCAAGATTACTATTAATGGTTGTAGTCATTAAATGATGAAAAAAAAAATTCAAGCTGATTCTGAATTCCACATCACACAAAAATTGCAAGTTGATTCCAGATCTCATATTTCATGTGAGCTACTGCTTCACACCACGGTTATGTGTTGTCCTGTGTAAAATATTGCAAACGGTTTATCAGTGGTTTGTCAGTGTGACATGAAGTTCACTTACCATTGATACCAATGGCTATCAGTGGGCTGTCAGGTGCCAGGTCAAAACAACGTGCCCAGTGAGTCAGAGACGCTGTCCGTACCACCTGCACAAAAAGCCAACCTCTTGAAAGCATCGATATGAACGCTGGTAGAACTTTCACACATTTGCATTTGGGATCGATGCACATTTAAGGGATGTTCTGAGTGAGTTCACATACTTCAATTCTCATGCATGCTCTTGATCCCTGAATACACCTAACATACTCTGAAAATATCTGCCAAAACTGGTATCTGATTAATTTGTTTTAATTTCACAAAGTGATCTGGTATCAGCATCATCTAAACTTACACCCTTTGTGGTCAACTGAAGGACTGATGGAAGGTAACATCAGACAGGATCCATACTCTCATCAGTGGGGTGCAGCAACAAGCAGTTCAGGCATTCTAACGATATGTCATATTTGCTGCCCTCTTCCTGTCAACCTCACTTACTGCAGCCTTACAGGACTGTCCTGGAGAGCATGTGCTTCATTTAGCCATTAACAGTCCCTGTGGACACACTGAGGTGTTGACCTGGATTCCAACACACTCCCTGCAATAGCAACTTTATGAAGTAGGCCTACTATGGTATCACAGGAACCAAACATTACAACATGTACTAAATGTCACTGTGTGGGTCCACAGTATTACGAGGGTTGTTCAATTTAAGATGTCACCACCCCCTTAAAAAACGTACCTCTCATCTCAGCAACTTGAAACTTTTACATCCCCTCAAAGTATTCTCCGTTGGCTAGGATGCAAAGTTCAAGCCTCCTACGCCAATTCTCAAGCGCCCTCTGATAGTCGGTTTTAGGCAGACCAGACAACTCTGATCTTACGGCTTTGGCGAGGTCTTGTACCCGGTCAAACTTACGCCCAGCGAGCTTTTCCTTCAGAACAGGGAACAGCCAGAAGTCGCATGGGGCCAAGTCGGGGCTGTAGGGTGGGTGGTCCAAAACTTGGATCCCTTGCTCGCTCAGGAAGGTTGTGGTGACCTTCGCCTTATGGGCACTGGCATTGTCATGCAGAAAAAGGGTCCTCTGGGTGCCGACGGTTGGGCGCTGCTCATGGATTTTTCCTACAACTTTGGGGAGCACAACTTGGGTATAGTAGGAGGCAGTGATTGTTGATTTCTCAGGCAAAATGTCAATTGCCACAAGGCCTTGCGTGTTGAAAAAAATAGAAAACAGTCGCTTGCGACTCTGGAATCCTGGGCGAAGAACAACTGGTCGGTCTCCGTCAGGGCCAACCCACATGCGGTTGCAGCGTTTGTTGGGGATGCCGTAGAATGTGAGCCAACTCTCATCTCCCGTCACTAAGTCACACAGTCGTTTTGGCCCGTTGGGCTCAAACTCATCGAGCAGTTTGCGTGAACATGCCACCCGCTGCTGCTTCTGATCATCACTTAAGAGATGTGGCACCCATCTTGCAGCCAGTTTTCTCATGTGAAGGTCTTTGTGCAGAATGTTGTTAATGGTGCCAATTGAAAGCTCACATGCCTCGCTTAATTCCCGCACAGTCGAATGTGGATCCTCCTCTATCAGTCTTTTCACATATGCAATGTTTTGTTCGTTCCGAGCTGGTAAAGTTCGCTCTGCACGATTACCCCAATCAGATGGCACTCTACCTGCTCCTAATTGTTTGACCCACCTGCAAACTGTGCGGTAAGACACACAATCCGTTCCGTAAACAGCTTGCAAATCTGCGTGTATCTTCCTACAATCGTCACCAAGTTGTAGCCTTGTGAAAGTGTAGAAACGAAATTGCTCATTGGTGACGTCCATTTTTTTCAGGCTCAGCTATTTGAAACACATTTGTAATTACGTCATACTCCGAGTTGCGTCATGATGTCAACTTTATTTTCTGCATGCTAATCAGGTAAACTTTAAAGTTGTGTTTGGTATAAACATTTTTCTGTGCGTTGCTTCGTTTTCAAATGGCAAGCCTAGTGTCATCTTAAATTGAACAACCCTCGTATGTGCTTTGAAACTGTTATAGCCCTGATATGGTACTACACAGTCGGCTGGGTTTTAAACACAAGTAACAGTAATGTGAGTCAACACTGCACTCTGTGAATGTGAACTAACCTTGCGTTGTGCTAGATTGTAGAACTGCAGACTTTTGTTCATCCCATATCCTGTATACACCACCATGTCTGACTCTTCTGGGGAAAACTTGGCCAAGGACGTTGGCAGCACTGAATACTGAAGCACACAAACAGTTGTACACATTTCAGATCAACGTGAATGATAACATGAACGATTTTTTTTTATTGATTTTACTAAAAATGCATGCATGCACACACAAATAAAACGTCTGTTCCAAACAAGACACATTCACTCAGGGACACATACACTCTCTCCAATACACACACGTACACACACACACACACACACACACACACACACACACACACACACACACACACACACACACACACACACACACACACACACAGAGGGATGAATGTTCACTGATCAATCCCCAGCAAATTTTCAAGAAAATCACCTGGCAGTATTGATTCGCTTTCTGAAATCACAATTTGCAATCCATCTATGTTCATACCTGAGCTTTCCCTTTGGGTGGAGCTCCATCAGGGCCAAAAGCTGGGGCAGGAAAGGTCAGCCAGTCTACAAGGTCACAAAGGTCGCGACCCCAATCAGCAGACCAAATGCTAACTCGACGATCAGCACTACAGGCAAGCCACAGCTGTGGGGAAGTCACTCCAGGGTCCATGTCACACGCTTGTGGAGACAATGGGATCTGAAAGTTATTATCCCATTTTTTGTTTTACTTTGAACAGAAACCCATAGTGATAACCTCGTGCACAGAATTTCTGGAACTGACCAGAACCACTTGGGCTTCACCTCTCTATGGACCTTCTGCTGTCTGGCTCTCCCTAGAGTTTCTTGATAATGTGTATCTGAGATGGTTACAGCTCTGATGGGCTCTGACCAGACAGCTGGTCCTTAAACACTAATAATGATAATAATAACCACCTCAAACAGAGCATTCATGACCCTGGAGGGAAGAAAAACTTGAAAAGAAAATTAAGTAGGCCTACATATATCACTGCATTCATGCACATTATCTAAGGCTATGCCCCTGAAGTTGACAATTCCATCCAATTTATCACCAGGGGAATTAAAACGAAAACTGAACACAAGTGCACAAACCTAACAAGTACGAAAACTGAACAGCACAAACCTAACAAGTACATAAATACATAAAAACTGGCCTAAAATGCCGCTATGCAGTTCACATTTCCTAAAAGCTAAAAATGCAACTAATGTATGTATTCATTATTAAACCAAACAGAAAGTGTGTAAGGCTTTATGGAAAACATTTGTGAATGGACCAGCAAGGCGGAAAAATGAGAAAGCAAGAAATGACAAAAAGCACAGAAGCATGACAGAAACAAGGACAGTGACAGAAAAAGAGGAATTTAGCACAGAATTTCCAGATGGTGGGGATACTTTTTATACTGAAAGAGCCCCCTGCATCCCCATGTGAAAAAAAAACCACCAATGAATCAAGTTTTTGGGTACTAAATAAAACCTTGATGACAAAATGTTATCAATTTTGTATAGTAAATAAAACCCCAAGAACAAAATGTTATCAGTTTTTTTATGCTCAGTTGAAATGGTCAATGCTATAGACAGTAGGCCTACACTAATGTGTATAAATAAATTCCCTGAAGATGGTAGGCCTACTTTGCTGTGTTGTTTGGTTGCTGGTGTGTTCTATGGACAAATTATCTTTGCAACAACTGAGATACATAAGTACAAACTACAACATCACTATAGTGGAATACAACTATGTCTGGTTTATAATATAATCAAAGGACACAACTCTTGAGAATTATCTCCCATGTTGTATAGAACTTCTCAAATCTAACACAGCTTACGCTACCCATTCAGAAGTTCTATACAACATGGGAGATAATTCTCAAGAGTTGTGTCCTTTGATTATATTATAAAAATTCTCCCTGCTTCCCTCTTATTTCTATGTCTGGTTTGTTAATTAATGAGCCTTGATTAGCTGCTAAACCACATATTTGTATTCCATTATATAAGAAAAAAACTGAAATAAAAAATTAAAAAGATTGAATGAAGAAAATTAACAAGCTTAAATAACAGGCACAATAACCAAACAGTTAAAATGTCGGAGTTCCAATTGAATAGTCCTTAGTTCAACCCTATTGGTCAGTAAATGGTGAGATTTTTCTAAATGAGTAAAAGTGAGACTTTTCAAACTCCCAGATCAAAACATACACAGTCTTAATAATAATAATAATAATAATTACAATATTTATATAGCGCAAAATCTTGATAAAATCAAATCTAAGCGCTGAAGCAGACACACACGCAAGCACGCACGCACGCACGCACGCACACACACGCACGCACACACACACACACACACACACACACACGCATGGCTATAAATGGGGAGAAAGAATAAAAGCAATAAAAGCAAGAATAAAACCAATGGAAAATTATAGAGAGCATAGCATATACAATTATATATTATAACCATGTGATTCCCTCCGAGCGGAGACAGGCTGCAGAGGGGGGGGGGGGGGGGGTTGAGTGAGGTTAGGATTTTATGCGGAGGAGAAAAGGTGAGTTTTGAGAGCGGACTTGAAGGAGACAAAAGTAGGTTGCTGACGGACTGAGAGAGGAAGTTTGTTCCAGGAGAGTGGACCAGAAACAGAGAAGGCTCGTGGACCATAGGTATTGAGCTTAGTGCGTGGAAAGCGAAAAGTCAGAGGATCGGAGGCAGAGCGGAGGGTACGTGAGGGAAGATAATCTCAAGTAGGCTTGACAGGTAATCGGGGGCTGCGTTATTGAGGCTTTTGTAGCACATGGTGTCTAGTTTGTACTGTATGCGCTTTGATACAGGGAGCCAGTGAAGTTGTGCCAGGAGAGGAGATATGTGGTCAGCTTTTTTCTTTTTGAGTACAAGGCGTGCAGCATTGTTTTGAATGCGCTGTAGGATGTGAATGGTGGAGGCAGGAAGACCAGACAGGAGTGAATTGCAATAGTCAATGCGAGACATTATGAAGGAGAGAACGAGTTTTGCAGTTGTTTCGACAGAGAGATACTTCCTGATCAGCCTTATACGATGGAGATGATAGTAGCAGGATCTGGCAGTTTGAGAAACAAAGTTGTTCATGGAGAGGGTAGAGTCAATGCAGACACCAAGGTTTTTAGCTGAATCAGAAATTGGGACTGATGTGTTACATAATGGGAGAGAAAGAGGAGGCAGCTGAGAAAGTTTCTGACGGGTGCCAATGAGGATAGCTTCTGTTTTGTCGTCATTAAGCTGAAGTCTTGTTAGTGTCTTAACCACCTTCATGTTTACATACAAATCGTGAATATCAAATATGCTTGCTAATATTCAGTGGCTTATGGAAACAAAAAAACACCAAGTATGCACACCTTCAAAATAGAGAATTACTGTCTACATAGTAGGGATAAAAAGAGCCATGTATGTAAAAGCCCTTTTTTACTGTACGCGAGTTCACATGGAAGTTGCAATATGCAAATGCAGAAAAAAGAAGAGCCATAAATAACTACAGTCTGGGGGAAATATGCCAGTAACTAACCAGAGAGTGAGGATAAGTCAATGATTGTAGCTTATAGCAGACATACCTTCAGGATGGGTACATCAATATTGGTGATGGGAGCACCACGGTGGTCTGCGATCACACGCACTGTCATGCCACTGGTGGGACTGCTGACTGCTATCAAACCGTCCTGACCTCCAGACAGAATCATGCCTCCTGCCACAAGCAAACATGAGTACTATCAACATCTTCTTTCTTATTTTGCAAAGTATCCAGAACCACTCGCTGGGCTTGATATATGACTCACTGGTGATGAATCTCCATACATAGCCAACTAATCAGTTTAACTAATTACAGCAATACTTTGCTAAATGTGTTGTTCTTGGTTATTTGGATCTGTAATTGCTTGAAGTGACAAGCTTAAAGCACAATTTGACGTACACTTGCAGGCATATTATTCTGCTGTTCTGCAGATTTCCATCGCGCTTACATCAAATTTTGCCAAACTTCTATTCTTCTGCTGTTCCACCCACCCCATTCTAAAAAAAAAACCAAAAAACTGTAGAGGCCAGTGAAGTGGTGGTCATGTATGGCTCACAAAAACTACTTCTCTTTTGCTTCCAAGACTAATATCAAAACAGGTGACACTCTTCTGTGCAAGAGTCAAGATAATAGCCTAGTCGTGGCATCCACTGCTGCACACTAGTAGAGATGGTTGTAGGTTTGAAGGTACAATGTTGAAGAATTTTACTGAAAGAGAGAGGGACTATGAAAAGATTCAACCCAACAGCAAGAAAGTACAAAAATGGTCTGGAAGTGGGAATAGCTGGACAAGACTGAATGGTTCAAGACTCGGAGGTGTGACTTAGGCAGTAAGATATGTCTCAAGCAGGAAAAAATTGCATCAATAAAGTTTAAAACACATCACAAACTGTAAAGTCATCAGGTATCACAGTTAATCATGCACATATGATGTCAGCATACCCTGACGCATGTCATAAGCACATCAAAGTACACAGGTTACAATCACGGCTATCAAAAAATGATTTCTTGAGCGTCTGTCACTACTGCAAGCATTGTGTAAGGTTTCCTTTTTTTTCCCCCTTTTCTTTCAAAATTTCCTTTTTTTGTGAGTAAAACCCCATGCCTGATTTGGTACAGATTCATATTATTATAAGAAAACCATGATAACCAGAACACTATATTTAACGGGCATAAAATACTACATTTGTCTTGTCTCATGCAGTCAATGAGCTTATGCA
Source organism: Monoplex corrugatus (assembly GCA_030674185.1). Lineage (NCBI taxonomy): Eukaryota > Metazoa > Mollusca > Gastropoda > Littorinimorpha > Ranellidae > Monoplex > Monoplex corrugatus. The sequence goes on from CM060305.1 coordinate 166,049,125, forward strand.
CTTGTAAGATATGGTTAGTTACGTGCTATTGACATACTACATTCATCTTTCAGTGGTCCGTTGGAAAAAGGACTACAGCATTACTGACATTCTTTTAGTTTTGGGAAGATGGTGACTTTGAACTAGGACTTGTTAATTTAAGCATGCACTCACTTTATGAATTGTCCTGACTACTAGTCCATACCTGGTAATATTCCATACGAATTGTCCAGAGAAACCCTTACAGATTTTTATATCTCAGAAAGGCAGATTCCTATGAATCAAGCTGAGCTTTCCTTGACTTCTCTTCCTTCAGTTTTCTTGATTTTATTGAAATCCTCTTTCTGTCTGTTCTTTTTCTTATCTTTTTTTTTTTATCCCAAAAGAAAACAAAAGATGGCAGAGTCATTCACACGTACCATCAGCAGAAAAAGCAATGGCTGTGACAGAAACAGAATGAGGGTGGAGTTTCAACTGCATCTCCACAGTGTTGACATCGAAGACACGTACAGTGCCGTCCCCATAGCCTGCCACCAGGGATGGTACCACCTGACTGTCCACCTGATCATTCTCATCTGCACTATCCCCCAGCATGCTGTTGTTTTGATGGTGGCAGGGGCAAAAGCCACGCAGTTACAGACCTGAAATCAGTTTTTCAAATGTTTCAACACTAGGTTTTTGTTCTTTAAACTCTCAACTTTGTAATTTCACCATCATCTTGTTCATACTTCAAACAAAGAAGAGCATTGCAAAACACTGCTTCATCCACGTCAACTGAAGCTGCTTACAGCTGTCTGGCAGCCTAGTCAATTGGAGCAACCTACAGTTGTGAAGCCTTATGGTTGACTAGAGAGCTGAAAGTGGTGACGGATTTAGTTGACATTCGAAACATCAAAAAAAGGAGATGGAGGGAAATAAGTTCAACTATTCACCAGAGTGTTGACAGAAAAGTAAGCAGTGGAAGTGACAGGATGTACATGCTTCCACCTATCATTCCACTGCACATCCCAGTGCTTTAGTTGATGTCAGGTAAAAGCACGCAGTACAGACTGAAAATAATGCTTCAACCTAGGCTTTAACTCTAACTTTGTATTCACCATCATCGTGTATATATACAAAGAAGAGCATTGCAAAAAGCTTCATCCACTCAACTGAACTGCTTACCAGCTGTTTTCAATGACGATAAGTGAAGCCTTATGGTTGTAGAGAGCAAAAGCGTTGAATATTTTACAGACATTTGAAACATCAATAAAGGGAGAGGGGGAAATAAGCTTCATCTATTTACCAGAAGTTTTAAAGATAAGTAAAGGCAGAGGGGAAATAAGCTTCATCTCTTTTCACCAGAAGTTTTAAAGATAAGTAAAGGCAGAGGAGGAAATAAGCTTCACCTTTTTACCAGAAGTTTTAAAGATAAGTAAAGGCAGAGGGGGAAATAAGCTTTACCTATTTCACCAAAAGTTTTAAAGATAAGGCATTATTTTCTGTACAACAATAGAACATTTCACTACCTATACAAAACTGAAGAATCGAACCACCAACTTGCACCACTCACCTGGTCCTTGACCTGAAACTGCAAGGCCTGTTCTTTATTGCGTAGAACCCAGACACGCACACTACCATCTGCTGAACATGTGCCCATCAAACCTCCTGGTGCCATGGTGATACCTGTCACCTGAAAGGTAAGAGAAAAATTTCTTCACAATTATGGTTTTACCAGACAAGTCTGGATGGAAATACACCGTCCACATGATAACTGCTCAAACTAAGTACCGTGTTCTTTTAACCCCATAAGTGCCGCCAACATAAAATTTACTGAGCTCTCAGAGCCTTCTGTGATGCATACAAATGTAAAATTTACGGAGGTAGTTTGACACACATTCCAGCCTAATGTAAACGGGAGAGAAGCACTGACTGATGTTGTCAGTCTCAGAGACGGTTCATAAAAGTGACTGGCTTCCCTTACATGACGTTTTGACCCATGGAACCCTCTGAGAAGAGAAACTTGTTTTCAGCAAAATGGCAACACCAGGACTGTCTAGCAATGCAGCGTGTTTTCAGCCTTTGAAAGCATGTGAGTGGAGTCAAAAACTTATAAATGACTGTAGGATGATTCAAAAGACAGTTCTGACACAAGAAGAGGTTGAAAACAGCAGTAGTTACACGCTGTTGGTACGAATTGTGCACCAGACAGACCGGACAGGAAAAGTATTGATTTCACCAGCACGTGACACAGAGGGTTTGTGGCCGCAGGCAATACTGGCAGCCAGCCAGTACCTTCACACTGTTGGTACGAATTGTGCACCAGACAGACGGACAGGAAAAGTATTGATTTCACCAGCACGTGACACAGAGGGTTTGTGGCCGCAGGCAATACTGGCAGCCAGCCAGTACCTTCACACTGTTGAAATACAATGGATGGACATCATAGAATAACCCACCACTTCCACTGAATAGTATTTGAGGCGGCAAGGGGAGGACTAGGGTGATGGTGGGGGGGCGTGGTGGCAGCGGACGACGTGACCAGGTCAAACCACTTTGTGCACTAGTACTTTTATAGTACACTGCGGCTCTTTGTAGGATGACCATCTACATGAACTGTCAGTGATCTGTCAGTAGATGGTCATCCAAAGTCTGAATACTTTTAGATTTCGTCAGGAGGGCCATATCTTCTATTTTTTTTCCTTTTTGGTCTCTATTGTGAGCGGTTATGAGATTTTCTATATAGCATTTCCATAAAATATTACAAATATGTAATAATTTCAAGAAATTACAACATAAATCATCTGAAAATACATTTGGTCATGCCTAATGCATCATTCTGTGCAATTTCATGCGTAGACACCCACGAATATGGAAGCAACAGTTGTTTTATTGTATGTGGTAGTGATGCAACGTTTTTCCCCGGGACATAGAAAACACCAGATGTCAAAAACGTTGGCACTCAAGGGATTAAACACCTGAACATACCTTCAAACTGTAGTTTTTGACTGTCAAATCAAAATGCTTTTTATTGTCAAATATTCAATACTCTTACTAACTTCAGTACTAAACATACACATGTTCATAAAAGTATCAAATCAACCTCAAAAACAATATGTGAAACCCAAGACTAAACATGAACCAGTCCAAATTTCAGGCACAAACCTGTTTTGCATGTCCTGAGATGAGTCTGATGCTAGTACGCTCCAACCAGCTGATGTACCACAATGTGCCAGAGCAGGTGCCTGCAATTCCCTGTGAATAAACCATAAACTCAGAAATATAATGCAACACATTTCAATTGCTTTTATTATGATGAAATTACAACATAAATCATCTGAAAATACATTTGGTCATGCCTAATGTAATGCATCATTCTGTGTTTATGCGTTTATGCATGTGTTTATGCGTTCTTGTGCCTATATGTATTTTAATGTGAATGCCAAAACAATTTCCCATTGTGATGCTTTGGGCTAAATAAAAATCTTGTATATATCTTGTATATGTGTCTCAAGTTTTAGTTCTGCAAATGTGGCAAACAGCTTGTTATATTTACTTATATCAAAGACAGCCTCAAATACTTCATTTCATATTACAGAACCTCATAAAGGTACACTAATTCAAAATAAAGCAAAAACCATGTGATAGAATATCCTATCACTTCAAATGTGAGGTCACAAAGACTGTATCCATCTTCAAAAAACATGCAACTAAACCCAACCTGTGTTCTTGTTGTCTAAACCATTGTATTGAAGGAAATATTAAAGGAATCAGTATGTTGAGAACTGAACAAACCAATATGCTGAGAACTGAACTGACCATTTCAAGGTTGTCATCAAAGCGAGCACTAACAACAGCGCCATCCAGAGTCATTTCATCCTCCATGGTGAGTCCTATGCCGCCAGCTGGAGGACGACCAGCAGCACCGGGCTGACGCAGCTGATCCACCCCTCCAACTGCCCACAGGCGAAGATGACCTTCACTGCTGCCAATGAGCAGTTTGCCCCCTCCACTGGTCACACAATCTGCACAGAATCAACTGGATGTGATTAGTCCATGTTTCAGATATCCAAAACAGTATGCTCTCTCTTTCTTTGCTCTTTCTTACTGAATATCGTATATTTCTGAAGTTCCTGGTTCATATTGTAGTAATAAAACTGAAACATGAATGTTATCACAGAAATGATTTTCAATGGCTACTGGAAGCACTGCTCAATTCAAAACAGGATTACTGATATATTTCATTAACTCTCTAGCTGACAATGTCTTGTTTTGCAATGACCAAGACCTTTTTTTTTTCTTTCTTTTTCTTTTTTTTCACACATCCTTTGTGCCACTTCTATCACTACACCATATGGCTCTTTTCGGTTCTCTGGCCACCTTTGTTTTTTACCATGCTGTTTAGGCTTGCATTATGTCCATACCACAGAACTTCTTTCTCTAAATGTCCAAATATGTAAAATGATACACGACAAGGCCAACACACAACATCACTGACAAATACATAAAACAAAGCAAAGAAACTTCAAGAATATAATTTTCACAGGTTTTCAAACAGAACAGAACCTAACTTTTGAAAAAGAAAACACAGAAAAGGTAAAACTGAATTTCTTAAATAATGTTAGCATCTAACAACTTATTGATTTCCTGCAGTCTCCATCACTATCATCCCCACTCTCATCATCACAACACTGGGATAAATAATGTCTCAGATTCTATGGCCCTTCATGTCTTGCTCTCATGATCACTGCAGGTTTGATGGGTTTAGAGATGTGTTCATCATCATCATCAGGTGCCTTGCTGCATGGCGTTGGCGATCATGGACTTCCATCTGTCTCAATCTCTTGTTGCCTCAAGCATCTCTTCCACCCTCTTTGTCTTCAGCCACTCTGCAAGTCCGTCTAGTATCTTCTCCCTGGGTCTACCCGGTACTCTCTTTCCATCCAGCTTTCCCATTGTGACCAGGTGTTAGAAAGCTTAAATGAGTGACGACAGAAAGTAACTCAGGAATGGTACAGAAGATGGGTCAGCCAAAACAAAAACAAAAACAACAGCCCAAAATAGAACAACTTACTGATCTCCCCACTGTCAGCATCCCAGTGCATGAAGCAGGAGTTGTGTCGTGTGTCCCAGGCAGACACTTTCCCATTACTGGAGGTGACGAACAGAGTGCTGTCCCCTGTGTACTCCAGACCAGTGAAAGCTGCCTCCTGTTACCCACACAACAACAATTATCACTGTCAACACAAATGGTAACACAGTATCCAGCAGCTGAAAGTCTTCCAAAATTATTACAAGTTTTCATATTTAATCATTGTCTTTATCAATTTAAAGCATTTTGTTTCCTGACATGCCCCTTACAATATTACCCATTATAAGCATGAAATAGATTTATTAACCCTTTGACTCCTGCACCCTATCTACCAACTACAAAAACTTAACCATTTGATTCCCTCACCCTATCCACCAGCTTCCTGCAGGAAGCTGGTGGATAGGGTGAGGGAATCAAAGGGTTAAGTTTTTGCTTTGCTAACATGGTTGGCAATGCAGGATGCTGGTGACCGGAGTGTGGGAGTGAAAGGGTTAACCATCAATGCCGAAAACTTAACTGTATGGCCCCCAATGGTTTGATTATAACTAACATGAACATGCTGTAAGTTTATGAACATGCTGTAAGTTAATTAAGCACAACATGTAACAATCCAAAATATTTCATAGAAATGTCTTTCTTTCTTTCTTTCTTTCTTTTCTTTCTTTTTCCTAATATCATTCTTTTTTTTATTTACATGAATTTTGATCAATAAAACACAGTCTGTCTGCTTCATATATTTTCATTTTGTTAACTCAGTTGGTTAGAATGCCATGGTGACAACACAGAGGCAGATGGCTCAAACCTCAGGAAGGCAAGGGTTATTTTGGACTTTTTCCATCATGTGGCATCAGTGGTGTTGGTACATATGGACTTCATTCCAAGCACAGGGACGTTATCTCGAGTAAGTGAAACTGAATCTAGTACAACTTTATCAAAGATCAATGCTACCATACAATCCCATAACACACAAACCAAAAACACATACCTTTTCAAACAAAATACCTTTTCAAACAAAATACCAAGATTTAAGACAGAGTGAAAAGGAAGCAAATATTTATAAGACGGATATCAAAACTAAGGAAAATAGGTATATAAATAAATCTGAATGTCTATGCCTTTCCTCTATTCCCCATTACAAAGTCCTCCAGGAAAATAAACCAATCTGAATGTCTATGCCTTTCCTCTATTCCCCATTACAAAGTCCTCCAGAAAAATAAACCAATCTGAATGTCTATGCCTTTCCTCTATTCCCCATTACAAAGTCCTCCAGGAAAATAAACCAATCTGAATGTCTATGCCTTTCCTCTATTCCCCATTATAGACAAAGTCCTACAGGAAAATATACCAGACAGGCATCCCAAGGGAAAACTGTACTCTGTACTTATGGTATATTATTACTCTCGACATTGTGGGGTATAAAATTATGTACAACATGCATAAACTGAGTAATTCAAACATTCAAAAAAAAAAAAATCAATCCGCAAGTGAAATTTTACATACTGCATCTCCCTGCTGTTTAAGTAGTTCATCTGGCACATCTGCCTGGTGCACAGACAGTAAGGCATTTCGTGATGTCTCATCCAGCAGCCAAAAACACACAGCACCGTTCTCCCCAACGCTTGCAAACTCATTGACAGTGTAGGGGTCCCATCTCAAACCATGGATAGCATCGTCTGTTTTGGCACTGGTGAGGATTGCGTAGGTACCGGTGCACCACACCACCACTTCATTGTCCTGATAGTCTCCTGTTTGCGAATACACGTATAATTACATAACCACACAAATACACAAAACACATCCCATTATGTCCTGGCAACAAACGTCATTTCGAAAAAAAATGAGTGTAGTGAAGAGTAACTTATGTAGCTTGTATCATAGAGGAAAAGAGAACTTAATGCTTGGATATGGAACTGGGAACACAATCATTCTGGAATGATTTTCAAGATTTATTCATAACACTGTCAAACTGTTGCAAACTTACAGTTAAATGAAAAAATATAAATATTGTGGGGTCACAACCTTCCCTTTCTTGAAAGAGGAAAAAAATAAATACAACCAGCATTTCATGTATGATGCAAATTTAGACATGGATTTATTTATGTTATAGGATCATGCCAAACGTCTGATTTGTCCATATCTTCCATCCTCTTATTAAGATACATTATGTGTTTTCTTAATTCATTTAAAAAAATTAAAATCAATGCAAAAAAATTTTCTGAGGCAGTAGCCCGTATTTTCAATGAAATAAAACAACACACCCTCCATCATCTGCCAATGAACTGATTTCTGAGTCTCCAGCATATCACTGTAACAGTTAGGACCATCGAAAAAACCATGCAATGGCTTCACTCTCAACATAAACAATGCAGCAGTAATCAAAAGTTGTGTATCTTTACCAGGCTAGGCCAATCTACGGCCACACAGTGTATGGGGTATACTGTATACCCCTTAAATTACATATCAATATCACTGCATCAAAAATATCTGTAATACTACGATGAAAAAAACGACTACAAACAGACCACTTACCAACTGTAATGAGAAAACGATCATCCCTGGAATATGCCATGCACACAACCTGATGCTGGTGATGAGTCAGCACTTTTGTACATGTCTGGTGCGTCAAGTCCCATATACAAACTTGACACCGACTGCTCTCTTTGAACAAACCACTGGCTGATGCTAGCACCTGGTAAAAATAAAGCAGTTTAGATGACAAATTTTTCGCAAGTTAAAAAATTCTTTCCCTAAAATTCAGACAACTATAAATGTATCAACTCTGATCCACCTCAGAAAAATTATCCAACCATTTCAAAACTTAGGAAAGAGTGGACAAGAAACATCTGACAAACAAACAAAAAATGACCCAAACCAAACAAAGTCAAATAAACAAAAAGACACACAAGAGAGTAAATAAACAAAGAAAGCAGGATAAGTCGAAGTCAATCTACTGTCTTAAGACCTTGGTGAAATGTTTACACTATGATTTTTGTGATCCCATCTATGCCCACTCACATGCGCTCATGACTGAGAGATCTGGACTGCTGACATGAACTTGTTAACCCTACCAGACCGAGTTCCCGCTATTGCGGGAATGACGAAAATGACTATATACCGAGTTCCCGCTATAGCGGGAATAGCACACTCACATGATCGTCACTTTATCAAGAGCTAAAAATAGCCACCGAACCGTTGCTAAGCGTCGCGTGAGCGTGTGTTCAGCCTATTGCAAATGCCTGCCTTTGTGTTGATGGTATTTTGAGGTGATTTGGGTGCAAAATTGACCATGAAGCGAGCTAGTGATGAACCAAGCACTTCAACAGGTAAACGGGTGAGGCCAACTCGCTTCACAGTTCAACAAGTGGTGGACATTTTGCAGATTGGAGAATTTGATCAGGAATATGTTTCCGATTCAAGTGACGATGATTACGTTGATGAAGCATTGAGTGAAAGTGATGATTCTGACAATGAAAGAAGTAGGTCGAGACAGAGTGTTGGAAGAAGGGGGCGTGCCCGTACCCCCCAACCAAGTGGTAGGGAGATGCTTGTGTGATTGAGGGTTGGACTGGCGTTAGATGAAAGGTAGGCCTATTTTCTACAATCTCTCCACGTTTCATATAATTCTAACCATTGGTGTGCATGATATGAACAGTTTTCTAACATATATACATTTTTTTCAAAATTTTGCTCAGGAGGCCAGGCAGGGGGCACAATTACGCTCAGGGGCTAAGGTCTGGTAGGGTTAAAGACCTTATAAAATAGCCAAGATATCCATTCTGATATATTTTGTTGACTGAGACACATACACATTCGTGTGATCACAGACTGCAATGCAGTGGATCTAAAATGTACAGTAACCGTGTATGAAATCACACACACAATTATGTACAAACGCATGTCACACATTTACACAAAAATATATATATGTGTGTGTGTGTGTGTGTGTGTGTGTGTGTGTGTGTGTGTGTGTGTGTGCACACACACACACACACACACACACACACACACACACACACACACACACACACACACACACACACACACACACACACACACACACATAAACCAGAAAAATAACTACAGCAGCAGAGGCAGCGAAGAACAGAACATATGCAAACATAATAAATTACCCTATTTGCAAACAAACAGGCTGCCCCTCCCAAATCATGTCTATTTTAAAAAAGAAATCACAAACGGCAGAGTATAACACAACTTTTATCAGAAGTTCACAAACAGATAATCACAAACCTGATGGTCATTCTGCACAGCAATGGTGGAGATCTCTTCCGTGTGACCTGAAATATTTTCAAAACACAGCTTACAACACAACATTACAGAAGTCTAAAGTTCTAAACTGCCCATACTACTAACAACTGTGATCTGTCTTCATAAAACAATTTCTTTTTGTTTGGCTGCCGAGTGTGTGAATACAGAAACAAAACCTGTAGTGTTTACTTACCTTGAAGATGGTTTTGTTGTCCAGAACTGAGGTCTTCCATTACCAAGACAGAGCCACTGGAGTACACAAACAGTCCTGCAATCAACATGTACACAATGCTTACTAGTTGGCAAACTCCACTCCTGTTCCAGGGATGGTGTAGTTACATTTTTTCGAGAAGTTCAACATCTATAGCAACTGATCAGAAGAAGAAGAATCCACCCCTCTCTCCGTCACCACTACCTCTTCCTCTCTCACTGACACATATGTACATATATTTGTCTACCACCTTCTGCCCACACACCCTTCTGCCCATGTATACACGCTAATGGGTCAAACTGTTAAACAGCCAACATCTGTACCAGTCATCTATGAAATCTGGATGCAGCCGTCCTGTCATGTCTACTTCACAGAACCCATTCTTTTAAACAACAGAACAGCAGACCACCATCCATCTGTGTGTGTGTGTGTGTGTGTGTGTGTGTGTGTGTGTGACCTCCTAGCATGAAATCAGTCTTAACTAGCATTATGGGTATTTTGAGATATACATATCACTGGAAAGTGTACATTCTGCTGATTATTTTAGTATTTTAAATAAAGCTTGTACTCAAAAAAATGTAGAAGTTATGTATGTTTAAAGTCATTAAGTTGTATGACAGCCACTTTGAGAAAACAGCCTCTAAAGTTTTTATGTACTCACCTACACAATTTTATTAAATTCTTTATTTGGTGGCTTTGACCCGATTTGTTTCTAATTTTAGCTGTCATTATCGGAAAGGTGCACCAAAGAGCTTTCTGTCAGTATATTACATGTTGGGATCTGTACAGGTTACGGTTCGCAATAAGAGACAAAAAGGGGAACTTGCAGCAAGAAACTGCGTTCTTTCTGCTACGATCAGATATATATATATATTTCCACAATGAATTTCAATCTTCTCTTTCACCTACATCTTGACTTCATATACTTACAGGGAACTGTGGTGTGACTGGTTGAACTGAAATAAACATGCAGCTCTAAGTTTGGATGGTGAAGAAAACTGCGGTGAAAACTGTTCATCCATAAATACAACTGAACTAACACACACGAAATCAAATCAAACAGCACAACACAACAAACATGTACACACACATAAAAAGCAAAACAAAAAACATCTGCACCAACAACCACCACAACAAACCCAAACCAAACATAACCAGTCAGTTAAGCCATTTTTTCTTCTCTAGTTTTTGGTTACCAGAAACAGATTATGATCATTCATACTACCACTTTTGTGGCAGACAAAAACAACACAGCATTAGCAAAGAGTATTCATAAGTCGTCACAGACAAAAACAACACAGCATTAGCAATGAGTATTCATAAGTCCTCACAGACAAAAACCAACACAGCATTAGCAAAGAGTATCCATAAGTCCTCACAGACAGAACCAACACAGCATTAGCAATTGATATTCATAAGTCCTCACAGACAAGAACCAACACAGCATTAGCAAAGAGTATTCATAAGTCCTCACAGACAAGAACCAACACAGCATTAGCAAAGAGTATCCATAAGTCCTCACAGACAAGAACCAACACAGCATTAGCAAAGAGTATTCATAAGTCCTCACAGACAAGAACCAACACAGCATTAGCAATGAGTATTCATAAGTCCTCACAGACAAGAACCAACACAGCATTAGCAAAGAGTATTCATAAGTCCTCACAGACAAGAACCAACACAGCATTAGCAAAGAGTATCCATAAGTCCTCACAGACAAGAACCATCACAGCATTAGCAAAGAGTATTCATAAGTCCTCACAGACAAGAACCATCACAGCATTAGCAAAGAGTATTCATAAGTCCTCACAGACAAGAACCAACACAGCATTAGCAAAGAGTATCCATAAGTCCTCACAGACAAGAACCATCACAGCATTAGCAAAGAGTATCCATAAGTCCTCACAGACAAGAACCAACACAGCATGAGCAATGAGTATTCATAAGTCCTCACAGACAAAAACCAACAGCATCAGCAAAGAGTATCCATAAGTCCTCACAGACAAGAACCAACACAGCATTAGCAATGAGTATTCATAAGTCCTCACAGACAAAAACCAACACAGCATCAGCAAAGAGTATCCATAAGTCCTCACAGACAAGAACCAACACAGCATTAGCAAAGAGTATTCATAAGTCCTCACAGACAAGAACCAACACAGCATTAGCAAAGAGTATTCATAAGTCCTCACAGACAAAAACCAACACAGCATTAGCAAAGAGTATTCACAAGTCCTCACAGACAAGAACCAACACAGCATTAGCAAAGAGTATTCATAAGTCCTCACAGACAAGAACCATCACAGCATTAGCAAAGAGTATTCATAAGTCCTCACAGACAAAAACCAACACAGCATTAGCAAAGAGTATTCACAAGTCCTCACAGACAAAAACCAACACAGCATTAGCAAAGAGTATTCACAAGTCCTCACAGACAAGAACCAACACAGCATTAGCAAAGAGTACTCATAAGTCCTCACAGACAAAAACCAACACAGCATTAGCAAAGAGTATTCATAATTCCTCATAAACAGAACACAGCATTAGCAAAGAGTATTCATAAGTCCTCACAGACAAGAACCAACACAGCATTAGCAAAGAGTATTCATAAGTCCTCACAGACAAGAACCAACACAGCATTAGCAAAGAGTATTCATATGTCCTCAGAGACAAGAAATTCACAGCATCAGCAAAGGTACTCATTACTGGCTAGCAACATATTCCATAAAGGAAAAATGACTAAATGATAACAAGAACAAACAACCTTTTTACCTGAGTCAGGGCACCAGATCATGTTGTCTCGGCCATTTCCATTGTAACCAATGACACTAGACAATCGCAGTCCTGCTTGGTTTGGAGGAGCTGTGTACCTGCGCTGAAAAACACATTTTTTAAAAACTGATTTTAATTCTCTGTGCTGTATCTTTGTTCTGACATTTGCACAGCGTAAAACAAACCAATTCAAAAATGTGAATATAACTATCAATCTTGGTTTACACTTTCCAGAAGCTTTTTAAATCTTATTACTTCTACTGTCTAGTGACATACTTTAACAGCAGTTTATGTTCTGGAACCAAATCTTTATTAACTCAGGCATGTAGTCTAGTGGGCAAACATCAGACTTTCAATCAGAAGATCTTGGGTTTGATATACTGTATGAGTGTGAGTGTGAGCGTGTGTGTGAGCACGCATACATGTGTGCGTGTGTGCACCCATGCATGCTTGTGTGTCTGTACCTCTATGTTTCTCTGTGTTTCTGTGTCTGTGTGTCTCTGCATGTTTGTCTTTGTCTGTGTGTCTGTACATCTGTCTGTCTGTCTGTCTGCCTGTGTTTGAAAGACATGACAACTGTCACATCCAGATGGCAATCAATCTTACTCAGGCTATAACACAGATTCTTTTATGCGTTTGTTTCAAAAGACAAAACGGTAAAATTCCACAGTGCTTTGCAAATCTGATCAAGGAAAGTTATATCCTACAGATACATCAACTTATCAATGATAACCCAACGCTGGCCTTTTACCTGAGCTATGGCATGGCCTTTGTGTCTTGCAATAAAATGTTTTTGGCAGGATGGTTTCACTGGCTGAGGTGGCTCCCCTGTAACAACAGCTTTCTTTGGCTTTTTCTCTTTCCCTTTGCTGGCCTGGGTTTGAGGCTTGGGTTGATGAGGGGAGTGTTTTCTGAATGCCTCCCTTCTGGCTTTTGCTATTGATAGATCTGCAAACTGTTGTACCTGTTAAAACCAGACAAAAAAAATCGTCAAAAAATCACAATAACAAAACACAGAAAATGAATGGAACATGCATAAAACACTTCAGATATTCAAATAAAAGTTGTTGGGTAAATGTTTTACTTGATTCCTTGATACAGATGTTCCACAACTGGTCCCTACTTTTTTTCTGTGTCTAATCCATCAAATGAAACGATATACCATTGTCTGTTTGACAGTCACAAACTGTCTTCCTTCAAGTCTAACTCCAGGACATATCTTTTCGTCCAGCAGTAATTTCTACCTCTACATGCCCACTCTTTTGTCCTACTCTCCTCCCCTCCTGTCCTCCCCTTCTGTCCTCCCCTCCTGTCCTCCCCCTCCTGTCCTCCCCCTCCTGTCCTCCCCTCCTGTCCTCCCCCTCCTGTCCTCCCCCCTGTCCTCCCCCTCCTGTCCTCCCCCTCCTGTCCTCTCCCTCCTGTCCTCTCCCTCCTGTCCTCTCCCTCCTGTCCTCTCCCTCCTGTCCTCTCCCTCCTGTCCTCTCCCTCCTGTCCTCTCCCTCCTGTCCTCCCCCTCCTGTCCTCTCCCTCCTGTCCTCTCCTCCTGTCCTCCCCCTCCTGTCCTCCCCCTCGTGCCCTCTCCCTCCTGCCCTCTCCCTCCTGTCCTTCCCCTCCTGTCCTCCCCTCCTGTCCTCCCCCTCCCAGTTTGTGTGTGCTTTGTACCCTAGAGTTTTGGTCATTGTGAGTGAATGCTCTGGTGAATGATGAGAGTGCGCGCTTTGATTTGATTTCTATATCAAGATTTGGTGCCTTATAAAAGCCATTACTATTGCTGTTTTTGTAGAGTGCATGCTTTGATTGGATTTTTTATGTCAAGATTTGGCAACTTATAAATGTCATTATTATTATCACTATTACAATCATCATCATCAGTATGATTATGATTATTACTATTATTATCCTGTGAATAATACAAAATATTAAATCTTTTGTTCGACACATTTGGGCAGTTCTTACCTCACAGTCAATTTATACACTCAGACACTTAAAAATTAAAAGATCAGTACAACACAATCTCCAGCGCTCTTATATCTGCATCACAACGTTTCCCCCCATTATAAAATAACATTAGATATTCACAATATGATCTAAAAACACAGCATCTCAGTAACAAAGCCATGTCAACTCACAAGCTGTTCACTGGCCATGTCTCTGACAGGACCTCTGTCCATAAGACTTGTGTCCGCTGTGTGAGAACGATGAGTGCTGATGTGACTGGGCTGAGCGAAAAATGCTTCATTGGCCAGCATGGAGTTGGGGGAGCATCAGGTTCTGACACCACCGTTTCAATGTCCATGTCATCTGCAACACAGGACAAAAGAACCATACTACAACTGTAATGAATGAAGGCTAATTGCTGGAATCAACGAATCTCACTTTCCTCTGGGTAAATTTCCAGTCTCCATACCAGACCTCTCTCATACCAAATGGCTGGCTTTATGGCTGGCTTCATTTCTGCTGGCCAGATAATAGTTACATGGTGTGAACTTGTTTGCAGCAAGTTCAGACCTAATGTATCTATTGAGCAATGGTTGATTCTCCATGATTTCCAGAGCATCTCTATTTTTCCTCTTTGAAGTATGATTTTTGGTGGTTGGAATTCTGATGTTTCTCCATAAGACCTGTGACCTCTTTCTTTTAGAACCTTACCAGTGGATGAGGAAACCAAAACCAAATCTTTCACACATCAAATATATACAGCAGTATCAGGAACCAGTCTACATCCACACAAAACAAAAGTGATTTAAAGCAAGCACATACAGCATGGACAATATCCCTTACTTTGGATACAATAACTCATTAAAATATATACGGCAGTATCAGGAACCAGTCTACATCCACACAAAACAAAAGTGATTTAAAGCAAGCACATACAGCATGGACAATATCCCTTACTTTGGATACAATAACTCATTAAAATATATATGGCAGTATCAGGAACCACCTACATCTACACAAAACAAAAGTGATTTAAAGCAAGCACATACAGCAAGGCCAATATCCCTCACTTTGGATAATGGCTCAACAGAATTAAATATACTTTATTAACTGCAGATGATGTTTTATCATTATCTGAAACAACAAATGGTCTCCAATACTCACTGAACAGTTTAAGCAAAGCATGTAAAAGACTGAAGCTTAAAGTGAATAATTTATAAAAGTAATATTGTAGTTTTTGCAACTGCTGGTTATCTAGCTGCTAGGGATAGATGATTACGTAATGAAAGTGAGGTGAAAGTAGTGAATTCATATAGACATTTTGGTAGGACTACATATTTTTCCACAAAATTATCTTTTACGTTTGTCTGTCAAGATTTGGCATCCGGATGGATTG